>JAWNZC010000265.1:3827500-4245000 GCA_035771165.1 Paragorgia papillata
TCTTCTTTACTAAGTTTCTTCCACGAGCAATCCAAAATCTTCTTCGGGTTTCGCAAAGAGTTCGCTCACGACCTGCGTGAAGCACACGGTTGTGTGCGTCTTTGACAACCAATTTCGAAATAACGTGATCTGTTGGTAGTAGTATAGGATGGATCTCGTCATAGGTTAAGGGTGAGTGGTTTAGTCTACCTCCAACTCGAACAATTCCGTCTTTCTCGAAGGGCGCTAGGTCTTTGAAGCGTTCTTTCCAATCTCCTAATTGCATTTGAGCTGATGTGACCCAATAACGCTCGGCTGAATCTATTTCTTTCGGAAGAAGTGGGCCATGCACGCGACGTGCGGACCTTGCGTTGTTGATGAATCGGAGACAATAAGCTTTGATTCTGCATAATCTTTGCCAGTTTGAGAATCTGGATGGGTCAACGATGGTACTTGTCACCGGTCGCAACGCAAACACAGGCTTGTGGGCTTTGAGCTCGGGCACTTCGGGTAATGCTTCGCTGACTTCGGTAGGCCACTCTTCTGGACTCTCTCTTAGGAATGAAGGACCATTCATCCAACGTCCGTTTATCTCATTGACTGAAATACCACGGCTAAGGTCGTCGGCTGGGTTGAGTTTTGTCGGAACATGTCTCCAAGTGATAGGCTCCCAGGTCGCTTGGATCTCTGCCACTCGCACGCCTACGAAGGATTTAAGCAAGGTGGATTCAGAACGAAGCCAAGCGAGGACAATCATGGAGTCCGACCACAATATCACCTTTGAAGGCTTAATCTTGAACTCGTCGTGGATGGTCTTTGCTAATCTTGATGCTAACAGGGCTGCCATGAGTTCCAGTCGTGGAATGGTGGTTTGACGGAGAGGTGCAACTCTGGCTTTGGCAGATATGAGACGGGCTTCTTTCCCATTGGCACACGACCAGACAAGGTAAGCAGCTGCTCCATATGCAAGAATACTAGCATCAGCAAAAACGTGCAACTCGGGCGAACCAAGGGCAGATTCCGGTTGAAGGCATCGTGGGAACTGCACCGTCCTTAGTTGCTCAATCTCAGTGAACAACTTGTTCCACGATTGTTGCATTTCCCTTGGCAGTGGGTCGTCCCAACCAAATTTCTTCATCTTCCAGATTTCTTGAAGTCCTATCCTTGCCTTTATTGTAACGACAGTTGCTAGGCCCAATGGGTCAAACAATCTCGAGATGTTTGACAAGATCACTCGTTTCGTGTAAAGTTCCGGTTTGCTCAACTTAACTTCGAAATTAATGGTATCAGTGTTCGGATTCCAGGAAACTCCAAGCGCTTTTACCCCTCGTTCTCCATCCAAACTGACTTCACTCAAGTCAGGTGAGCCTTCCTTCGACTCCAATACTACGTTGCTTGAGATGGAATCTGGATCAGGCATGGGCATCGTTTTCTTACTTTCAGTCACTTGGTCTCGCACTTGCTTGGAGGAACAATGCCACTCTTTAATCTTGAAGCTACCAGTGTCAAGGATCTTCTCAATGTCAGTGATTTTCTGGGTGGCGTCTCGTGTTGATGAACACGAATGAATAAGATCGTCGACGTATCTATCCCGTTCAATAATCTTGGACGCTTCTGGAGCGCTCTCTCGGTTTTCTTCGGCGATCTTTAACATCACGAAACTCGCCATATCTGGAGAAGGTTTGTCGCCAAAGGTAACACGAAGGAGAGCGTAGGTTGACGGCTCTTGCGAAGTCTCCACGTTTCTCCACAGAAATCGGTGAACTTGAGAATCACTTTCGGGCAGTAGGATTTGCAGAAACATCTTGGAGATGTCTCCTGCAAACGCGATCGGCTCTTCTCGAAAGCGAAGCAAAACTCCAAGCAAATTTCCAATTAGACACGGACCTTTGTATAAGAAAGAGTTCAGTGAGACTCCCTTGTAGGGGCAAGCTGGATCAAACACAATTCTTAAGGGCGTACTCTTCTTATCTGGACGATATATGCCATGGTGTGGCAGATAATATACTGGACCGTTCGTGCTATTCATTTCTGCATCCGTCAATCTCCGGGCCCATCCATTCTTCTCGTATTCTTGAATGGCGTCATCGTAGGTCTTTGCCTTGCTTGGATGCTTTGCTAAACTTCTTTCTAACGACTCCAGACGTCGCTTTGCTAAAGGGTAGTTGTTTGGAAGCTGTGCGGGATCTTTCTTCCACGGGAGGCCAATGATAAATCTTCCATCTAGCTTTTCACAGGAGGACTCAAACAGCTCCATTGCTTTCTTTCCTTCACGGGACATCGTTTCTTCTGGACAACTGCAGTCAGGTGCTCGTACTCCAACAGTCTCGAAATCGTAAAATTTCTCCAAATCAATTTTCTTGGCAAAGTTCAAGTAGCTGATAGTCGAATCTTTCACTTTATCTGGACCGATGACATGCCATCCCAGCTTCGTGCGTTTTCCAACTGGTTGGAAAGGTAAGCCTTGTCGAACTTCGCTCTCCGCATGGAGATGGCTGTACTGAACCCCGAGGATCAGATCTATTGGACCAGCGCGGTGAGGGAACTCGATATCGCTAAGGTGATCAAAGGACTTTAGCCAAGTGCGGTCGAGTACAGGGATATTGATGATGGTATGATCGATTTCGTGTGCTTCAACAGGATAAGACTCATTTCCATTTAGCGGCGAGATCCAAAACTTAACCCTCCTGCTGTCGTTCTGTGTTATTCTTTCTCCGCCAACAACCGCTATATCAATCTTCTCTCGTCTTCCTTGTAGACCAAGAGCCTTCGCGAAGTTCTTACGGATCACGGTGGTACCAGCGCCACTGTCAACGAGAACGTTGCCTTCACGAATTCTTCCATTTATAGACTTAAAACGAACTCTCACTACAGGCATGATGCTATCTTTGTCGAGAGCAGATCTTGATGAACCTATACGTGGTGTTGTAGGGGTAGATGGTGGGTCCGAGTGGAGTAGGCGATGGTGAAAGCGGGAACATCCATTTATTCCACACCTTTCTCTAGATTTACAATCTCGCGTCACGTGACCTCGGTTTAAGCAGGAAAAACATAGCCGCTGATCCTTGACATGCTGAATTTTTTCATCGGTGGAGCAATTGGAAAGGATCGGGCATTCTACTACACGATGTTCTTCGGAGCATACGTAACATTTCAGGGATTTCTTGGAGTCCCTTTGATTAGAGTGAATCGCTCTTCTATCTTGCATAGGTCGTCGAAAATCTGATTTCTGAACGTCGCCAAAATCTGGATCAAATTCGACCTTGACACGTCTGCTGAGAAACTGGCTGATATGTTCAAGCGAGGGGGTTTTTCCCTTTTCCCTAAGATCGGACGCAACACATTTCCATTTATCTATGAGGTGATCGGGTAACCCCCTTATGATCTTCCGGAGGTTATCGGTCGCATTAACATCCGCCAGGTGGTTGATTTGTTTCAAGGTCGCTACGCAATTTACTACATCGAAAGACAATTCTTGTAACGCTCGTCTATCATTGCTTTGGATTTTCCGTCTATCGACTAGCTTACTTATGTACGCTCTAGCAATGACGCTTGGCTGGCCAAACTGTTCCTTAAGAGTTTTTAACGCTGTTGCATACATTGCTCCCCGCGAGCCAAGACCACTGATAGCGCGTTCAGCGTTTCCAACGACGTGCATTTTCAACTGTACCATTCTTACATCGTCGGAAACATGCGGCTTGTTATGAATGTGTAACTTAAACCGCTCGATGAATTCGACGTACGTCAATGGGTTGTCGTCATACTTCATAAGTTTAATGGTTGGGATATCCTTACTAGCCTCGAGCTTATACAAAGCCTCCGCGATAGACATTTTTGAGACTTCAGTTGGCAGAACTGTTTCCTCAAACTCGGTTAGATTGTCTATCCAGCTATCAAAAGATTGCGGCGATGACAGGTTGTAATCAGATTTGATTTTAGCAGGGCTGGCGGCGCCAGTTGTTTTAAGCTCATCTGCCATAGAGTTACACGCGAAACTTTGACCTTTATCAACATTCAAATTTACTATATTGTTACTACTGACAAGCTCACTATTTACTGCATTTTCTCCGACTTCAGTCTCTTGAAACGGAGCTTCCTCAGGCGTTTTGTGACTAAGTTCTACGTTACCACCCGCGGCTTCGCTATCGTTAATATTTTCACTATTTTCACCAGGCTGTTCGGAAATCTGTTCGTTGGTTGTGGACATCGCGTTAGCGTGTTTGGGCACAGAGAGGGACCGAAGAAAGTCTTCAACGTTCTCTTCGATATCGTATATGTCATTGGTCAAAATGTCTTCCCAATTATCCATCGCTGAGGTTTGACTTTCGTCTATATACTCATACATCTCTGCGTGACACTCGCGCGCTAACGCAAAGTCCTTACGTATTTGAACAATTTCTTTGTCAATTCTCTTGCGCATCCCTGCGCCTTGGTCGATGAACTTCTTAACACGGTTTATAGAACGAGTAATCTTACCTCGTAGTTGTGTACGCCTTTTCTTTAGATTAATACTCATCTTTGTGTCCGACTCACCATGCGTCACCACCTCTTGTTGTACTGCTTCGGTCGAACCGCCTTGAACTTCGTCGTCGCTCATGATTCTACCCAATAACCAGAACTAATTTGCCTGCTAACTCGGCACCAATGTCATATTGACCATTCTTCAGAACTTGTTTCCGAGGGTAAAACCAAGTCCAACACCGTAGAGATTTTCGTAATATATTTAATACATTCTAAAGTGATTGGATTCTGATTAGATTACACAATTGAAAACCTTACATAATTAACTGAACATGCGACTTAATACAAATTACAAACGATAATTCACAATACCTGAAGAGTGGGTCTCTACGGCTTGAAAATACCGCACTACGTGTTGCCAGTCAACTAACTGATCACTAGCCCTCAAGTTCAAATATCTTAAATTATATTGTAATCGTCAATCAACACCTATCATATTAAATCAAGTTGAATCAAAGCATAATCACATTAAATCAAATTAAAATAGCAAACATAGATGTGGTTAGAATCAATAAAATGTAAAGTTTGAGGCTATAATATGTCCAAGGTTCAGACTGTCCGAAACACCATGCATAAGCACAGGTCAATGTTCGATTGAAGAAACCTCTTGCTTCCACGCAGTACACCAAGTTTCAGGGTTAAAATAAAAAATCATGATCAATCACAAATTGTTTTATTTCTACCAAATATGAAAATGATACTTCTTACCTATGTCACAGTAAAATCTCACGGTGTTGACAACATTTTAACACACAATGCGCCGACTATACTTCCAAAAACTCGTATTATAATAAATCGAATAAAGAAATTAATCTGTTTAGAAATTACAATCATTTTGTTTCAACAGTCTGGAAACTTAAGGAATACAATGACACGGTTAAAGAGAGTCGCCGTATGTCAAAACAACACATCTTGTTGATATTTCTTACAAAATTTGAATGGTTAAACCGCTAGAAATCAAGCATTGATATAAAGGGTGGAGTTTCAGCCACGATATTTCAAAATGATCATCTCCGATTTTAACAAGAATTTTGACAAACAAGAGTAAGATAATAAATTTCAACATACCTGAGTCTCTAACCGTTGGTAGTAGAAGAACATACAATGCGCTCGTGGTGAAGTTTAGCCTCCATGAAAGACATTAAAAGGCATTCTTGGAGAAAATGTCAATTGGGGCGATAGTCCTGTTTTTCTCCCAGCCACTATGTTACTTGTTGTATTCATGTGATATAATGTTGTGGCAAATAAAAGGCATGGACATTATCCAAACTAAATTCTCTTTGACACTAGTTTCTACACAAAATACATACTGCTGCAGTAATAGAAGTAATATTTTATCTGTAAATCCAATCAATTTCTTCTCACATGAAAAACTTAACGAAAAAATAGTGATAATCTGCCGATACACGAATTGCTGCTTTTGCTCGAATTTTCTTCAAAACTCGCTCGTGCCAGTCTACTTCCGCATCACACGTCGATCAGCGAATTGACTGGCGTTGCGCCGCCCAGTATATAAGCGCCCTGATCAAGACAAAGGTCAAACAATCGCAATATGATCCTATATTACTCAAACGTTTGTCAACACTGTGTCGGCTATAAGATCACGTGACCGGAAAAAATTGATAACAAAAACATTCTCGTCCCAGACCTCGGTTGCCTATCCTCTTCTTCTAGGGTCTATGACTGGACCAATGAGGGATGGCCCTTACTGGACCCTCGGGGAGAACAGTTCAGATATAGTCTGATAGGGTTATCCAGTATAAATAAAGTTAGTTTAGTTTGTCATGCGCATGGTTTGGAGCTCCGGACTAGTAAATATACTAAAATAAACAATCCTACACAAATACCAGGAAAAACGCTGATCCGCGTCCAACTGGCCCTTTGACCAACCCTGTAGACATTAGCGCCGAGATCGAGCGGGGTAAGCGGGGTAATTACCCCGGGGTCCGGGGGACGAATAAGGGCCTGTAACATTTTAGTCCAAGAAATGTATTATTGCATGCTGTATATAAATAGACCTAAGAAAAGTATAAAACTTACAGGTTTCTGGCAAAGAGTAGACAAGGTAAATTCAATATGCTAGAAGTTATATTACTACTTATTTTCAAATGTTACTTTATTTCTGATGCAAAGATTGGCATTTAGAATACTCGATATAATGATGGTATTAAAACAATAAAACATCGATTTCGGCCCCGGCTCCAACGTTTGACCCAGGGCCCATCCCGGCTCTCGCCGGCCCTGCCTGTAGGCTGACGCGTGTATATAAGAAACTTTAATAATATACGGCGACTTTCGAGTACATTTTGTATAGTCCACGAGAATCAATGCTTTCTGTCATTCATTATCAAAAGAAAATTAACAAACCTCGTGTTGATCTCTCAAGCTTTCCAAATCGTCCCTGATGATTTTCGTGATTTTATAATCCATTCCAAGACTCTTTTCCCTATTCTTCTCTTCGTATTTGAGCCAAGTGCCTTCGAGGATTTGGGCTGCTTCTTCAAAATCGCCGCCAAGTTCTCTTATTATCTCCCAGACTGGTATATAGGCACGGGGACTACCACGATCGATTATAGCCCAAGTCGAGTTATTAGCGAGCAACTTGCTGAAGCTGGCAGGATTTGTTGCAGACGGACCCATTGCTTGAAAGGAGTAGGTGTACGAGACCTTCTCAGTCTCTTCCTCTTGGGCACTCGACTTGCCTTCGCTGCTGCTATGCTCGCCACTGATACTGGCTCCAATCCCAAACGCACCGCCAAGGAAACCAACGGATATTTGGCCTTGAAGTTGTTGAGCTGCTTTATCTGTTAATTTTGACGTGTCAGTTGCGCTTTGGCTGCTGGCATCTACAACACGGAAAAGCACACCACCGAGTGTGTGGAGACCGGCTGGAAAGTGGCTGCCGTAGCGTTTCATGAAACAACGCGCAGCGTCTTGTTGCTTTGCTCTGTCATCCGGTGCATTCTTCACAATCGAACTTGCCATTTCCCTCGCACTTCTGGTCAACTTTATTTGTTCTTGCTCCAACTTGAACGCTTTGGTCGCTATCCAAATATGCTGTACCACAGAGGCACGGCTCGTTTGTTGTTTCGTTGATCTAACTGTTCCTTCCAATTTGCTGGAGGCGTAGGCACCATGAGCTTCTCCAACGAAGAGTTCCACAAATCCACCGACACAAAACCCAACATTAGTGCTCGATGATTTGACTGCTTCAACATAATTAGCAGCAGCTCTACTTTCCGAGAATTTCATGTATCTGATTTGCTGTGAATCGTTTGGACTAGAGAAAGTCACTTCTGCAGGCATAACAATAAGCGGTCGTTCGGCTGTTATTATTGGCACATACTTAGAATGATAAATGCCACAGAGCGCACGACCACCGCTTGCTCTTTTTACCACTTCGAGGTCGCTTTCGTACGGCTCATTTACTTCAACGACGTTGTCGAACTGGTCAATTATTTGATCCAATCGTTCAAACAGTTGCTCTGGCTTTGTTCCGATGTCTTGTTTATTCCAATCAGGCGGCAGCTCGAGTATCTTCGTGATTTCAGCCATTTTCTCATTCACAGCTTTCTTTGCTTCTTCAGACTGCTGCGTCGCCATTTTTTTGGCTTCGTTCATCAACGCCTTAGCTGTGAAAAAACGTAGATTACTTATTAAGATCTTCGTTAAGTTTGCAGGATCATGTCTGTAAAGCGCTCTCAATCCATCAGAATTTATACCACAAAAATAAAATAGATATCGTTAGAAAGCTATTAATCTGTAGAATACAATGTTGTCTTTCATTTTGCGATGAACACAAGCCAATAATAGTTCAAGAGAAACCAGAGGGCTTCACTCGGGGCGTCTTAAGAACAAAGCGTTTCATTTTGTTCAAAAACAATTTTCGCAGTTTGATTTCGAGATAAATTTCCGGCAAAACGGTATCAGCGTGTTTTTTTTTTATTTATTGCCTGGTTTCGATATTATGACTTATTTTGTCCGAATGTTGGTCGAAAAACAGCATTTAAAACTTTGGTCGTCAATAAAATCAGCAAAACTCGACGTATCAAAAAACACTGACACCGTTTTGCTGGAAATTTATCTTGGAATCGGACTACAAAAAAACATATTGAACAAAATAAACGCTTTGTACTTAAGTCGCCCCCAAGTGAAGCCCTCTGGCTTAACTTAAAAAATTATATTATTGGTTTGTATTTATCGAAAATTAAAGACAGCATTGTATTCTACAAATGAATAGCTTTCTAACGATATCTATTTTATTTTTGTGGCATAAATGCTGACGAATTGAGAGCACTTTAACAAAATAATTCTGTAAACCTTAACGAAGACCTTAAAGTCAGTCTCATGTATAATATACTACTCATAATTCAGCTCCAAAAACACTCACAGAAATATATAATAGATCGTCCACTATACTCCGCATTATTATAATTTACGAAATTCGGATATGTTCTTCTTACTGAGACTAGCCTGTAGTAATTACTTCTTACTCGGTGTGGTAGCCGAGTCTAGGTTTCGGCTTGTTATTTTTTTTATGTGTCGACAAATTGCAATTATTGCATCATCCCGACAGGCTTTGCAAAACCACGCGGTGCTCATCTCACTGACCTACACGCGTAAAAACGCACAGCCTGTTGCAAGTTGTCAACAGGCGTGAACATATGTTGTTCGGAACAGCCGTGAACAATGCTGTGCTTCAAACCAGGCGGCGCATGAAGATGAGCCACTGACCTATATATAATCAGGGTGTTTTATAGCGCCCTGATATAATGGACCGCGGACGTCACTGGGGGAATTGAAGCCAGCGGCCGCCATCTTACAGTGCTAAAAAATTCTTAATTTTACCGTGCCAAGTTCGACGTCAAAAAAGACGCCGTTATTAACCGTAAACGAGCTGATTTTTATATCAACAGAAACAACACGTATTCAAAACATTATAAATAGACAATAATTTATCATCACTTACAAGACATCCAAAGGATCTCAAAACAAAGCTGAAAATTCGAAGGATTTCTGCATTCGGTTTTTGAAATTAACATGGTGTGATTTCCCGAGATCACTGGTCCAGCCGTATTCACTTCCAAATTGGAAAAGTATACAGTTGATGTAAAATATTTAAGCCGAAATTGACCATGGTCTGCATGTCCATGAGCAGAAATTGTGAAGGTAAGTCTCATTTTTTTCTATCAGAAAAATAGTGTATGTTCTTTGGTAAATATTTAGATTTCTAAGCACACAGCATGGACAAAAGTGAATATTCAGAACATTTTAGGCAACCTTTCTCTCGATTTTACTTGTCGTAGCAAAAGAAAGGCACTATAAAGTCGTGTTAAAAACAAATACAATTTGGCAATTGAACGATAGCCATGATATGGAAGCCGAGGAGGCTCATTCAGCATTTTCATTTGATCAAATCGCAAAAGCAAAATGCCGTTTAAACATTTCATTTCACAAAATCGCGAAACCAAAATGCCCGGAACATTTCATTTCTCAAAATCGCGAAACCAAATGCCGTTTGAACATTTCATTTGCGAAATAGCGAAACCAAAGTGCGATAATTTTATATTTTAATTTTTACGTTTCACTTTTAACTTTCGCTGTTTATATTTCACTTTCGCTGTTCACATTTCACCGATTTAATTATCACTGTTCACGTTTCACATTCAACTTTCGCTGTTCACGTTTCACAATTAACTTTCGCTGTTCACATTTCACATTTAACTTTCGCTGTTCACGTTTCACAATTAACTTTCGCTATTCACATTTCACACTTAACTCTCGCTGTTCGCCTTTCATATTTAACTTTCGCTGTTCACGTTTCACAATTAACTTTCGCTGTTCACATTTAACTTTCGCTGTTCAAGTTTCACAATTAACTTTCGCTGTTCACGTTTCACAATTAACTTTCGCTGTTCACATTTCATATTTAACTTTCGCTGTTCACATTTCACAATTAACTTTCGCTGTTCACGTTTCACAATTACTGAACTTTCGCTGTTCACATTTCACATTTAACTCTCGCTGTTCACATTTCACAATTAACTTTCGCTGTTCACATTTAACTTTTGCTGTTCACGTTTCACATTTAACTTTCGCTGTTCACATTTCACATTTAACTCTCGCAGTTCGCCTTTCATATTTAACTTTCGCTGTTCACGTTTCAAATTAACTTTAATTAACTTAACGGAAAATAAAACGTGCTCACCGTTTGTCATTGTACTATAATTGCAGCCATACTGAAAGCGGAATACCAAACGCAAACTAGAAACTATACAAAAACCAGACGGAAACAGAACAAATTATCGATCAACCTCGTACCCAGGGTCTTATCTCCGCTCCCCCGCCCCCGCCCACCGCTGCGAAAAGACCCTGGTCCAGGCTGGTCACGTGTTGCCCAAAATATGGGCAGTACAAAATAAATTTAGTGTGGGTAGGGTGGTACAAAAAACTTTCTCGACTTACCGACCGGAGTAGTGTTTATACAAAACGCAAAACATCTGGCCAGATGATATGTCACGACTCACGAAAGGTGCACAACGGGAGCAGAAATAGAGCAAAAGTCAGTGTTTACGACAGTGAGATTTTACGAGAACGACTGGCGACATTATCGAGCAACGAAAACTGAAGGTATTAAAATCAACCGTGAAGTACTTGTCTTAACTATTTTGAGAACACTTACTATGGCAGAGAACCTAGAGAGAGATAAGAGATCCAGAAAGGCTCACAGAGCACACGTTCGTCGATTAATAAATGAGGCCAAGGAAGTGTTATTAAATTTCGACCAGTCGAAACCCGAGCATCGACAAAAAATTAAACATTACAAGGCTACGTTAAAGAGAAAGAGCGATGTTATTAGCGAACTCGACACAACTATTCTTAGTTTAATTAAAGAGTCCGATATCGAGCAAGAAGTCGAGGAAACATCAGAATTTATGGATGCAATCAACTTGGTATTAGTGGCCTTGGAAGAAGCTAAGAACGAAGATGAACACAGTAAGCAAACAACACCTAGCGCCGAACATAACACATCTTTTTCGTCTACCAGCGCTGGACGAGTGAGAGTACGACTTCCAAAACTACAATTGACAACATATGATGGGAAAGCAACCGAATGGACACCATTTTGGGACAATTTTGAATCGGTTATTCACTCAAACGAAGATCTTAAAGATATTGACAAGTTTTCCTATCTGAAGGCGTCATTACGTGGGTCAGCGGCGTCTACCATTAATGGCTTGTCCCTTTCAGGAGCCAATTATGCAGCAGCTGTGAAGTTGTTAAAGGAAAGATATGGAGATTCCCAACAAATTGTAAGTAGACATATGGATGTATTGGTAAATTTACCTACCATATCAAATGCTAAAGATCTGAAAGCAGTAAGACAATTAAGTGATGATGTAGATGCTCATATGAGAGCTTTGGAATCATTAGGATGTAAACCAGAACAGTATGGTGAGTTGTTTCTTCCTCCGTTGATGAATAAAATACCGAAAGAGATCAGGCTAGACATATGCAGTAAAGTCAAGAAGGAATCATGGAACTTTCCATCACTTTTAACCCAGCTCAAAGAAGAATTAGCCAATCGTGTGTGATGTGAGTTTGTGGCAGGATTACCTTCAAAGTCCCCAAGAGAAGATGGCAAAAGAGATTACCCTGGAAAGAGTTCGTGGAATAGAGGACCTTCAACATCAGCCTTTGTTGTTGGAAGTGGAACTGAGTCAAAATATGGGAAGACCTCACAATGTGCTCATTGTAGTGGCAAAAATCATGAATTGGAGCATAAAGATGAGACCAAACAAAAGAAAGTCTATATGTGTGTTTACTGTGATCAAATGCATTCATCCAGCCAATGCACAGTAGTCACCGACATCCAGAAGCAAAAGGAAATTCTTAAGAAAAGTGGTCGCTGTTTTGTGTGCATTAAGAAAAACCACATCAGCAGGGATTGCCAATCCAAAATACGCTGCAACAAGTGTCAAGGTCGACACCATACCAGCATTTGTCAACCAAAACCCAAGGAGTATCATAAGCCACCCGAAGAAAAGAAAGAAGAAAAAGAGGGCAATGAGACTAGTAGCACCGTGGCAGGCTTGAGTGTTGCTACCAAGAGCGCTACCTTACTTCAGACAGCCAAGGCAACCATTTACAGAGAAGATATACCCCATCGCAAAAGGACAGTGAGATTAATTCTTGATGGGGGGAGCCAACGGTCATACGTCACGGAAAGAATTCAAAGAGAGATGAATTTCACAACATTGCACAAAGAATCCTTGACTATTAAATCGTTTGGATCAAGCACTGGCACAACTAAAGAGCGAGAAGTAGTAGATTTGTGCATTAGTGTGGACGGTGACACAGATTTAAAATTATCAGCCATTAGTGTACCATTAATCAGTGCACCAATACAAGGCCAATACTTAAAGCACGCTGTAAAGAGCTACCCACATCTATCAACATTAAAGTTGACCGACGATTGTGAGGGAGATGCACAGATTGATGTGTTAGTTGGAGCCGATCAGTATTGGAATTTTGTTACAGGGGGAGTAATCCAAGGAGAGTCAGGACCAGCAGCCATTCATACCAAATTGGGGTGGATCTTATCAGGACCGGTGTATGGTACACCATCACAGCAAAGCTCATCTACCAATCTGAACACCACCCATGTGTTGAAATGTGAACCAGTGGATCATTGGATGACAAGTTGCAGAAGTTCTGGGAGTTGAACTCTATAGGAATAGCCCCTAAGGAGAACTCGGTTTATGACATATTCCAACAGAGGATTTCCCACGATGGAAAGAAGTACGAAGTCAGTTTACCATGGAGGGAACCACACCCTATCCTGCACGATAATTATGAATCCAGCAAGAAAAGATTAACATCACTGTTAACCCGTCTAAGAAAGGAGCCAGAAATTCTCAAGGAATACGACGCAGTGATCAAAGAACAGATCCAAAGAGGCATTGTGGAGCAAGTTACGAAACCAGAGTCAGGGCAAGTTGGAGAAGTGCACTACTTACCCCATCACCCGGTTGTACGCCAAGACAAAGATACAACGAAAGTCAGAGTGGTCTATGATGCGTCATCGAAAGATAGTAGTGGTCCACCATTGAATGATTGTTTATATACTGGCCTATCGTTGACAGAAAACACCGCTGATATCTTGACACGATTCCGAGCCCACAAGATTGCACTAGTTGGAGACATTGAAAAAGCACTTCTCATGATCTCAGTCGCTGAAGACGACCGCGACGTACTGCGATTTCTGTGGTTTGACGATCCGATGAAGCAAGATCCAGAAATAATCGAACTGAGGTTTACCCGAGTAACCTTTGGTCTCTCGTCAAGTCCTTTTCTGCTGAACGCCACGTTGAAACATCACATCTCAAGCTACGAAAGTGAGGACTCAGAGTTTGTCAAGAAGTTGCTTCAGTCCTTGTATGTCGATGATCTAGCATTTGGTGATGATGATGAAGATGAAGCTTACGAACTCTACGTCAAGACAAAGCTGGGATTGGCAGAAGGTGGGTTCAACGCGAGAAAATTTATTTCCAATTCCAAACCTTTGGTGGAAAGAATACAAGAAAATGAGAAATCTTTGAATACCCATACAGAAGATAAGGTGCCAGTCAAAGAAGACATCAGCAGTCGAGTAACAGAGGAAGGCAAATCGTTCGCCAAAAGTATGACAGGCCCTCGAGACGTTCACGTATCTCCAGTGTTAGAGAAGATCCTAGGAGTTCAGTGGCGCAAAGAAAAAGATTCGTTTGTTTTAGACTGCAAGCAAGTTCTTGAAAGAACAACCGCAAAAGAGCCAACAAAGCGCGATGTCGTTCGGACAACGTCAAGAATTTACGACCCATTAGGACTGATCAGTCCTGTGACTATCAAACTCAAACATTTTTGCCAAAGCCTATTTGAAAAGAATCTTGGATGGGACGAAGTATTGGATGAGGAATCCAAGAAAGTCTGGCTACGCCTTTAGCAGGATTTGAAAGAGTCAAAACCGATCCACATTCCTCGTTGGTATCTGGAAGGAATACAGGGTGACATAGTAAAAGCAAGTTTGGAAGGTTTTTGCGACGCCTCTGTTAAAGCATACGTAGCCGTAGTGTATCTAAGACTTGAAACCAAGGACGGTGTTTACTTGAGACTAGTGACGTCGAAGACAAGAGTAGCTCCACTAGTTAAACAGACCATCCCAAGACTGGAATTGCTTTCTGCACTGATATTGTCCAGACTCGTGACACATACTAGAGAATCTTTGAAAGGTTTCATCGAAATTTCGTCGATACGATGTTGGTCCGATTCAGAAGTCGCACTTTATTGGATTTGTGGGGAAACTCGTGAGTGGAAACAATTTGTACAAAACAGAGTGCTCGAAATAAGAAGCTTGGTACCTCCAGAACTGTGGAGCCATTGTCGAACCAAAGATAACCCGGCTGACATTCCTTCTCGAGGAACATCTCCAACACAGTTATTAAATAGCATGTGGTTTAGTGGATCAGAATGGTTGAAGGAACCTATAAGAAGTTCGCCTACCACAGAAACCGAACCATCAGCAGAGACTTTGGAAGAAATGAAAGCCAAAGATCGTGTACGTCATGTCATCCTCTCGAGTCGTCATCTTTGCTCACCTCGTGTGTCCGAAGTCGAGTAAGTAACATCATTGATTGCAAGAGATTCAGTAACTGGAACAAACTACTTAGGACTACAGCCCTGGTACTAGAGTTCATCGGAAGACTGAAGGCCAAGAAGAACAAAGACGCAGGAATGCAACCACAATCCCCAACCGACAACATGATGTGTGCAGAAGAATTGTGGATTAGAGACGTCCAACATGATTTCACCGCAAGACCCAAGTACCAAGTCTGGGAACAAGAGTTTGGATTGTACGTACTTAGATGACAAAGGGATTCTTATAGATGTGGAGGAAGACTGCAAAACGCAGACCTGACAGAAACACAAAAGCATCCAGCTATCCTAGACGTAGAGCATCACGTTACATCACTGATCGTGAGAAACAGCCACGAAAGAGTGAAACACAATGGTGTGAAGGAAACCTTGACAGAGGTGAGAACGAAATTTTGGATCATACGAGGCCGACAGTACGTAAGAAAGGAATTGCACACATGTCCAATCTGCCTACGACAAGAGGGGAAGCCTTACACACCACCAGATACACCAGCATTGCCCGAATTTAGAGTCCCAAAGATTTTCCATTCACCTACACAGGAGTAGACTTTGCGGGACCCCTGTATGCGAGGAAGTCAGGAGGAATGCGAAAGGTCTACATGGATATTTACACATGTGGTGTATCGAGAGCAGTACATTTGGATGTTGTTCCTGACCTAACAGCAGAAGCCTTTATCCGAAGCTTTCGACGATTTACAGCGCGTCAGGGAGTGCCACGAGAGATAAAGTCTGATAACGGAAAAACATTCAAAGCAGCTTCCAAGTCCTTAGCAGCGATATTTGAACTACCAGAAGTGAAAAAACACCTTACAGATCAAAGAGTGAGATGGACCTTCAACCTGGAAAAGGCCCCTTGGTGGGGAGGATTTTTCGAAAGGCTTATTAAAAGTGTGAAGAGATGCCTGAAGAAAGTTCTTGGAAATGCTCGAGTTACGAACGAAGAGCTCTACACAGTACTGACCGAGATAGAAGCTACGTTGAACTCGAGACCTTTAACCTTTGTTTCAACGGAAGATGTGGAAGAACCCGTAACACCATCACATCTGATAATAGGAAGAAGAATTCTGTCTCTACCACATCCATCAGACCAGGACGAAGACTTAGAATTGGAGAAAGTAGACGAAATGACTATTGCAAGAAGAATGACATATCTTAGAACTTTAAGCGAACATTTTTGGTTACGTTGGAAGAAGGAATATTTGCTTGAGTTGCGAAATGCCCATCGGCAAAGAAAGAAACCGCCTGGAAATGGAAACATTAAAACAGGAGACGTTGTAGTCATTCACGACGACAACACTCGGAGAGTACAGTGGAAATTGGGCAGAGTAGAGAAATTGATTGAAGGTAAAGATGGGTGCGTTCGAGGAGCAGCTGTGCGCAAGATAACAGCTAAACAAGGAAGACCGATTATTTTACGACGTCCAGTTCAAAAATTGTACCCAATAGAACAATCTGTTGGACAGGAGGACTGTGACCGTGATCAGCAAGAAAATTCAGAAAAACTGATAAACAAGACTGACCAGATGAGTCTGCAGCCGACGATGAAGGTGCAAGTGCAAGTGCAAGTGCAAGGCCAAAACGAACAGCGGCTCGCAGAGCAGAAGAAAACAGACAAAGATTAATTAAAGACGGAAGACTTTAAGAGTTACATCTGACGTTGAGATAAGTGACTTTAGACATGTTATAATTTTGTTGAGTTGATCATTCTATCGTTATGGAATATGATCAACTGGGGGAGTGTGAAGTATTTAGGAACTATGTGATAATCCAGGATGCGCGAGAACTTGAAAATGTACCTTGCGATCCCCATGAAGAATGATGGATCTGCGAACACGTGTAGTGAGTTTAGTTTATGTAGTTTTATGGTTTGTATTTGTTGAAATTAAAGAAGTTTTTGTTGTAACCTGTTTCCGACCAGTATACTAAAGTGAACAGTAGTATACTAAAGTGAACAGCGAAAGTTAATTGTGAAATGTGAACAGCGAAAGTTAATTGTGAAACGTGAACAGCGAAAGTTAATTGTGAAACGTGAACAGCGAAAGTTAAATGTGAAGTGTGAACAGCGAAAGTTAATTGTGAAACGTGAACAGCGAAAGTTAAATGTGAACAGCGAAAGTTAAATGTGAAATGTGAACAGCGAAAGTTAATTGTGAAACGTGAACAGCGAAAGTTAAATGTGAAACGTGAACAGCGAAAGTTAAATGTGAAACGTGAACAGCGAAAGTTAAATGTGAAATGTGAACAGCGAAAGTTAAATATGAAATGTGAACAGCGAAAGTTAATTGTGAAACGTGAACAGCGAAAGTTAATTGTGAAACGTGAACAGCGAAAGTTAAATGTGAACAGCGAAAGTTAAATGTGAAATGTGAACAGCGAAAGTTAATTGTGAAACGTGAACAGCGAAAGTTAAATGTTAAATGTGAACAGCGAGAGTTAATTGTGAAACGTGAACAGCGAAAGTTAAATGTGAACAGCGAAAGTTAAATGTGAAATGTGAACAGCGAAAGTTAATTGTGAAACGTGAACAGCGAAAGTTAAATGTGAACAGCGAGAGTTAATTGTGAAACGTGAACAGCGAAAGTTAAATGTGAACAGCGAGAGTTAATTGTGAAACGTGAACAGCGAAAGTTAAATGTTAAATGTGAACAGCGAGAGTTAATTGTGAAACGTGAACAGCGAAAGTTAAATGTGAACAGCGAAAGTTAAATGTGAAATGTGAACAGCGAAAGTTAATTGTGAAACGTGAACAGCGAAAGTTAATTGTGAAACGTGAACAGCGAAAGTTAAATGTGAACAGCGAAAATTAAATGTGAAATGTGAACAGCGAAAGTTAATTGTGAACAGCGAGAGTTAAATGTGAAATGTGAACAGCGAAAGTTAATTGTGAAACGTGAACAGCGAAAGTTAAATGTGAAATGTGAACAGCGAGAGTTAATTGTGAAACGTGAACAGCGAAAGTTAAATGTTAAATGTGAACAGCGAGAGTTAATTGTGAAACGTGAACAGCGAAAGTTAAATGTGAACAGCGAAAGTTAAATGTGAAATGTGAACAGCGAAAGTTAATTGTGAAACGTGAACAGCGAAAGTTAATTGTGAAACGTGAACAGCGAAAGTTAAATGTGAAACGTGAACAGCGAAAGTTAAATGTGAAATGTGAACAGCGAGAGTTAATTGTGAAACGTGAACAGCGAAAGTTAAATGTTAAATGTGAACAGCGAGAGTTAATTGTGAAACGTGAACAGCGAAAGTTAAATGTGAAATGTGAACAGCGAAAGTTAAATATGAAATGTGAACAGCGAAAGTTAATTGTGAAACGTGAACAGCGAAAGTTAAATGTGAACAGCGAAAGTTAAATGTGAAATGTGAACAGCGAAAGTTAATTGTGAACAGCGAGAGTTAAATGTGAAATGTGAACAGCGAAAGTTAAATGTGAAATGTGAACAGCGAAAGTTAAATGTGAAATGTGAACAGCGAAAGTTAAATGTGAAACGTGAACAGCGAAAGTTAAATGTGAAATGTGAACAGCGAGAGTTAAATGTGAAATGTGAACAGCGAAAGTTATATGTGAAATGTGAACAGCGAAAGTTAAATATGAAATGTGGACAGCGAGAGTTAAGTGTGAAACGTGAACAGCGAAAGTGAAATGTGAACAGCGAAAGTTAATTGTGAAATGTGAACAGCGAAAGTTAAATATGAAATGTGAACAGCGAAAGTTAATTGTGAAATGTGAACAGCGAAAGTGAAACGTGAACAGCGAAAGTTAATTGTGAAATGTGAACAGCGAAAGTGAAACGTGAACAGCGAGAGTTAATTGTGAAATGTGAACAGCGAAAGTTAAATGTGAAACGTGAACAGCGAAAGTTAAATATGAAAGGCGAACAGCGAGAGTTAAATGTGAAATGTGAATAGCGAAAGTTAATTGTGAAACGTGAACAGCGAAAGTTAAATATGAAAGGCGAACAGCGAGAGTTAAGTGTGAAATGTGAATAGCGAAAGTTAATGTGAAACGTGAACAGCGAGAGTTAAATGTGAACAGCGAAAGTTAAATCATGTGAAACGTGAACAGC
The DNA here is from genome assembly GCA_035771165.1 of Paragorgia papillata. Taxonomy (NCBI): domain Eukaryota; kingdom Metazoa; phylum Cnidaria; class Anthozoa; order Scleralcyonacea; family Coralliidae; genus Paragorgia; species Paragorgia papillata. Next base: position 3,846,763 of record JAWNZC010000265.1, read on the forward strand.
GAAAGTTAAATGTGAAACGTGAACAGTGATAATTAAATGTGAATTGTGAACAGCGAAAGTAAAATATGAAAGGCGAACAGCGAGAGTTAAGTGTGAAATGTGAACAGCGAAAGTTAAATGTGAAACGTGAACAGCGAAAGTTAAATGTGAACAGCGAAAGTTAAATGTGAACAGCGAAAGTTAATTGTGAAACGTCAACAGCGAAAGTAAAATATGAAAGGCGAACAGCGAGAGTTAAATGTGAAATGTGAACAGCGAAAGTTAAATGTGAAACGTGAACAGCGAAAGTTAAATGTGAAATGTGAACAGCGAAAGTTAATTGTGAAACGTGAACAGCGAAAGTTAAATGTGAAACGTGAACAGCGAAAGTTAATTGTGAAACGTGAACAGTGATAATTAAATGTGAAATGTGAACAGCGAAAGTGAAATGTGAACAGCGAAAGTTAAAAGTTAAAAGTGAAACGTAAAAATTAAAATAAAAAATTATCGCACTTTGGTTTCGCTATTTCGCAAATGAAATGTTCAAACGGCATTTTGGTTTCGCGATTTTGAGTTATAATAAGTTATAATATGTTCTAGAATGACCCAAGCCTGACGACAGAGAAAGACAATACAGACCATGGAGAGCTGCTTCGCCAAAAATTATTAGGACACGCAGAATTTTGTATTGACTATTGTGTTTAAGAAAATTTGGCCTACAGTACCAGTAGCCTTATTGACAACATTGCATGACCTTTGATGCTTATAACTTTAATAATAAAACTGTATCTTTAATAAATCAAGTACAATTTCTAAATTTGAGGTAGCCTTGATAGGACACTGTTATTAATACGAAAATTATTTCGCACCTTCGCCAACCCTTATTCAGTAGTTGAAAACTGACCCATATGCACAGTGTATATGGAAGGTCAGTGATGGTGAACTGTTTATTTGGAAGAGTTTTGTTATTTGCAGTAGTTAACTTTCCATATTTCATTATATTTAGTACTGATTTAGAAAACTTTAATCTATTAAATACAAACCCTCATATCAAGCACTGCAATCAGATTGATTTGCACTAGCTTCTGTCTAGACACCTTTCTAGCTTCCTTAGTACTGTCACAAAAAAAATTCCAAGTACAGACATGAAGTGAGTCTCCTTATTGCCAAATATAGTACTTTCTAGCTCATTGGTGAGAAGGAAAATGTATAAATAGACAAAACACAACAATGAACTGCAGTCTTAGCCCTTAGGGCCTGTTTACAATTACTGAGGAGGTATAACATTACCCTTGCACCCGGGTCAAAGTTAGCCGGGGTTTGCAAGCAAAATTTCACAGTTCGGGTCACCCTGCTGCCCAGGTCAACTTTATATAGACATGGTATGTTTGGTATACAACGAATGGTATAGACATGGTCAGTTTTCAACTACTGAATAAGGGTTGGTGAAGGTGCGAAATAATTTTCGTCTTAATAACAGTGTCCTATCAAGGCTACCTCAAATTTACAGATTGTACTTGATTTATTAAAGATACAGTTTTATTATTAAAGTTATAAGCATCAAAGGTCATGCAATGTTGTCAATAAGGCTACTGATACTGGAGGCCAAATTTTCTTAAACACAATAGTCAATACAAAAAAGTAGATTTTTTCCCATCAAAAGTATTTTTAACTTACAAACAATACCAAAAATTTTGTCACTGCAATAAACAAAGTAATTCGTTTTCCAACTTTTATATAAAACTATGATAAAAGCTAGAATTACTGTATCTGCGTGCCCTAATAATTTTTGGCGAAGCAGGTCTCCATGGTCTGTATTGTCTTTCTCTGTCGTCAGGCTTGGGTCATTCTAGAACATATTATATTGATAATTCATTAACAATCCGTTTATTTAACAAATAGATGACATTTTTCCGTGCGTGTGTACTGTAATAACGCACATATGACGTCACAGCGTGTAAAGAACAAAAAAGTACGCCACGAGACGCAGTCGAGTAGTGTGACTGTTGTTCTTTACACGCTGTGACGTCTTCTGTGCGTTATTACAGTACACACGCACGGAAAAATGTCATCTATTTGTTTTATACATCAAATTTTATTATTTTAATAAGAAATGTTTGATATTTTTGAATCGTCGGAAGGGCAGGGCTATTGAAAAGGAGGTAAAATTTTCAATTCAGGTTTAATTACGTCATAAGTGATCTATACAAATAAAGCAATCTGATTGGGCGACAGAAGAAATAATGCTGTCCTGATTGGCTAATTTTTAGCTTCCGGTTACGTCACGTATAATTTATGCAAATCATGATCATGACAAATTGAAAGTTTATTCAAAAATCAAACTTCGTGTCTTCGTCCGTTCGTCGGCATTTCTAGCCAAAATATTTTTCGTTGAACAAACAGATTAGTATTTTTCGTTGAACAAACAGATTAGTTCTTCTGGACGGGATCTTGCTGTCCCATGTATATTTGGACGCTTCTTATGCTGCAAATTCAGATGGGAAAGCATTTATCGTTGGAGAAGGCCGAGAAGCCCGCGTACTAACCAGCGAAATTATATGTTCTGTGTTTGGAAATCTTGTTGACAATGGCTGATATCTCCTGGATTTGTATGGCTGAACAGTATTTCCATGAAGAGGAATGGAAAACAGTATTTCCATGAAGAGGAATGGAAATTGTATCAGAAAATTTCTGAAGCTGTGGAGTAGATAGCGTTGTGCGCCGGAGGCGAAAGTATTGCATGAGACAGCATGACCGTATTTATGTCGATAATTTTAATGTCTGCAGTGTCGTCGGACAACGACTTGATGGCTTGATCATCACTGAGTGATATGTGTAATCCTCAGACAGTTGAAATGCACTTTATTTTGTACCAAGTTGCATCTTCAAACGTGTAATTTGATCAAATTTTTATAAAACAACATTTTTTTGCGACTTCGTTACGTCAGCTGTGCATGTGTACTTTAATAACGCATAGTTCTTAGCCAATCAGATTGTTTGTTTTTCTTAGGTTGTTGTATAAAAGAAATTATACAACAACGGCATTTTGGTTTCGCGATTTTGAGAATTGAAATGTTCAAACGGCATTTTGGTTTCGCGATTTTGAGAAATGAAATGTTTAAACGGCATTTTGCTTTTGCGATTTGATCAAATGAAACTGATGCTGAGTGAGCCTCCTCGGCTTCCATATCATGGCTATCGTTCAATTGCCAAATTTTATTTGTTTTTAACACGACTTTATAGTGCCTTTCTTTTGCTACGACAAGTAAAATCGAGAGAAAGGTTGCCTAAAATGTTCTGAATATTCACTTTTGTCCATGCTGTGTGCTTAGAAATCCAAATATTTACCAAAGAACATACACTATTTTTCTGATAGAAAAAAATGAGACTTACCTTCACAATTTCTGCTCATGGACATGCAGACCATGGTCAATTTCGGCTTAAATATTTTACATCAACTGTATACTTTTCCAATCTGGGAGTGAATACGGCTGGACCAGTGATCTTGGGAAATCACACCATGTTAATTTCAAAAACCGAATGCAGAAATCCTTCGAATTTTCAGCTTTGTTTTGAGATCCTTTGGATGTCTTGTAAGTGATGACAAATTATTGTCTATTTATAATGTCTTGAATACGTGTTGTTTCTGTTGATATCAAAAACAGCTCGTTTACGGATAACGGCGTCTTTTTTGACGTCGAACATGGCACGGTAAAATTAAGGAATTCGGAATTTTTAGCACCGTAAGATGGCGGCCGCTGGCTTCAATTCTCCCAGTGACGTGCGCGGTCCATTATATATAGGTCAGTGGCTCATCTTCATGCGCCGCCATCTTCTCTGGTCGCTATTGCTCGAGTGTTTGATGACCTGGTTTGAAGCTTTTATAATAGAAGATCACAAGTGACTTACTGTACTGTTATGAAAGAACTCGTCAAATGGTATAAGAAGACCTTTTTCAATTTTTCCATAATCTGTTTTGGTTTTGCATATATATTTCGACCAAAGACAGCGTGCTGTCCGCCATCTTGGAATTATTTTCGATATGCAAAATTATGCATGTGACGACATAAACAGGGTAAAGTGAAATTTCTATCTTGCGGAGCTTATGACATTATGAGCTAGAAACTCGATTTTGTTGCGCTATTTCCATTTTAAATTGACCCACAACATTTAAAAAAGCCTTCCGTGGAAATTTGGTCACCCACGGAGTAGTTTCATCAGGTTTACCCTGCTTGTGACGTCACCAATTTCCTAGTTAATTAGACCCAACAAGATGGCAGACAGCACGCTGTCTTTAGTCGAAATATTTCAAAATACAAGAAAGATACAGAAAAATTACAAAAGGTCTTCTTATACCATTTGACGAGTTCTTTCAAATGGGTCAAATTTAATTTTTATTGCCAATACCCTTTAATGTTAAATATGCTCACTACGCTTACAACTGCAGAGGCAGACATTGATGGCGGTAAATCTACACTTAAAGATGCTGTGCTATTTATATTTCGATCTGATCTGTGTTAATATTCCGCCGTTTCGATCAAGACAAACTGATTATAAACGATTTATATGATTTATTGAATTTTAATACTGAAAAGCTAGTACTACTCATGCTCACAATCTGATAACCTGCTGGCTATTGGAAACTATCTGCAAGATGAGCGAGACATAAAAAGCGTTGAAAACAGAATACTGACAACTTGCAAAGGACGGGTAAATATGCTGTGTTGACATTTCGTGCTGAAGAGACTCAAGTTTACGCTAAATGGGAAAACTTTAAATGTATTGAGGTAATTTTAATATTTGTAATTTGCTTTGTTATTGCCTGGATTATATTGTATGTATAGTTGTGTTAATAAAGTTATGCCAAATAAACTCGATGTGATTCAACTGCTTCGCTAGCTTTAAGCTTAATATAATTTCATTAGTGTTTTCAGTGTGTGCATAGTTTTAATAGTTCCTTGGTACGTACGTTCGCTTGTTGTCGATCGTCTAGGTAATATACTGCTTACTGAGTAGCACCAAATAATGCAAAAAATACTGATACTGTTTGCACGTCTAGATTATAAACGCTGCCAGTTCGCCGCTGCACCAATGTGCCGGTCTTGTAGCTCGTTCAATCCAGCCTTTTCACTATATTAACTGGCAGCCAACTTAATAGTTGTCTAACGATTGCTTGAATCTACCAAATCTAGCACTAGGTTTTCTGTACTTTTTAACAAACGCTTACTGCAATATGTTCACGCTGTTGCGCTGTTTCGTGCATAGGCTATGCGCTATGCCAAGCTGCATTGCTATCAGTAGCCCGAGTGAACGCCTAAGCAGGCGTCTTGTTTCTCTTAAAATTTAACTAATCAAGTTTTAAATTTCAGTTTTTGTTTATACAATAATTTGAATAGTATAAACGGACAGATTACGTCACTGAAGTGGTATGATTTCTCTAAACCAATCACGGATCTCACGGCAACATCACGAGCCAATGACGTTGCTTGATTTGTATAGATCATTACAAGTTCAAATCAAATGAGTCAAAGTAGCTACTGTTAAAATAAGTTTATTAAGATTGATTGAGTCGGTTTTCTTTGTTCTTCCGAGGTCTTTATATCGCATAAAGACCTTGAATAATAATTAGATACGAAATGAAGAAAAAAAACAAGGAAAATCTTGGTCCAAGGTGGAAAAAATAGACAAAACTTTGTTGGAAAACCTCCTCAATAATAAATTAAGTCAGATAAATCCCTCGAACGTCGGGATGTATGCGATATAAAGCCTACATCCCTCGTTCTCGGGATTTATCTATTACATAAAAAGTTTAAAAATGTTAAAAATTTTTTATCAATTTTAATAAACTTATTTTAACTGTAGCTACTTGGCCTCATTTGATTTGAACTTGTAATTTCATATTATGCTACTGAGGGATAACTTCATTCAAAGTGATTTATCTTTTTCAATGCCCCGGAAATTCAACGGGAAAATTTAGTAAGCCTGCTAAAACATAATTTTTCTATTTTTTATTGTACTAAACAAATAGATTCAATTTTGTTGTTGTCTGTTCAGTTATAGATGCACAAAGGACGTCACAACGTGGCAAGAACATCAGTGACCTCACAGAACAGAACCTCACCTTATCCCACCCTTATAATATGGCCTTACCTTGTTTCAGCTTTTCTTTGTCGATCGACTTGTTGTCCGTTTTTTTTGGATCTTCTTCTTGTTTCTCTTTCTTGAAAATCTGTTTGGTACGGGACGTGGCGATTCTAACCAGACTATTGATATCTTCTCTTTCTCCCGGGTTAGCTCCATTGCAAAGTTCCTCTAGTTTGGCAACGGAGATTCGAGCGAGTGACTGAAAAGATGGCGCTTTGTTAATCAGTTTCTTAGCCCAATCCTTTTCCACATCAATTTCTTTAGCGTTCAGTCCACCAAGCACTTCAAGACTTGATCCTAATCTTCTTTGTATACCATTCATCCAATCTTCTTTGGGATTCATGAACATATATTTTGCTAATTCATTTTTAGTTGTCAAATATCTCAGCACGAGCTCAAGTCCTTCTAAACTTAAGCCTTTCGTTTCCATCATTTGCTTCAGCTCTTCACCTAATCCACGACAAGAAACTTTTTTAAGCTCAGCTAGCAGCTGGTCTTTTATATTGTTTTTTTGAATAGCCAAAACCTTCTTGTGCAACTCCCGAATCAATCCCTCGCATTCTGTGGGATTGTCTTTTGGCAGACCATCTATTTCTATCCTTAGTTCTTCCACGCGTTTGACCTCTTCTTCGGACAAAAGCGAACTGTCTTCTTTTTGTGGCTGTTTTTTGTTGGGCATTTTCTCGATCTTTAAATTAAATCCTATCCTGCAATGCATAAAAAGCTAGGTTAATAGCCAGTTTATTGCTGTAAAATACTCTGTATATATTGGCAGTGTTTTACGAGGAATAGAGAATTTTATGGCGATATAAAAGTGTTTTTAAAAAACAAAATACTGGCGTTTTGAGCAAAGTTTTTTGCCAAATTAATTCTAATCGATCAAGCTCTACGGTCAGAAAGAACCCGTGGTTGTATAGTCCAAACAGTGAAATAAAAGTAGTGTGCTGCGTAGGCAGTTTTTCAACACAAATCGAAATATAGTAAGGTTTGGGTACTGCCAAAACATAGAACGACGTATAGCTAGATGTCTAACGCAGTGCTTCTCAACCGGGATCCATATGCACCCCCAGGGAGAATTTCAAAATCTTGGGGTGAATCTAAAAGAGAGGGAAATAGGGGGGGGGAGGGGTGGCTCAAGAATGGGGAAATCGTAGTTCGTACTGAACATTGAAAGTCTGAAAATAGTGTGCATGTAGAAGCCAGTGAGCTCGATATATAACTGGAGTGATATCTTTGTGGCGGACGTGCCGGGCATGTAGGCCTGAAGTACGTATAGTTCCAGTCTTCTACGCGGTCTGGTCAAGTCTGATCTGGTCAAAAGACCGCGTAGGAGATTGGAACTATACGTACTTTAGGCCTACATGTTCGCCATGTTTGGCTTCAATCTTTGCCTGGTCTATAACCAGCAGACATCACTCCAGTTATATATAGAGCTCAGTGTGGTAACTAATAACCGAGACTTCAGCGCTAATGTTGCTAATCTGGTCGGATGGTCAGACTTTGGTAACCCAGCTATTTGTCTCCACTTTAGCCATCATGATGTGCTTCAGCCATTTGTTTTCTTATTACTTTTTAAAGATGATGTCCCCCAGCTTGGATTTTTCAAAAAAAAATTTCCCAACATTTTTCAAATAATACAGTAATCGCATGTATGGCGAAAAATAGTGAAATAATCACTGGGAAGGAGGGGATGACGAAGGAGTTTTTCCCCAGGTGGGGAATCTGAGAAAAAAAGTTGAGAAGCACTGGTTTAACGTTTTAACGTTTAACGTTAATAAAACTATATATCACGTTTCTCTCTGACGAAGTATATCTAACCTTACTATATTCCTATATATATATACTTGTTTGTGTTACCAGTGCTAAAACAGAGAGTATGGATTGCTGTCAGTTTGAACTGTATAGTAAAAAATACTTGGAAATGTCAGTTGTAAAATCCAACACTATATTTGGGTGGCTGTTGCTCCTAAAGAAATGTGACCGTGCCCACACTTTAGCCGTACTATTTATAACAGTAAAAAAAATCAAAATTGAACAAGATAGTTTTTGAACAAGTTGCTGTTGAAACAAGAACGCTTATATCGTTTACCTTTTAGCACCTCCGAGAACTGATTCAGTAAACTATATCAAACATCATCTGGTAACATATTTCAAAAAACAGTTTGCTTTTATTTCTTTATGTGGATGGGGAAATAAAACGAATGCTAAAGATAGAGCAATTTTAAATGACGTATAAACACTTAAAGCAAACATCCGCAGTTTAATGTTTATTGGTTCAAAAATACTTCACATCGGAAGTCAGTTTGATTTTATTTTTTTACGGCACAATTTGTAATCAATATATTTACTTAATTCTGAACCAATTTAAATTATGTGTCTTGTAAATAGTGTTGTCGTAATTATTATCGCAAAACATTCTAGTGTTTTGACTAGTATAAAAAATATAACTTGTGATGAGTACCTTTACGTAGAAAATAGAGCATTTTATAACAAGAAATCAAACTGCATCCATGCAGTAACACGTTTGCATTAACTTTGCTCTTATTTTAATTTATGTGCACGGGGAAGTAAATTTCGTTATGTGTATATGGGGAAGTAAAACATCATTCACAGTTTTTTTTTAATCATTAAGGAATCTTCCATTCCATTCCATTCTATTTCAGCGATTCTATCACTTTTCATTGCTCTAGCCAATTGCGTGTTGCCGTGCCCACAACATGCATGGATGCGCAAAATACCAATAACAGTTGAAAATCAGCTAACATTACAAAGCTTTTGTCTTTTTAAAAAAGATAGAAATTACACGATAAATTAGCCACTTAAAAATATTTGCTTACGTCACGAAAATGCTGACAATTGAAATAAAGCAGCGCAACAGCTCTAGAATTAGCAGAGTACACTAACAATACTGGTGCTCTATCAGTCTGAATATGCAAATTGTTTGCGTCTAAAAAAATCAAATCAAACTGACTTCCGAAGTGAAGTACTTTTGAACCAAACATTAAACTGCAAATGTTTGCATGCTTTAACTCCTTTAAGTGTTTACGTCATACAGGATACCCTAGGATGTGATTCAAGGAGATTTGCTATTACGCGCTTAAAATGCACCACTTTGGTGCGTTTAATCCACCTCCTTGAGGTGGTGCAAACTAATCGTGATTAATTTACGCCGATCTGTTTACACGGACATTTTAAGACCGCTTAAAGTCAGATGTGGCTCAGATCCCGCTTAAATTTTGGCCGTGTAAACACGGCTATAGATGCCCGCAAAGTGAAAGCCTGAAACTGCGCCGCAATGTGAAGCCACAAGTTCTGCGAAGAGAACAAAGAACTCTGTTCCTGAGAGTTCAAAATGTAAAGTGGTTACAGAGAGAATCTACTCTTTAAGATGAGGGAGAAAGCCTCAGGAAGGGTTGTCTGGGAAAAGATTTGCCATTGCTTTTCCTGCTTGAAGTATAAAGATTTATTTTTCCACTCTGAAATGCAGCTGTCTCGTCGGTGACTGATTTCTTCCAAGACTTACAAAACGGGCTTTTATTCCTTTTACAAAGCTTTGACTTATCACGGTTAGAGACTTGGGTTTCCATTTTCAATATTTTTAAAATCAAATAAGACTTGGGTAAAAGAGACTTGGGTTTCCATTTTCAATATTTTTAAAATCAAACTTTTGCCAGATGATAGATCTGGTAGTATGCTTTACGAATATGTAAAAATATCAGTTTCCGAAATTTTTTACTTTCTAGGGAGCTTTGCGTTTAGCATTCTTTTTATTTCCCCATCCACATAAAGAAATAAAAGCAAACTGTTCTTTGAAATATGTTACCGGATGAAGTCTTACTTTATTATATGCCAAGTAAAGTTAAGACTTAAATAAAATGACAAAAGAACACCAATTATCTTGTTATAGAGCAAGTGAAGTAGTACTGAAAACATTCCAATCATTCCAACACTTGAAAGACTTGAAACCTTTTGACATTCAAATAAAAGTTGTGCATCACATCTCAACACATCAGTCGTCCTTGAACGCCAGAAAAGGTAAGTCTCGTTAATTTATTCTTATCTATCTATATTGAAAACCCTATTTAAAGCTGCTACTAAGATTAGGTTGTTCTGACGTTCTTCAGGTGCTTGTTAATTAATTGAAACACACTTTATTGAAAATTGTAGCAAGTTAGTGCCAAACAGTAGAAGACATCAATCAACTGGTGTTCGTGACTCTGCATTTAGACTAAGTAAAAGTAAAACATACTATCTTTAATCTTTTACTTTGCCAAAAACAGTGCACTACGGTTTTATCAGACTGAGAGTGATATAAAAGTATGGTGCTGTGTAGACAGTGTGTTCACAAAGTATACTTGCTTGGTATTGCTTGCATGGTGACTGGTAGAGCGGTAGACAGGTGTTGGTAGAAGGCGAAGATGCGAGTTCAGATCTCATTAGAGTGAATAAATTGTTTTAACTTTGACCAGACCTGACACTGACTGGTGAAAAACCTTTACTCATCTATGCCATTTGAATGAAAGAACCAGTAACTATATCGTATCGTCTAGTTTAGTTTTGCTCCCCTCCCCTCTCCTCCCCTCCATAGGTAGAGTGGCAGACTGGTAAGTTCAAATCACACTCAAGTCAGCCGAATTTTTCAGTTGACTTTAGCAGTGTTAGAAAATCATAAAAATTTTCCTCCTTTCACTTAACTGTTGGGGCCTTTTACTGTAACAGTTTTAGTATCTTACTCTGGCTAATGCCAGACAATTTTACTTTAATGTAAATCACTGATTACAATGTAACAAAATACATGGGTCATTTCTAATTAGCTATATATAGAATTAATTATTCAATCAATCCATTTGTAAATTTGGTTTTTAAAATTGTTAAAGCAATAAAAATGTTGTGTAGTGTTTTATAATAGCATAAAAACAGATGTTCTTCTAGCACATAAACTAATTCTTACTGATATATTGTGATATTAGAATTCTGATTGTCTTGTTTTACAGCAAGCCCTTTATTGCTTTCCTGTTATCTAACTTGTAAGTGATATTAGCAAATTATTAACCCATTCCTGCCTGAGACAGCCAAGAATGGCTCCTTTATTATTTTACTCTAATGCTACATTTTACTTGTCAAAGGGAGAACCCTCAGACATCCTAGGCAGCTATGGATTATCTATATATCTCAAACTCATTAATAATTCATGAAGAAAACACAAAGGAAATCAGTACCGTGTCGGTGGTTTGGATATCGGAGGAAGAAATTACATAAATTAAGCAAACTTTCATCTCGATTTTCTCTTAAAATACTGATTTGTTTGAGATGCTATATCATACACGAGCAGGAGTGTTTCATCAGGACATCCAAATACCTCGAAGTTTGTTCAAAAACCTCGGCTTCGCCTCGGTTTTCAACAAACGTCTCTGTGTTTGGATATCCTGATGAAACACTCCTCCTCGTGTATGATATATTACTTGACAATGAGGATGTAAATTGATGGTCAATCAGTTGTGTTGGTATACATGTAATACAAGTCTGACATTTGAACTCAGGGCCTTTTTTGACATTTTGTATATTTTTTTATAAATCGTACATAGTCCAGTCATCCTTCAATATCTTCATAGTCCTTGCTCACAATTTCAGAAAATCCATGGAATTAAAGCCCGTCGATTTGAAGGATATTTTGCCCTTCCAGATTTCCCATCAAATTCCTTTAAATAAGCTTGGTGTTTCTTTCGAGAGTAAACAACTAGAGTAATAATAGTTGCTACAAGAAATGCTAGTGATGATAATGTCCAGGTCACAAGAAAAAATCCAATCCAGGTAAGAATTTCACAGAAATAATGTGGGCATGACAAATGGTTAAACAAGAAACCATGTGGTATCACATGATTAGATGTTAGGGATTATTATTGAAATCACTAGAGTGGTAAATTGGCGGTTCGGAAATCGATTTGGATGAATGTACCACGTGATGCGAAATTAATCATCACGTGATAAATCTGTGAGCATTCATTGGATAACATTAAAAATGTTGATCACGAGGTGCATTCATTTCGCATCACGTGGTACATTCAAATGGACCTCCAACATTCGTTTTCGATCCGACAATTTACCACTCTAGTGGTTTCGATAATATGATATAGAACTGGGAGTAAGTTCATCCCGAAATCTTCTCAATTGAATGTGGCAAATACAATTGCCAAGCTCACCAAGGAAGAACAATAGTCCACCGAGCCAAACCAGTTCTACAAATGATTGTCTGTATCCTGTGTCATAACGTAATGACCATGCAATCCAGACAGTGAAGAACCAGAAATTAGCGTTGTACGAAGCTTGGATTGAAGAAATACCAAATGGTTTTCCGTGTTTGGATACTCTGATCCAAACACACGGGAAATTGCGAGACTGGAGAAAAGCGTAACAAAACACGAGCCGTAGGCGAGTGTTTTTAGCTTTTCGAAAGTCGAGCAATTTCCCAAGTGTTTGGATAAGAGTCTCCAAACACGGAAAAAAACATTTGGTATTTCTTTTATAAAATAATCACAAGTGAATATGATGTACTGTCCGACATTTTCAAAAAATCGTTTTGGCGGGAATTTTCCGTGTTTGGATACTCTGATCCAAACACGGCAATTGGCCAATGAGGGCTCGCGTAGTATACATGTTATTTTATAAAGCATTATCCGGCGGATAAAAATTGCTATCCGCTTGATAAATTTATCCGAGGTCGGAGGATAGTTTAAGTTCACTATCCAGTGGATAAAATTGACGTGTTCATGTTGTTGAAACTATAAAATTAAGATTTTCAATAAAATGGCATTATACAGAATTCCCGGTTTTCATTTGAATATTCTTCCTCGAGTACACAGACGAGCGGACAGAATTTACAGACGAGAAATAGAAAACTTTAACATCTTACAATATTATACCAACAGTGAGTTTGCGAGCACGGTATCGTTTTGGTAGACAAGCAATGGCGTACATAGTCCACCTTGTAGAAGAAGAAATAAGTCCTGCAACGAACCGAAGCTGCCCTATTTCGGCGACAAACCAAGTGTTGATAACACTTAGGTTTTTGGCTACAGGCAGCTTTTTGCAAGTAATGGGGGACACCGTTGCTGGGGTAGACAAGGCCACAGTTAGCAGGGTTGTTCGTCGAGTAACCTTGGCTATCGCTCGAAGACTTGGCGAGTTTGTGAAATTTCCACAAACGCAACAGGAAAAAGATGTGATAAAGCAAGGGTTTTATAATCTCGGAGGTTTTCCTTGTGGCATTGGTTGTGTTGACGGAACACACGTGAGGATCGTTGCGCCAGCAGAAAATGAATGGGATTTTGTAAACCGAAAGGGATACCACAGTATTAACGTACAAGGAATCTGCAATCACGAAGGTAATATTGCATAGATTTATCTATTATTGTGTAAAATAATTAACCACCCAAATCACGTCTATTGGTTGGGTCTCAGCAGTTGGCTTCTCTCAATTGTTTACAAATATCGTAAGTTATGTTATTATTAAAATAGCATTAAAATATACTTATATTTTAGCTTATATAAAACCACAGAGCCTGACTAAGACTCACACGGTGGTATTAAACAGTACACAATAAAGTATTAATAAATTCTTACCAATACTTGTTTGGTCTTTCGACATCCACACCTTGACTAAGCCCCGGTTTCTCGTAAATAGCTCCACTCATGGAATTTTCGTCGGACACCAGAGGAGGCCGGACAAGTGTCATGTGATTGTCACGTGATATTGTCGACCAATGAAATGGCTTCATTTTCTCATCGTTTGATCGGCTGAAATTTTTGCATTGGACTTAGAATACCGAATATTACGCTATTGTTATTAATTTTTTTCTTTAAAAAAGCGGCGATATCGTTTGATATACCGTTGGACTATCCATATCTGCAGGATTTTGCAAGGTAATGTGTTAAGTAATGCTCTTAACTGTATAAACATTGTTGTTTAATATAAGAATGTAACTTTAAGATTAGTTATGACTGGATATTATTATGTATTATTATGACTATGTAACAAACTTCCTGTTGCCATATATGGAAACATATTTAGGTTAATCTGACCAATCATGATGTAACGAAAGAATGTAAAAGACACGCATTCAATGTAAATAATTCTAATTCTTGTTATGCTTCCACAGTGTGCTTGTCATGTTTTATAACTGGAAAACGATGACGACAACAACGAATTCAACAGGTTATGGGCCCAGGAGAGGCTTGCTGTTCGACGGCAACGAAAACAAATATGAATTGTGGGAGGTGAAGTTCCTGGGGTATATGAGATTACAAAAACTCTAGGCGATATTTGCGCCAGACCTGGAAGCAACCTCGTACCCAGGGTCTTATCTCCGCTCCCCCGCGCTGCGAAAAGACCCCACTGATCTTATAGAGATCAGTGAAAGACCCTGGTTGGGGCTGGTCACGTGTCTCCCAGACTATGGGAGATAACAAACTTTTCTTGTCAGGGTCGGGTGGTTGTTTTGAAAATTTGTCGCAGTACCGCGAATCAAGAATATTTACAATATCGAGCTCTGAATATCGAGGAAAGCTCATTACGCAAATTAAACACTCCATGGATAACAATCTGGTATTATTGAATTACAATTCTGAACTTCTACAAAAGCCTTCCGTACAGCCAAAACTCACCACTGAATCCGCAGCGCGAATGTTATACCGTTCTATGTTTCCTAAATTATGGAATATACTTCGTTATAAACGTTAAATTCCGAAAGATCCAAATTATGGCATGACCACCGTTCAACTGAGTTCAATATATTTTAATAAATATGTTTACTTCGCCGTTCAGACTCCTTAAACAACTCAGGCACATTTGTATTACCTTTAAATATCACCTTGATCTGATCATGTATTCTATAAATGTTCATATAGTTTACTGATATTGTCTTTGTTTTTTAGGCAACCGTTTCGTATAAACGCAAACAGTCAGACGCGCGCAACGAAACGCTTGGAAACATTGACAGTTGGCACATAAAAAATAACAAAGGCAAAGCGGCGGGACTAACGCAATACGACTATAGTATGGAGTCACAAACCATGAGAATGATCTGTGACCTCGTTAAAGTCGCTATTGCAAAGTATTCAGGACATTTTCTCTTCCTAAAATTTCATAACTATTATTTTTAATTCACAAAACCTGTCATTATAATATATAAATTATAACGTATTATAATATTTTGAACTCTTAGGTAACCCTTGCTGGACTTTGGACCCTTCTCTGTCGTATATTTTTCGCGGTAAATATAAATGAAAGCAACGAGTGTTTTGCTGTGATGTTTATACCGTTTGTAAAGATCGGTGCTTTAGATAAACCGCCCATGAAAACTATGATCTTCTAGTTCTTGACAGTCACCAACCTCACCAACGTATTAATATTATACCGAAAGAACTACGATACTATACGATTTTCTTCCGATGTTATTTTTTCCCGATCATACCCGAAGCTAATCTTGACCAATCACAGTCCGGACTGGATTCCTTTCTCTAGCCGCAAGTGTCTTGAATGCCCATCCGCCATTGTCACGAATATACGCCAAATAAAGCACAATCTGATCATATTAATTGTCTATGATAACCACGAATTGTTCTCGTATTTTTTCTGACCATCAGATTTAACAATTCTGGATCAACTGTGACGAGTTTTCAAAAGTTTTGCGCATATAGTTCACCGAGCAGAGTTCATTCCTCGTCGGCGGTCAGATGCAAATAAATCGATAATTTATCAATTTTAGCGTTAGGACCATGATGCTTTGCGGCAGCTGTCCAACCTCCTCTGAAGAGTTACCATCTTTAAACCTTTCTTAATCAATTCTATACCCTTTTTCAACTGAAAAATAAGCTTAAATCATAGAAATTATGCACATTCCAGAGTAACTAATCCATTTTGTCCATAGCAACGCGCTTAGCAACAGTTGTTTACGGTCTTCAACCAACTAAAATTTTAAAGCCTTCGAGCTTATCACCTGTATCACCCCTCCCTGAGAAAGTAGTGTTTTTGTACTCTTTATTGGGATACCGCTGAGCTATTTCTATCTAGCAACGTCGGCGTTTTTCTGAGCTCACCATTTTGAATTCGAAAGTTGTGATCATTGTTTCTGAGCTTTTATCTAGTTATTTTCTATCGTTTGTTCACCTAAATTTATAATCACGATGCCAAAAGAGGTTTCCAGATCTAAGAAGAGAAAATTCTACGGGAATCGGCACGGCAGTGCTGCAAAGAAAACTTGTGTAGTCGAAGCATCTGAGCCAAGTACAACTGTACAAGTACTTCAAATGAAACAGTCGAATTTTTGTCTGCTTCAGCGAGAAAGATTGGGTCTCAGAATGCCGAAAGCTACAGCACTGGTAGATAAGAAATAAGTGGTCATATCACTCGGTACCGCTTGATCGATATGGTCATCCTGAAAGACGACCCACGGCCACGGACCTCACATTGAGTCATTCAATTTTATGCTTGACGATGGACTGTCACTTGCTGTGGAAGTTAGTAGTAAAATATATGATTTAGCTTGTGTTTTGACGATAACGTAGCCTACTAGGCTGAAAAGAGCTGTTTTTAATACTGTTTTTAATACTGCACTGTTTTTTATGTTTACAAACAAATTTGGAAACAGCAACAATGTATCTGATAACATAGCAGCCATGCAGTATGACCATGTATAGTAAAAATAGGTACACAGAGTGTACATGTGTCACTGCTAATACATCTGAGTGGTTTTGCATAAACTGTGCATTGAAAGAACAGAGTGACGGATTACTACAACATTTTTTGGCAAAAATGTGTTGACGGAAATCGTCTTAAAGCTGTCGTCAGAGAGAAACGTAAGGAACTTAAAAAATTGGGCAACTTTATAAACAAATGAATGAAATTCGAAAATAGGAATATCATTCGCTACTTTTAACGTTGATGAGTAAACAAGGTGGGATGGGAATAATGCATGGTATTGGAAAAATGGATAAGATATGAATGTTGAAAATCGGTACTGTACTTTCACGGAGTGAGCAGGAGTGGCAGAAGGTCTGGTCTATTTTGTGTTCGCGTTACTGTTTCTGGCGGTAGCCATAAGAGATGTGGGCTCTGCAGTAGGAACGATTGCGCTTCGACATAGTCGTTAAGTAAAGTGTGAACTAAAAGGTAAAGAGTCGAGGCTTTACTACATCATTGTTTTTAACTTTTTTTTAATTAATAATATGAACAGGTGCAGCAATTATAAAGTTTTAACTCTTTTTAATAAATAATATGAACAGATGAACAGGTACAGCAACTATAAAAAGTTCAATAATAACTTTCAAGAGCATAAAGTTCAATAAAACAAAAATAATGATAACATTAACCTAGCATCGAATAGAAAAGTGATAGTCTGGAGTATCAAATAGTTGATGCGAAACAGCTTTAAAAAAGCAGTGATGCACCTCCACCGCCAACATCAAATGGTTTCAATCCAAGTTCACTTAATCTTATTGTTAATATCACAGATGGGTCTAAACCAAACATTTCTTTTGTTGTGTTATTTTCTGTTGCAAGAGGACCTGGGTTTGATTCAATATCACCAGATATTAATAACTTTCTTCTTGATGCACAGAACGAAAAATCGTTTTTGGATATACGATTCACAGAACAAGACGTCTGGTCAGGCGTTCACTCGGGCTACTGCAAACTCGCAGCTGCAATTACCTATAAAAGTCTAAACATCATTGGTCACAGAAAATAGTCAAAACACAATCTAATTCTCCGATAGAAAACACAATACACAATACACGATTGCCTGTATTTAACGTATTTCCACACAGCGTTCATATGTCGAGTCCCTTCTGGTGTCAAATATCAACACAGCACGATCATGTTTAATCAGCGATTGTAAACGTATATAAGATCACGATACCTGCCAGCGACATTACTGAACAATAGCTATGTCTGTGAACACACTGAACACGTCCAAGAAACAACACTTGACTTCAAACAACTTGATCAAACATCAGGATTCAGGAAAGCGAAGAAAGAAAACATGAAGATTAGCATTTAGCACGCATCATCAGCCGCGCAAGGCCTTATGGGATGACGTAATGATTGCCATTTCGAAACATAGACAAAAAAATAATAAAAATAATAACGGAGCCGAAACCTAGACTCGTCTACCACAGGTAGCCCGAGTAATAAGGATCAACCAGAAGTCCAACTCAGTGTCGGCACCTTTGATGTAAGCGTCCTCGCGAAATGTCGGCCTGCGATCCCGGCGCCATTTTGAAAGTAAGTGCCACCGGGAAATTAGCCCTCTCGTCCTTGCGACCCTCGGGCTCCCGTATTCAATTACTCTTGGCCTTCTTGTGACCTTTTAATTAAATTTATATTGTTATATATATATAAATAATATTTAGTTAAGCAAATAAGTAATTTATTTTAGAAAATGGTTCTTTGGAAATAAAATTATTTGACCACAAGGTTATTAAAACTTCAGTACGCAGATACTACGGGTAAAAGTCCGTGGCAAAAAAGTCCTGCACTCATGAAGCGGGCTTTACATTTCTCGATTACGGTGAGAACCTTTTGAACATTTTAAAAAGTTACAGGTAACACTACGATTTGAAATATATACCGAATGAAAGCTTATAAAATTTCTAACAACATACGTACCCGATGTATTTCAACAATGCGTAGTTCCGAAAATTTTATGCCGACAGCTTCGTGAGTGCAGGACTTTTTTGCCACGGAGTTTTACCCGTAGTATCCGCGTACTGAAGTTTTAATAACCCCGTGGTCAAAGAATTTCATATCCAAAGAATCGTTTTCTAAAGTAAATTACTTATTTACTTAACTAAATATTATTTATATATATAGATAATAATATGAAGTTAATTAAAAGGTCACAAGACGGCCAAGAGTAATTGATTACAGGAGCCCGAGGGTCGCAAGGACGAGAAGGCTAATTTTCTGGGGACACTTACTTTCAAAATGGCCGACTGGCGCATGCGCATAAAAATAATGGGACACTTTTTTCCGCGAGTTGGACTTCTGGTTGATCCTTATTCTGTGTACGATTGCTGACAAACCAAGAAGTTTGTGGCAATTGTTTTTGCATATTGCAATTCCTATTTTTCGGAAGGGTTTATTGGGAAAGGTTGTCTTCTTTTTATTTTCAAATAACTTTTATTCAAAATCTTAGGTTTGAACAGACGTTTAACCTTTTATTATATAAGTACTGAGATTTATTCATTAAAATGTCATTGCGTAATAATCGTACGGAATTTAGCCACAGCCAATCAGCTACGTGAATGATGAAATTTCACTAGTGAAACAATATCGTTCGTGCCGTCTGATTGGACGAACGATGTTTTTTCACTAGTGAAAAATGATCGTATGGGAAAATACGTTCCTTTTCCACCACAAAAAAAAAAAAAAAAAAAAAAAAACCCCAATAAAAAAAGAATAAAAAACATAATAAAACTAAATATAAACGCTTTATACAAATATGAACGACTATTCACAACACTCGAGAAACGAAGCGCGAAGTCTAAAACATTAAATTTAGGTAGAACATGAGCGGAATTACGTCATGATGTGTTTCCGGTTCGGTCAGGTGATTTTGCTATAAAAGAAAGCACACACTCTGGCTCTTTCTCAGTTTCCGACCAGCGCCGACGAAAACAGTGAAACTTTGCGGGGGATCCAGTCACGAATTTTCAGGAACATGGCCGGGCGTAATGTACACATGCCTTGTGCTCCTGTTCAACATGAAGTAAACCAAGCTATAGATCCTGCTCCGGTGCCTGTTGAAGACGTTCTTCTTGAAGATGTTCCCGCTGGTCAAGCTCCATTAACGGCAGAAGAAAAACTAGAGGTACGCCCTGTGTCGCTTCGCTAACTCTTCATAGCTGCTACTTTTCTGAATGGTATGTATTTTCTGTAATCACTGTTTGAGTTCATTCGTGCTCGTTCTAATTAGTTCCTCATCGGTTTTCAGCAAGTTATATAGTTCTGGTACTGACTCTTAGTTTTAACCTTGTGTCATGTATTGACTTAATACGTCAAATTCAGCCGTTCTTTCGCCTGATGGTTTGACAAATTACGAATGGGGGTTCAATTGATATGATGAATTTGTTCAGATTTTGTAGTGTGATTCAGTCAGCTGTTCTTCTGATTGTTGCACACGGGGTTCTACACATGGTGCCTTTATGTTATATTTTGTAGTGTGATTCAATTGGCCGTTATTCTGATTGATGACTACAAACGGAGTGATGAACACGGTGATTTTATGTCCATATTTTGTAGTATGATTCAGTCAGCCGTTATTCTGATTGATGACTACAAACGGAGTTATGAACACGGTGATTTTATGTCCATATTTTGTAGTGTGATTCAGTCAGCCGTTATTCTGATTGATGACTACAAACGGAGTTATGAACACGGTGATTTTATGTCCATATTTTGTAGTGTGATTCAGTCAGCCGTTATTCTGATTGATGACTGCAAACGGAGTTATGAACACGGTGATTTTCTGTCCATATTTTGTAGTGTGATTCAGTCAGCCGTTATTCTGATTGATGACTACGAACGGAGTTATGAACACGGTGATTTTATGTTCATATTTTGTAGTGTGTTTCATCAGCCATTATTCTGATTGTGATGACTACAAACGGAGTTATGACACACAGTGATTTTATTCATATTTTTACGTGATTCAATCAGCCGTTATTCTGATTGACGGCTACAAACGGAGTTATGAATACGGTGATTGTATGTTTATATTTTGTTGGGTGATCCAATCGGCATTTAATCGAATTGATGATGATAAACGGCGTTAGGAACACGTTGAATTTGTTTATATTGTGAAGGGCATGGGATTCATTCCTCCGTTAATTGGTCGGTGTTTGAAAATGCATGTTTGACAAATGCATGTTTGACAATCTTATTGGTTTATGTTCATGTTTTTGATTTCGAGTGTAACACAATGCCGCAATTTTCTTTCTTGATTTTGACGAATGATTATTTGGATCGTTTTCTGATTCAGTGTTATGTAGCTCGGTTGATATTGCCTTTGTTTGGGCATGCGATTTTGTTTCTTGTATGTGTGTATTTGACTTTTATTTAAAATAGTCTTCAGGGGTTGTGTGATTTTATCCCGATTCACTTGGGTAGGTCTCAAACATATCGATTCATAATTGATTATTCGGAATAATTATGGTTTTGCCTCTAAGGTGCATTGTTATGGTTCGTTAATATTCGTCATTTTGTTTTGAGCGCTGGCTTTTGGCGGTGTGGCTGGTTGGCTACACGAATTAAAATATATGGATGTTGTTGGCGATTTAATTCTATACGATTCTTATTATTTTCTCTTGTTCTTTTCGATTGATAACTATTCCCACTTCCAGACGTTTATATAATTCACCAATACTCTCTTTGCATACTATAAACTTGTCTGGTATATATATTTACCGTTGTAGGATACTATGTTGTTTAAGCTTGTGAGTTCTTTCTCAGCGTCGTTTTTGTTTCTTAACATAGGCTTTACAACAGAAATATGACGGGCTGCAACGATCTGTTGACGGCATCATCCACTGACAATCTCCTAAAAAAAAAGACGCGGCTTGGCCTCGAGACCGATAGCCGACTTTAACAAGTATGAAGCACTTGATATGGTAGATGCACTCCAGAAAGTTGCGCATGATACGCAGAATGAGAAAGAGTCTTACTATCGCCTAGCCTTTGACACACTTCGTGCTAGATTGGGCCAATCTGATGCTATGTTTCGTAATTACTTACTGCCTTTGTTTGGTGACAAAGATCACGAAAAGATCCTGGATTTGGTGGCGAAAGTTGAGAAGGCTAACCAACGGCAATCCCCGGCTTTTACCCGCCGATCTACATCTCCATACTCTACTGTGCGCTGTTATGGTTGCAACCGCCTGGGACACATTAGAGCTAATTGTCAGGTTAATAGAAACCGACGCCCTATTGTACGCAGTGTTAACATGTCAAATTTGCCTCAGACCAATGATGCGCATAATTCGTAATTTAGTTATGCTCTTGTGGATTATGAAACCTAATAATGCTGCCTCTGGTTATTGACTTGTCTGTATTGTACCTGCATATTTGTATAATGTTCGTATAGTAATGTTGTGTTGGCAATTATTTATTGAAGTATTAAAATAGAGTAAAATAAATACGACTTTTGTTTCTGCCAGATCGATTTGTCTTGTTTTATCCTTTTGTTCTTGGGTTAGTTGGGAGTGATGGTTATGAAAACGGGGTATCTAAATCAACCCTCCTGGTCAGTCACTGGGTCATAACTGTCACCCCTTTACTGGTCCCATCCCCGTCCATTGGCTCTCCTAGCGTGAGCTATATGCATACGTGCATGGGTCCTGCTTTACGAAGTTATCGCTCTTCTTTAGAAACATGGTCCTTTATTCTCTTGGGAATTTGATCCACAATTTGATGAAGCAGTGGAGACATATGTCCATTTTCGACAAACAGAAAAGACTGTACAGTGGGTGGATTGGACGGGAGAACCATGTGGGATCAGTACTGGGGTGGCAGTTAGTCATGATCATATCCAAAAGATTATCTGTGGCGAAGTATTGGCTAACCCTTCTACTCTCTATTTTCGTGATCCCTCGTCGTTCAGAGCAGGGGAACTTCACCGTAATTATTCTCAGTGGCAACAGCTGGCAGGTGATGACCCTTCCCCCTCAACAGGTCCAGGTTTTGACATGGATTCGCGAAAGTGTTTCTGTTTTTCACTATTTTAGGCATTACCGTGGAACATTTAAAGGCCACAACTATGACTCTGATCGACCACCGATCCGACATTTTAAGAATAATATTTCTTGTAAATCATTTTCTAGTTTCGTGCGGAAAACCTTGATTGATCGCCTTAACAATGGAGCGATTACGCTTAAAGGGAAGGTGGGTGTGGTTGACCCTCCTTACCTAGTTTTACCTCTGACTGTCGAGCCGACTAAACCACGCTTGTGTTATGATGCGCGATTTCTTAATTTGTGGATGAAAGATGTTCCTTTTTCTCTTGATACTCTGTCCGATTTACCGCGTTATGTTACTCGTGATTCATATCAAACGGTGCTTGATGATAAATCTGGATATGATCATATTCTCCTTCGAGCTGATAGTTGGCCTTATTTTGGGATTGAATAGGGTGGTTGGTATTTTTATCATGTGTCGCTCCCTTTTGGTTGGAAAATTTCCCCTTTCATTTACCATTCTACGGGTCTTTTTTCTTCGAGTTTTTTCCGTTCTATCGGTATCCCGTGTTTGTTATATATTGATGACCGTCATAACGGTCAACTGCAAGTTTCTTCGCATTGTGGGGCCTATTTTGCTTTGGAAACTGTTGATGAACGTAATCTTGCAGCCGCTAATTCAGCTATATTTCTTGTGGCCTTTTATCTAGTTCGTTTAGGCTATTTCCTTGGCTTAAAGAAATCTATTTTAATGCCGCGGAAAATCGTCCCCTATTTAGGATTTTTATGCGATTCTTCTAACGAAGCATTTCGTCTAATTCCGGTTAAAAAAGAGAAGTTCCTTGTACTGTTACGTGAAACCTTGGAGAGAAAGTCCCTTACTCTACATCAGTTACAGCGGTTGGTAGGAAAATGCGTTTCCTTTTCTCGTGCAGTTCCCGGCGCTCTCTTATTTACTAGAGTAATGAACGTGGCAATATCTCAGGCTATGCGATCATCTCGGCCTGTTCCAATTTCAGGCCACTTGCGTGATGAGCTTTTACATTGGTTCTTTCTTGAATCTTGGGACGACTCTCTGCCGTGGCGAGATGAGCGCCACATTCAGGTTTCCGTAGCCTCTGATGCATCTAATTCAGGTTGGGGTGGTATGATCACCTCTCAACCCGATAAGTCTATTTCTGGATATTGGACTGAGGAAGAGCAGCGCCTGGATATCTCGACAAAAGAGGCTATAGCTCTTGACAAGGTTCTTTTGTCTGTTTCGTCGGTTCTGCGCAATGCCCGGGTTGATGCACAGGTTGATAATCAGGCGGTAGTTCATGCCTGGAACAATCAGGGGGGACGCAGTCTCTCTCTTATAGCTGCAGTGAAACGATTATTTTTTACTACAATTTCACTAAATATTTATCTCCATTTAACGTATGTACCATCTCAAAACAATCCTGCCGATATCCCTTCTCGTCGTTTGTCTCGTTCTGATAGTACTCTCCATCCGGCGGTTTGGTATAGGGTTCAGCAGGATTTTGGTGGTCCGTTTGGTCATACTTGTGATTTACTGGCGTTGGATTCCAACGCAATGTCTGATTTCATGGGTAAATCCTTACCTCATTTTACACCACATCCTTCTCCACACTCTTCCGGTGTAAATATTTTTGCTCAGGACTTGTCGTCTTCAGCACCTTTTCTTGAACGGTGTTATGCTTTTCCTCCCCTGGCATTAGTGGGTGCGCTTTTGCGATACATGAGACATCATAAGAAGTCGTTTACGTTGGTTGTATTTGATGTCTACCCGAGGCGATACTGGTGGGCTTTGCTTTTTAAATCTACACCACACTCTTTAAAGTTAGCGTGTAAAGGGGATCACCAAGCCCTTTTGCAACCGTCAAAAGATGGTTGGATTCCTTATCGGGGTATTCCATTTGACTTATGGGCATTTGCTATTGATTTTCAATAACGTTTGTAGTGGACCTTTAATATGTATTCACGTCTTATATCAGTGTACTTGTTGTTACTGTGTATGATTGTATATTATTCAATTATGTATAATTTACAGAAGGAAAAAAAAATAAAATAAAAAAATAAAAAATAAAAAAATAAAAATCTGTTCTATTGTCTTGTCTCATATGTCCTTATTTCGTGTCTATAGGAGCTTCCGGTGGTTGCGAAAGTTTTTGTACCTTCTGTGGGGTGTCCCAGGTGTACTCATTCTAATGATTCTGATTTCCGTTTTTGTCAGCGATGTGGGTATCAGCGTCAGATTTATGGTGCCACCATACATTCAACTCTGACTGTTGATTTGTCATCTATTGACACGCGTTTAAAGCAACTGGCTACGTTTGATCAGGCTACCAGCTATTCCAAGCAGAAAGATTCTCTTCAACGTGAGCTTGAGAATTTTCTGGCGTCGCTTCCTGGACGACCGACCTTGGCCACTGTTTCTCCTCGAGACTTGTGTCGTTTTTTGGTATACAAAGATACCCATGGCAAGACACAAGTACATTCTCATGGCTGTCCCTCTCTTGGAAAACGTGGTATTTATAGTTGTGGATGTCCATTGAGACTTTCTTATAAGACAGTCGATTCATACATTGGTAAGCTCCGTGCTATTTTCCATGCTCGTGGTCGAGATGGCGAGTATGATACCCGAATGGGTTTTGGTAATCCTGCTACTGACCGATCTCTTAAGAACTATTTACGTGTGATGACTATGGAACAATTACAGGCACGCATAACTCCGAAACAGGCAACGCCATTTTTTGTGGATAAGTTGGTACAGCTTGCCACCCATTTGGATAACTGTCTGCGATCTTTGACGTTAACACCAACACAGCGTTACCTGTTTGCTCGTGATCAAGCCTATTTTAAGGCAGTCTTTTTTAGTGGAGATCAGCCAGGGGATATGGGTCAAGTAAAAGTTCCTGAAATTTTACGTTTTCCCAACGATGATGGTTTTTTATTTAATCATGTCTGGGGGAAAACCCTGCGTGATGGTGATAGTAATGTCTTTGGTATTCGAAGAAATCTCAACACTACTATCTGTCCAGTTCGCGGTATTGAACAATACATGGCGATTGCGCGTCAACTCCAGGTTGATTTAGCGACAGGGTTCTTATTTCGTCCGACAAATCCTCAAGGCGCTATTGTGGATGCATCCTTCACGTCTTCTGCAGCCGAGGCGCGTTTGAAACTTTATTTATCCCAAATGGGTGCCAATGACGGTGAAACCTTACATGGGTTCCGTTCTGGTTGTGCGATTACTTTGGCTCTTTCAGGAGCGGAGTTATCTGAGATCATGGATCATGTAGGATGGACACGTCGCCATACAGCACAACATTATTTACAACTTGCCAAGGTTCTCCGTCCTTCCGGTGCGTCTGCAAAATTAGTAGACCTTACTGATCCTTGTGCTACTGTGGAATGGAAAGAGTTTAATGAGTTGCAACGATTTGTTGTGGCATTTCCATCCAATAGCACGGCACAATGTTCCCCTTCAGCTGACTGTATAGTTCTTTCGCGTATTTGTTTTTCTCTGACTCTTGCGTAATGATACTTAGACGGAATTTAGGAATTGGGAGAGGTTTGGATATGAGATTTGGAGAAAGGAGGTTTAGAATAAGGTTTGGAGTTTTATATGGTGTATATATATATATATAGGTTTTATGTGTTTATATATATAGGGATGACAGATAGTGGTAGTGAAAGGTGTTAATTGAGTGAAGTGAAAGGACGCGCAGGTCAACATTATCTCCAATACCTAAATATTAAATGACTTAGAGCGAGTACGGAGTGTTGCTGAATAGAATACTATTCACAACACTCGAGAAACGAAGCGCGAAGTCTTTAAATTTAGGTAGAACATGAGCGGAATTACGTCATGATGTGTTTCCGGTTCGGTCAGGTGATTTTGCTATAAAAGAAAGCACACACTCTGGCTCTTTCTCAGTTTCCGACCAGCGCCGACGAAAACAGTGAAACGGCCCTCCCTCCCAACCCTTTCCTGAAAATTCGTGTCTGATCTGTTTTCACTGTGATCGAAGACGCTGGATCAACATTATCTCCAATACCTAAATATTAAATGACTTAGAGCGAGTACGGAGTGTTGCTGAATAGAATACTATAAACGACCTCGATGTCGATAGTACTTTTTAAACATAAGTTAATTATGCAAACCGGAAATGAATAAATGCATTAAATATTCTACGTTAATAACATTAAAAACTTTGTCATCGTGAATGAAATCTCAGTACTTTATATATAATAAACAAATAACATCATGGTTGGTTCGCGAATACGATTTTTATTCACTCGTGCGCTCACTCGTTCGCTTGTAATAATCCACTCGTGAATAAAAATCGTACGCGCTCACCAACCATGAAGTAATCTCTATATACTTTTTTAAACCCACATCCAAATATTTGGTAAAGAAACTATTGCTTCAATGTAAATAACTCGCAAACCATGACTTGTAATTGCTTGAAATATTATATAGCTTTGATGTCTTGGGAACATATTTTCTTTTTACAGACTTAACCTTTTGTTTTAACGATCTTTTCCCCAAGCAGGACATTACTTTTTTCATGTTTACTCTTGAAGGTTCTCGATCACGATGTCTAAATCTCTTACTATAAAGTTTTGACGAACTAGTAAATTGCCTGATTGTGCATATACCCAGTCGCTGTTTTCTTAATAACAGTACTCGATTTATCAAACTCTATATATCAATACTTATCTCACTATAAACACAATTATTTTGAACTTTACACGCTTCGAATGTGCTTCAGCTTGGTGAATGGAGGTTTCATATTCTGTCATCTTCGGAGACGAACTACATGTAGGTCTGCTATCAGTGCTAAATTTGCGCTCCATCGGCATCGCCATTAGGCATTAGCAGTGTTGCTCTCCGAGCAAATTCTGTATTGTTTATCTCGAAAAGAACGACTTTTGAATCTCGTAAGAGATTTTCTGTTCTCACAAATCGAATCAATTGTATCCCCCGAACGAATCGAATCAATTGGTCTCCCAAAGGAGATATTTTTTGGTTCCCACACAGGGAATAAATTCTGCCTCCCGGAGGAGTTTCATGATTTCCAATAATGAACTAATTTTGCCTCCCGAAAGAGTTTAATGTTACCTGCTCGGGCATTTTCAGCTATAAGCCTTAAGTTGGTTTGAATTCAACTGGTGCTTTGCAAACCACTCTCGATCAATTCTGGCCTTAACCGCCAAGGAGCACTAGTTACTCCAGAACTAGGAAACCCTTTCAATCCACCAGCATTACACAGTAGTCGAAAGCGCTGCCAAATCAGATTTCTAAATTTATTAAAATGCATGACTTTAATACTTTCTTAACTTGTCTTTTTACTGTACTTTGAACCACATGAGGCCACAAGAAAACAAACTGAAAGTCCCGGATCAGAACACTGCCACGTGACCCACAGCACTGTCGTACTTGCCTGCCTAATCCCGAAGTGCAATTCGTGTTCTGATTGGATCCATAAGTACCGACGACTTCCGAAATGTTAACACGGAAATTCATCACCCAATCGGAACCTCATCTCATGACATAGTGCCACAGCTTCAATAGAAGTCAATAGAAGCAGTGACACAAAAAGACTGGATTGGAAACTTGATGGCGTGAGCATAACAACCTGGTTGCAATTGACAAGCTTAAAAAACCCGAGTATATTCAAAGTTTGGGATTAATACAGCCTAAAATGATACTCGAATTGTCTGTAAATACGACAAAGCCACAATACAACAAAATGCCCGTCTATCTTACTCATTTTAAAAGAAGATATCAAGGTTTACTAGTTAAAATATGCATCCCAAATTCCGAGCAAAACAAAGCACAATTTGGGGACGCCAGTTTCTTCAAAACAACACAGGAATCATCAAAACAAAGATCAACAAAGCTTACCCCGAACACTCGATTGTGGCTTAGGCAGGTTTGTAAGGCGATAAAATCATTTGAAACGTCAACATAGTCATCTGAATGTGAGGATATGAAGAATTTGAAGAAAAGTTCACTAAAAACCTCAGTAAAACAAGCGTACTCACGCCATTCGTGACATCCCAATTTGCAACTAGGTTTCAACATCTCTCGAGCAAAGAAAAACGCTTTTCAGCCAATCGGTGGCCTGGAAACACCTCACGTGACTATTAGTTTCCAATCCACTCATTTTACTATCCATGGTATGACAATGGGATATCCGTTTTTGTGTCACTGCTTCTATTGAAGCTGTGGCACTATGTCATGAGATGAGGTTCCGATTGGGTGATGAATTTCCGTGTTAACATTTCGGAAGTCATCGGTACTTATGGATCCAATCAGAACACGACTTGCACTTCGGGATTAGGCGGGCAAGTACGACAGTGCTGTGGGTCACGTGGCAGTGTTCTGATCCGGGACTTTCAGGTGTTTTTTTTTGTGGCCTTATGATGTGGTTCCTCTGATGTGGTTCAAAGTACAGTAAAAAGACAAGTTAAGAAAGTAAGTCATGCATTTTAATAAATTTAGAAATCTGATTTGGCAGCGCTTTCGACTACTGTGTAATGTTGGTGGATTGAAAGGGTTTCCTAGTTCTGGAGTAACTAGTGCTCCTTGGCGGTTAAGGCCAGAACTGATCGAGAGTGGTTTGCAAAGCACCAGTCGAATTCAAACCAACTTAAGGCTTATAGCTGAAAATCCCGGAGCAGGTAACATAAAACTCTTTCAGGAGGCAAAATTAGTTCATTATTGGAAATCATGAAACTCCTCCGGGAGGCAGAATTTATTCCCTGTGTGGGAACCAAAAAATATCTCCTTTGGGAGACCAATTGATTCGATTCGTTCGGGGGATACAATTGATTCAATTTGTGAGAACAGAAAATCTCTTACGAGATTCAAAAGTCGTTCTTTTCGAGATAAACAATACAGAATTTGCTCGGAGAGCAACACTGCTAATGCCTAATGGCGATGCCGATGGAGTGCAAATTTAGCACTGATAGCAGACCTACGTGTAGTTCGTCTCCGAAGATGACAGAATATGAAACCTCCATTCACCAAGCTGAGGCACATTCGAAGCGTGTAAAGTTCAAAATAATTGTGTTTATAGTGAGATAAGTATTGATATATAGAGTTTGATAAATCGAGTACTGTTATTAAGAAAACAGCGACTGGGTATATGCCACATTTGTTTGCCTTCACTAGTAGATCAACAATCAGGCAATTTACTAGTTCGTCAAAACTTTATAGTAAGAGATTTAGACATCGTGATTGAGAACCTTCAAGAGTAATCATGAAAAAAGTAATGTCCTGCTTGGGGAAAAGATCGTTAAAACAAAAGGTTAAGTCTGTTATAAGAAAATATGTTCCCAAGACATCAATAATATTTCAAGCAATTACAAGTCATGGTTTGCGAGTTATTTACATAGAAGCTATAGTTTCTTTATAAGGTTAATGCAGCTATCAATGTTTTCCCCCTGAGGGGGGGGGGGGGGGGGGTGCGGGCAACCCAGGGGGATTTTGAAAAAATTGGAGTCAAAAATAGATTTGGGGCAATCTACAAACGTCAAAATCCCCTGCTATGGGAGTTAAGTTAGTTAACTTAAGCATGATAAGTATTCATGTTTGTCTAAGTTTATAGTTATTAAATTCATGAAATCCCAATAACAGAAAATGGTATATAAAATGTCCGATATTGCCAATTGGCCCTAATGCAATACTGATTTTTAATAAAAGTGAGACAGAATATACATGTAATTTGCGAAAACCTTGTATTGTTATATAAGGTACATCAATACTAAAACAAAACACAACAGTGTTATTTAATAATATACTGTTACTGTACCACGAAACCGTGTTTAGATGAATCACATTGGACACATCATGAGGAAGGCCACAAGTTGAAAAAAAAGACTTCCAATCCCTCTGGAAAGCAGTAGAAAATTAAAAATATCATCATAAATTATTTTTTTGTTGTATCACAAGGTATAAACAAACTGAACAAGAACACGATGGCCTAATTTACATAACAAAAAAATGTAGATTAGATTAAAATACCTCTTTTATTGACATTCCCCGCCATCTTTCGATCGCATCAGTGCATCACAGCTGTTGACAATGTGCTTGATAAGTAGTCACCAGGCTCACTCGACCTTTTTCAAAATGGCAGATCCAAGCTGCTGGAAATCCAAGATGGCGGCTGTTTCAAAATTCCCCACCCCTGAGCTGCCAGTGACTGTCAAAATCCTGAGACCCGGGACAAAGACGGTGGACAAATCCCCCTGGGTTGCCCGCACCCCCCCACCCCACCCCCCCTCAGGGGGAAAACATTGATAGTGCATAAACGTCTGTTCAAACCTAAGGTTTTGAAGAAAAGTTATTTGAAAATAAAAAGAAGACAACCTTTCCCAATAAACCCTTCCCAAAAATAGGTATTGCAATATGCAAAAACAATTGCCACAAACTTCTTGGTTTGTCAGCAATCGTATATCCAAAAACGATTTTTCGTTCTGTGCATCTGAATCAAACCCAGGTCCTCTTGCAACAGAAAATAACACAACAAAAGAAATGTTTGGTTTAGACATCTGTGATATTAACAATAAGATTAAGTGAACTTGGATTGAAACCATTTGATGTTGGTGGTGGAGGTGACTGCTTTTTTAAAGCTGTTTCGCATCAACTATTTGATACTCCAGACTATCACATTTCTATTCGATGCTAGGTTAATGTTATCATTATTTTTGTTTTACTGAACTTTATGCTCTTGAAATTTATTATTGAACTTTTTATAGTTGCTGTACCTGTTCATCCGTTCATATTATTTATTAAAAAGAGTTAAAACTTTATAGTTGCTGTACCTGTTCATATTATTAATTAAAAAGTAGTTAAAAACAATGTAGTAAAGCCTCGACTCTTTACCTTTTTTTGTCGAAGCGCAATCGTTCCTACTGCAGAGCCTACATCTCTTATGGCTACCGCCAGAAACAGTAACGCGGGCTATCGGAAGGGGTGGCAGTAATACTCTAACACAAAATAGACCAGATCTTCTGCCACTCCTGCATGCTCACTCCGTGACAGTACAGTACCGATTTTCAACATTCATATCTTATCCATTTTTCCAATACCATGCATTATTCCCATCCCGCCTTGTTTACTCATCAACGTTAAAAGTAGCGAATGATATTCCTATTTTTGAATCTCATTCATTTGTTTATAAAGTTGCCCAATTTTTTAAGTTCCTTACGTTTCTCTCTGACGACAGCTTTAAGACGATTTTCGTGAACACATTTTTGCCAAAAAATGTTGTAGTAATCCGTCGCTCTGTTCTTTCAATGCACAATTTATGCAAAACCACTCAGATGTATTAGCAGTGACACATGTACACTCTGTGTACCTATTTTTCTGTTGTGCACCGGACAATAGATCGTTTTCATCTGAAGTCACGGTGGCCATATTGGTGTACCAAAATAATGAAATGGTGGCCATATTGGTGTACCATTGGAATTTTAGCTCTATTCTTATTCAAATATTTCGTATTGTTTCACCACCCCAATGGGGCTACCGATCACGTGAGTGAAAAGGATCTATACATTATGTTTTTATATGTGTGCACCAAAAGGATATATTTGTACACAGGAGTTTTTGTGTCTACCAAAGCTTTCTAAAACTTGTTGTGGGTCCACATTTTTAGGGCATTGCACCAATCCCCCCCCCCCCCCCCCCACACCACCACCACCACGAAATTTTTTGAAATTTATGTCTTTGGAATGACATTTCCTGAATTCTGACAGCATTTTTGAACAAACTTTTAAAAGTTCTATAAAAACATATTTTTAATGGCACATGATTACATATTTTTACATAAAGGATATTACCCATGTCTCTCTTCTCTCCTCTCCTCAGAACAATGTTTGATCTTTGGTAAGAAAAAAAATATTTAAAGTGTTTTAATTCCATACCAAATATAGTATTTATAACAAAAACACTACTGTATATTTAAAATACAGTATATTTAAAATACAGTATTAGTGAAAGTGGACAAGCAATAGTATTATTTATGCATATCTGCTTTAAAGAAACATTTTAAATATATTTTTGTCCATCAGTTTCTGTCTACTGTATCTGTGATAGATGTACATCAGTTAATATTTCTTGTAGTTTAATATTTATAAACTTATAATATTTTATTTTAGGACATTTTTCCTCAAGAGTTTAAACTGCCAAATAATAAGAAAGTTTCTATTTAAATGTATTTCACTGTAAGTATGTCCTCGTTTCCATGGTTCACATGGTGCCCTCTTTAGTAAATTTGAAATCTGAAAATCAGTGGTAAAAGAGGAAATGGATGTTGCAGAATTTCAGACATTTGTGTATAATGTTTATATATACATAAAGAGTAATTATGATTACCTAAATTTCTTCCAACCCAGGCTTTTGCAGGGGCAAACAGGGGAGGCAGTATTTTGTACTATTAGTATACTGTACTTGAGAAAAATTTTCCATAATTTTCTTACACTGCTAAAGTCTGAACTTAAAAATAAAAATGACAGAAATTTTGTTTTCTTACAGGTCAAAAGCAAATGGTGGGCAGCTACAGTAATGACTGAAAGTAGTATTGTACGAGAAAACAGAGCTATAGTGTTCACGTGAACACCATCCAGGAATATAAGGTATTGAACACAATATAGACATTATCTATAGTGTTTTGAACAAACTTAAGTTTACATCTTGTATCCATGGCTCAGTTTTTGGCAGTGAAATTTATTTTACTTGGTATAAAAATCTAACTGCAGTTTCCAGCAGAGCCCTTCGTTGGAGTAAAATATTTTGACGAATGGCTCCACTCGAAACGTCAGTAATTCGTTACCAAAATTATTTTCGGTAGTTTACCACCTTTTCACTTTGCTCTATCTAAGACACTGCCTACGCAGCACTCTAGTTTTTTTACATTGAAGCACACTGCCTACGCAACACTCTACATATTACTCTATTTTTTCTTTTTTTTTATAGAAAGCCAAGATTCTAGTGAACGCCAAACTTCTCCCGACGATCATTTCCGAATTCAACAATCTCTCAGAAATTACATTCCCCTAAGAACGTTTGGCACGTAATTGAACGCCGCGGTACGGGAAGAGATTTTGGCACCTGGTAGAGATTATTTGTTAATTTATGATTGATGATTTATTCTCTGAATTAAATGCATGTATGTAAGTATCTGCTGAACTTAAAGACTTAAAATATCGGGGCACTGGAGAGAATACGAGGGAGGCCAAGTAGCTATAATTTTATTTTTAGGAATCTTATAATTTTGAAAAATGATATGCATAATGAATTTTACACCTTGTGACTGGTAATCTTGGTCAGCAACAATTGGTTTGTAAAAGTGTATTAGTCTATTAGAACATTTTACAGTCATTAGCAACATTCTTTTCACCGTAATGTTCGCAGGTTCGTTTTGAACTACAATTTGTTTGGTTCCTAGCAGCCAATCAAGTGAGTAGTTCAAAACGAAATTCCAATCTGGGGTTGGTTGTTCAAGAGATGATTAGGAAAGTTGGGATGTTTTCTCCAGATTTTGTATCAATTATTAAAAAAACAAAACAGTATGAATAATTCTTGAGTAAATTCAAAGGAAATAAATATTTAATACATGTATACTGTATGTAAATCGGTAAGAGAATCGTCTCATTTACATAAACTTTTCATTTACGTAAACTTTTCATTTCAGCTAAAACAGTTTGTATTGTTAAAATAATTGATAAAAATGAACATTTCTATGCATGAGTACGATAAAACATTTGCAATAAAACAACAGACAGTCCAGGATTTAATAGTGGTAATCAACTTTTGAACAATTAAGCCCTAGCCAACAGGTCAATATCTATTACTGTATACAATAATACATCATATTGCAGTACCCTGACAAGTTATGAGTTTGTTCACCAGTTTGTGCATGGAATTAAGAGAAAGTGACATTTTTGACATCAAACAGGACACTGCTCTCTAGCACTGCATCTGCTTAAATTTATAATTGCCCATTCAATTTTATATAGAGATTATTATTATTATTATTATTATTATTATTATTATTATTATTATTATTATTATTATTATTATTATTATTATTACAAAGAAAAGCAACTGAAATGTGAACTAAATCACATTAAAGCATTAGTATTTAATGTAAATCATTGATTACAATGTAACAAAATACATGGGTCATTTCTAATTAGCTATAGAATTAATTATTCAATCAATCAATTTGTAAATTAATTAAACCATTCTAGAAAAATTTAAAGCAATAAAAATGTTGTAGTGCAGTGTTTTATAATAGCATATAAACAGATGTTCTTCTGGTACATAAACTTCTTACTGATATATTGTGAGATATTAGAATTCTGATTGTCTTGTTTTACATCAAGCCCTTCATTGCTTTCCTGTTGTCTAACAAGTGATATTAGCAAATTATTAACCCATTCCTGCCTGAGACAGCCAAGAATGGCTCCTTTATTATTTTACTCTAATGCTAGATTTTACTTGTCAAAGGGAGAACCCTCGGACATCCTAGGCAGCTATGGATTATCTGTATTTGACAATGAGGGTGTAAATTGATGGTCAATCAGTGTTGGTGTACATGTAATACAAGTCTGACATTTGAACTCAGGGCCTTTTTTGACATTTTGTATATTTTTTTATAAATCGTACATAGTCCAGTCATCCTTCAATATCTTCATAGTCCTTGCTCACAATTTCAGAAAATCCATGGAATTAAAGCCCGTCGATTTGAAGGATATTTTGCCCTTCCAGATTTCCCATCAAATTCCTTTAAATAAGCTTGGTGTTTCTTTCGAGAGTAAACAACTAGAGTAATAATAGTTGCTACAAGAAATGCTAGTGATGATAATGTCCAGGTCACAAGAAAAAATCCAATCCAGGTAAGAATTTCACAGAAATAATGTGGGCATGACAAATGATTAAACAAGAAACCATGTGGTATCACATGATTAGATGTTAGGGATATAGAACTGGGAGTAAGTTCATCTCGAAATCTTCTCAATTGAATGTGGCAAATACAATTGCCAAGCTCACCAAGGAAGAACAATAGTCCACTGAGCCAAACCAGTTCTACAAATGATTGTCTGTATCCTGTGTCATAACGTAATGACCATGCAATCCAGACAGCAAAGAACCAGTAGTATAAAGGTGCACCAATACACTCCATGATGGGCATTTTTCGTTTATAAACATGGACTAACAATACTTCAAGCGTACGACGCATAAAATGAATAACCCACATAGCAATCAACAGATATTTCATACGTTTGCTTTTAGCAAAATTCTTGTCGTTTGAAATAAGCAATGACTTGTTGACAGGAAATGGTAATCTTGGTAGACCTGGAATGTCCAAAATTATTAAAAACAATATTAATGTTCCACCATATGTTATTGAGTTCACAAATGCGGGATTGCAGCCCAAGACGTCCCTTTCACTGGCAGTGGCTTCTATTTGCATTGTTTCTTGGCGTTTATTTCATCTGTTTCATTTACGTCTTCTTGATCTTGATCATCCGTGTCGTCGTCCATTGTGCTAACTTGCACTAATCCTCTAATCCTGTAAGGCTGTACTTGATGAGATCAGAACACTGATCTCAAAAGAATAGAGGAAGGAAAGGGAAAGAGAGGGAAAGTGACTGCCTCCACCATGGGCCTATTTCCTGTTAGCCTGGTACCCTGGCCCAATCAAAGAATATGGGCCAGGTAACCACTAAAGACTTCTGTTTTCCGATTGGTTGAAATTTCGCGCGTTTTTAGTGGCTATGAGTAAAACTGCAATCGTCATAAGTGGATTTAGCCCTGATGACGCGAGAATGAGATTAGTGGTTACCTGGCCCATATTACTTTTGAAATTGGGCCAGGGTACCAGGCTAATTTCCTGTGTGCGTGCAATCTCGTTCCCAGAGCCAAACCCCTAGCCTGGTACCCTGGCCCAATCAAAGAATATGGGCCAGGTAACCACTAAAGACTTCTGCTTTCCTATTGGTTAAAATTTCGCGCGTTTTTAGTGGCTATGAGTAAAACTGCAATCGTCATAAGTGGATTTGATGCAATCGTCATAAGTGATGACGCGAGAATGAGATTAGTGGTTACCTGGCCCTTATTTCTTTTGAAATTGGACCAGGGTACCAGGCTACCAAACCCCTCGCACGCGAGCCGTGCGGCCGGGCATATTTGGCTCTGGGGACGAGATTGCGTGCGCCCTGATCTGACGCCTGCGTCTGCAGCACTGGTCTGCCAGCATATCCTCCTACCTAGAATTACCAATAATCAGTAAGTGTGAAATTCCTAGAATTACCAATAATCGTTAATTTAAAAAAACTAATTCCCAACCCACCACCCCAACCTAACCCTAACCCCCCCGGAAACCCTAAACCTAACCAAAACTCCCGGTGAACCTAAACCTAACCACAACCCTCCGGAAAAATGTGTCTCCTCTCAGACCCCGACCACAACACCCCTCTAGCATTTTTAGCTTTATGTGTTCAAGTTTAACATCCCCCATGTGGGACAGAGATCAGAATTACCTACAATTACCAATTATTGGTAATTCAAGGCCGTTTCACACTTACTGATTATTGGTAATTCTAGGTAGGAGGACATGTTGCAGCGTCTGCAGCGATACGTAGTGCAACCTCGTTCCCAGGGCCCTTATCTCTGCTGCGTATTGCTGAAAGTTGTCGAGGACCGCAGAGGCTTCTATTCGCAGGCGCGCAGGTGCGGAGGAGAGAGATCAGGAATTGCTCTAGCGTTGAGGGTGACCATTCTGAGTGGTGGTGGTGTGGGGGTTTGTACATGTACCCCCCCCCCCTCCCCATTTATTGTCTCCTCACATGACCGGCCAACTCAATTATATTAGTCACGTCTTTCCTTACAGAATCTCTATTTTACCGACTAGTTTTCTCAAAAGTAAAGGGTGCCCTTCCCTCGCACGCTACGTTTCTGGGAATGACGTTTATACGAGCTGGCTGCCGTGTTTGACTACCTTCGCAATTGGTTCTATTATTATACGCGTAGGACTACTACTAGCAACAAGTCATACAGAAGCCAAAGCGGTATATATAGTGGTATAAGTACTAGCATTTTGCACTTTTTAAAAGTTTATAAAATATTTTATTGTCAATGTATTTGAAATATAACATGGGCCTTTTTTTACTCGTTCTGTGGGCGGACTTACGAGACTACGAGGACTAAGTACGAACGGCCTCACGTGTTGCATATAATTCAAGATGGCGGAAAATCTTGAACGTGATGAAAACCTTCCTTCTCTGAGAAATTTGACTTCATCGGAATACAGTACACTGAAGAAGGAGCAGTATAAGGTAATTGAAAGCTTTCTTTTTCTTCTATAATAAATATCTCGTCTATTTATTTAATTTATTTGGGTTTTTTCTAGCCTGTTCAAGACTTGTATCGTCCTCACATTGAGTCATTCAATTTTATGCTTGACGATGGACTGTCACTTGCTGTGGAAGTTAGTAGTAAAATATATGATTTAGCTTGTGTTTTGACGATAACGTAGCCTACTAGGCTGAAAAGAGCTGTTTTTAATACTGTTTTTAATACTGCACTGTTTTTAAATATTTACAAACAAATTTGGAAACAGCAACAATGTATCTGATAAAATAGCGGCCAGTATGACAATGGGATATCCGTTTTTCTGTTGTGCACCGGACAATAGATCGTTTTCATCTGAAGTCACGGTGGCCATATTGGTGTACCATTGGAATTTTAGCTCTATTCTTATTCAAATATTTCGTATTGTTTCACCACCCCAATGGGGCTACCGATCACGTGAGTGAAAAGGATCTATACATTATGTTTTTATATGTGTGCACCAAAAGGATATATATTTGTACACAGGAGTTTTTGTGTCTACCAAAGCTTTCTAAAACTTGTTGTGGGTCCACATTTTTAGGGCATTGCACCAATCCCCCCCGCCCCCCACCACCACGAAATTTTCCCTCCTCTCCTCAACAATGTTTGATCTTTGGTAAGAAAAAAAAGAATTTTAAGTGTTTTAATTCCATACCAAATATAATATTTATAACAGAAACACTACTGTATTGTGTGGTTCCAGAAAATATCCATAACCCCCCCCCCCCCACCCCATGGAAGGTCACTGGAAATTCTGAGGGGGAGGGGGGGGGGGTTGAAAGGCTAAAATGTCTGAGGGGAGAGAGGGGGTCATGAGCAGCTCCTTTTCCAGGGGGTGAAGAAACACAAAAAGCATGATGTAATACTTATGATGCATGCTGTTTTGAAAAAAAAATCAGAGCTCCTGTCCATTGAGATAAGGTTACTGTAAGATCATAAGCTTTAAGGTTTCTGTTTTTGCGTTGAGTTTGCTAGAGAGAGTTTGCTAATCCCCAGAAGACTGACGTGTCTTTGAAATGAAGCAAGACTTAGTCAAAATGGTGGACATGACAGGAACTTGTCCCCAGACTCCCAGTGGTGTCTCGTTTCTGCCTCCCCCGCAGGCCCTCATTGCATCATGGACAGGTCACACTCGCTGAATTTAGGGCCTGCAAGATTCTGTAAAAAATTTGGCAAAACTTGGCACAGAATAAATTTGCATAATTAACTACCCATTGTTAATAGCCATGGCTATATCGAAAGATTTTCAGGGCTCAAGATTTGAATTTTTTACCAGTATCCAAGTGGATAGTAGGGTCTTAAAATCTGGTATCCCTATTTGAAATTTAGTATCCCAGATTTGGTTAGTAGGTATTTCGATAAGCAGTATCCAAACAAGGTAAATAACTGCGGGACAGGTGTGTAAGTGAAGTACACTGTACACTGAAAATAAATAATGATTGATTGTTCAACAAGAAACAAAATGAAGATATTCATATATTTACAACTGTAATAAGTATATTTAAAATTAGTGTAATTTCATAGTGCACATACTACAGTACCATTATCACATTTAAAACCCGTCAAAATCAGACTCTGCAGAGTCAGAATCAAACATTGCTCCGAAGTCATCTGGTACTGGTGAAGCTGTTACAGCGTGCCCCAGTTCCTCATCCGGTTGTTCACTATCTGTATCACTATTAAAAACATCGATTGGTAACATTCTCAGCGTTAGCACGAGCTATGTTCTTTAGAGCTAGAAACTTGTTCGATATCTTGCCCTGATCACTGTACCTGACATACATGGCCTCAGCTTCGCGTACTGATGAATCCGTACTGCCGTCGATCAGTACGCTGTAGAATGGGGCTTTCTTAATGGCTTCAGCCAAAGCTAAGCGTTCTGTTTCGGCGATGTACCCGACAAAAATTCTACACGCGCTATCATTGCGATAGATTTCGCCGAGTGATATGCCATGTGTTGCTTGGTGAAGATCGACGCTCCATATGTAGTCGGAAGGGTCGATCTTTTTTCGCGATAGAGTGCGATATTCTAAATAGTTTTCTCATTTTATCAAAATCTTGTTGATTCATTGCCTCCAAGGCTCGTTCGACAGGATTAGTTCCTGGTGTTGCTGTAAGGGCCTTTTGATGTTCTGCGCATCGTTTGTGACGTTCACTCGCGAGATGAGTTTGTAACGCTTTAATATGGAAATTACCGCAACCACCCTTCACAAACTTGGATTCCTTGTCGCAAAGCGTCCCGCTGTTTAAACAAGTACTACAAAACATCTTATCATTCGTTAGGGTCACCCACGGGAATGAGCTTTTCCATTTTTGGTTAAATTTTCTGCTGCGCTTTGTTGATTCGAATCTGCGTTTAATTTCATCGCTTCTTTTATCGCGTCTTGCTTGGGCAATTACATTAGGCCGTCTCACTTCCTCAACGACTTGTACCTCGGCTTCTACGGTCTCGTGGGTCTGCTGCTGCGTTTCAGCTGTTCGTAACTCGTTATCATTGATTTCTTTCGGCTGCTGTTCTGTATCTTGTGCGCCTTCATCACCATGCGTGTCTTGTTGACGTTGTTGTATTCGGGTTGAGTCGGTTGACGATGACAAAGAAGGTCACGAACTTGCGTACTTGTTTCAGCAGCTGTTGTTGAAGTTGGTCGTCTCTCTTGATTGTCTCGCTGATTTCGAACTACGTATCTCCACATTTTTGTAAAAACCTGCCGTAAACTATGTTCGAGCACATGCTTTTTATCTCGTGCTAGCAGAGAAAAACCCTAGGCATAGAAACACGAGTCAAATTTCATTGCGTTGCGATGGCGACAGGAAATCGCGCGTAATCATTGGTTATCATGTTCTGGGCAATCATTGCCGAAAATAGACAGGCAGGAATTAACCTCGTGCTCAGGTCAATTCCGTTTTCGCGCGACAAACAACGAAAAAAATATTATTTTGACGAACATTTCGCCGCGCTGTACGAACTTCGCCAATATTTCGATTTTTTTTTAGTATCCCGCGTCGGGATACTAAGCCTATGATATCTAGTATCCAAAATTGAAATCTGGTATCCCGTGGATATCGGGATACCGCTAATCTTGAGCCCTGATTTTGAAGGCCATTGAAGACTTACGACATACAGATCCTACCTTTAAAATGAAGGAATTGTTGAAAAAAGCAATTACGGTTGAACTTTGTCAACTTTCGGCCGGAATAATCAACAAAAATACACTTTAGTCTACCCAGAGACTCTTGGATTTATACTTTTTCGGTTTCCACTGACAACAACTGAAACTTGAATTACACTACACCGATGACCGATATTGTACAATTTAACAAAATTAAATCTCATTAACTCTTGGTCAGTTGACAGTCTTCGATAGCTAAATAAACCAAAAAACAATAAGAAAACCTGTACTTTCCTGACCGTCGAATTTGCTTTTGTTTGGCAGATATTTTTAATTCCTTCAATTCCTTTTTGTCGCTAAAATACTAGTGGCAGAAGTAGTTCTAAAACATACTGGTTTCTTCATTGTCCTGATCTATAAGAAAGTTTAGACCGAATTTCCTGGTGGGTCACAGTATTAAAAGAACTTGGACGTACGTTTGTCGAACAGTGGCCAGAAAGATCTTGCAGGCCCTCTCAAACGTGTGACCTGTCCATGATGCAATGAGGGCCTGCGGAGGAGGCAGGTCTCGTTTTTGTCAATATCGAACATATGAGAGTACTTTCTTCACTTCCGGTTTTTAGTATCGCTATGAAAAATTGCCTTTGTAAGCTCGCGCATGCCTTTTATTTGTGAGGGATTTATTATCACAACCACAAGAACAACAAGAAAGTTAAAAAACAGCAATGTATTTGTTGAGGCAACCCCATAATTTTTGTAACATGTACACGTCTAAAATTCAAGCAAAAATATTTTTAAACGTGTCATTGACCACAGAGGAAATGGACTGGATGGAATTGGGACTCTTGTGGATGGAATCATTCGCCCAACATAAGTAAGTGACGTTTTTGACAACACGGACGTCAGCCAAAAGCTAGCGTACCTTATTTTAGCGGTGTTTTTTTTATCATAACGCCAGAGTAGGCAAGTCGCAGACTTCAAATACCTCATGTTTTGGCATGTGTGTTGATGATCGCTACAAATGGTCACAAACGCCGTTTTTAATCCAGTCCACTCACAGTCAACTGATATCCATGTTGTCAAATAAGCAAATTCAATTTAGAAAACGTGGAACACTCTACACTCAGTTGAAAGTTTGAAACACACATTTTTATTCATGAACAACATAGAACAATTCAAACCAGATGGTGAAGATGTGAAAAGTAAAGAATTATAATAACAAAGTGTGCGTTCTTTAAAATTTATGAAGATCGAGTTTATAATTTACTGTACTCTTAAGCTTAATAATAAAATGTTATCGTATATTTTGCTAAACCGAGTCTTTGTTTTTTTTTAAGAATAAAACCTTTGGAATTTCCTAGGGGGGGGAGTGGTCCATGTTTAAAAATACTTGAAATTCCTGGGGGGTTGGGATCACCAAAGACCCCCCTGGAATGGAAATTCCTGAGGGGTGGGGGGTGAAGACCAAAATGTCTTCTGTGTGAGGCGGGGGGGGGGGGTATGGATATTTTCTGGAACCACATTAAAATACAGTACTAGTGAAAGTGGACAAGCAATAGTATTATTTATGCATATCTGCTTTAAAGAAACATTTTAAATATATTTTTGTCCATCAGTTTCTGTCTACTGTATCTGTGATAGATGTACATCAGTTAATATTTCTTGTAGTTTAATATTTATAAACTTATAATATTTTATTTTAGGACATTTTTCCTCAAGAGTTTAAACTGCCAAATAATAAGAAAGTTTCTATTTATTTCACTGTAAGTATCGTCCTTGTTTCCATGGTGCCCTCTTTAGTAAATTTGAAATCTGAAAATCAGTGGTAAAAGAGGAAATGGATGTTGCAGAATTTCAGACATTTGTATATAATGTTTATATATATAAAGAGTAATTATGATTACCTAAATTTCTTCCAACCCAGGCTTTTGCAGGGGCAAACAGGGGAGGCAGTATTTTGTACTATTAGTATACTGTACTTGAGAAAAATTTTCCATGATTTTCTTATACTGCTAAAGTCAACCGAAAAATTCAGCTGACTCAAGCGGGATTTGATCTCGCACCTTTGTGATTCTGGTCTTCCACTCTACCTTTATATCAAGCCGTACAGGGATTGGAGGTGAGTTTGGCAGTGGAAAACTTTTTTGAGTGAAGCCCTAAGCCCTTGATCAGAGTGAACCATTACCAAAAACCTCAGTTGGCAGTTTACCACATTTTCACTTTGCTCTATCTAAAACACCGCCTATGCAGTACTCTATTTTTGTCGACTTGTACTACAGTCTTCGATTTTAAATTTACTGACGAGGCCCTGCACATGAGGATGCTGCATAATATTCATAACAAAACTTAATAATAAATGGATTTTAAATAATATTAAAATAAATGATTAGCACAATTTAGTCAGAAATTTGTAGTTACTTTTATTAAGGTGTAAGTGTTAAATAAAGAAGAGTTAGAGTATTTTGGAGGGCCACTGAGAACTGTTATGCTTTACCCTCATTAAATATAGTTGTTATTATTATCTTTTTTCTTCTTATTATCCTGAGCAGGGTGCAAGTATAGGAACACCAAGTGTTAATGAAGCAAATATTTATTCCAAGTCACCAAGAGTGTATCCAGCTGAGGTACAGTAATATTTACATCATTACATTAATTCGACTATTAATTATACACAGCCCTAGTTGTAGGAAGAAACTATAATTGTAATAAATGAAAGCATAGATACTACCATTTGCGTTCAAGCGTTTAGCGAATAACTAAGTTGTTTTCGAGTTTTGAAACAAACGTTGTCCAATGATAACTATACGTTCGACAGATCAAAACAAAAACGAATAGGGGTGTAACTTTCCGTTGTCATACTTGTCATGATCGTTCTTTTCACATGCCAGCGTTTGCTTGCTTTAATAAATAAGTCGATTGTTGCAGTGATGATTCTTATTTTCATGGTGATAATTGTAATTATATATAAAGAAAA
The DNA here is from genome assembly GCA_035771165.1 of Paragorgia papillata. Lineage (NCBI taxonomy): Eukaryota > Metazoa > Cnidaria > Anthozoa > Scleralcyonacea > Coralliidae > Paragorgia > Paragorgia papillata. Next base: position 3,891,113 of record JAWNZC010000265.1, read on the forward strand.
AAATTATAAAAACATTGTATTTATTTTAAAATATTTTTGTAGTTTTCACTTGCACGTATTTATTAATAATAATCTGCATCAACTATTGGCCCATGAACCTAGGTCGTTTTCATGCATCATACATATAAAATATAATGTATTGTTTAATAAACGAAAGTCGGCGTTAAGCGTGTCTCTAGCACGCATAAAGACACCGACATGATAATGATTTTCTCATGAATTATTCATTTGAAAGAGATAATTCAGTAACTATTACCCAGTGAACTCGATGTAAGTTAAAATCAGGGCAAAAAGTGTGGCAACAAGTTCCAGGCCCTTGCGCGGTTTGCAGGTAGGATTCAGTCTCCCAGTCCCACACAATCTTTTTTACACGGCCACCGGTCTTGAGCGAACCGCGAAGACTCGAAAAGGTTTGAAAAATTATTTATTGAATCCTTTTATCACGCTTTGCTAAACGTGCATTTTAAATTTTGATTGGTTGTGCTATACTGCCGAACTAATTATGCAGCAATTGTTTATTTGTTGCTATAGTAAAAGTCATTGTCTTTTCAAAACGTGCACGAAGTTTGTCAGTCAAGAAATTAAATCAAACTTTTCGTTATGATATAAACCATATATTAGAGTTTCGTTACTCCAAAGAGGATACAAAAAATCAACGCAAACTTAGAACAGAATATGCCGTTAGTGCCAGTTTCATGTGTCGTTTTGTCTAAAAAGCATTCCGCATTCGTACCGAGAACAACAACTAGCCATGAGTAAACGTGAAAAATAAACAATCTAGTTGTCAGTTATTTCTTAAAATATCATTAGTTACAAAAGACCGTTTAACACAGTGGAACAAATAATTAAAGGAGCAGAAATAAGAAAATGACATTAGATGTATATTATGAAATATCAAGTATCAATACGTCTTCAAACTCGTACAAGAATAGCTTTCTCACTCTTGTTCTCACCTTTTCAGCTGGCTGTTTTCATCTTAGCCAGCAAAAGGACGTCTGTTTTCTCAGCCTGTTTTCATCCCTAGCTTAATTTACTGTATAGTTTTGGACTGCTATACAATAAATAAAACAACAACAGCACTGCACAACAATGGGAAACCATTAAATGCACATTTAGTCTGACAAAATAATTTGATAAATAATTTTTTCAAACCTTTTTTCGAGCCTCGCAGTTCGCTCAAGACGGGCGGCCGTGTAAAAAACATTTTGTGGGAGACTGAATCCTACCTGCAAACCGCGCAGGGGCCTGGAACTTTTTGCCTCACCTTTTGGTTTACGTTAGCGTTCCAGGTATCAGATTTTAACTTACATCGAGTTCACTGCTATTACCACGCAGTGCACAAACAACAAGCTGCTTTGTTTTGTGTACGCATTGCTCACCTATTTTTATCAATTTTGTTAAAAAATCTCTTTGCCAGACTTTGCGTGGGTAAATAAAACGACATTGGGAAGCGTCAACCGAATGAATTAATTCATGATGTTTTATGTTGCTGAAGTTGATTTGCGGAGGTGGATTTGAACTCGCACTTCTGACTCCCGTCCTAACTGTTGACCTATCAAACTCACAGTGATTGGAGGCTAGTTTTATGCTATTCAAATGCATGATATATTCTTACTTACTCACTTCAACTTTATTTAGAAACACGGTACTATTTCACCTAATTACATGCATGGTGATCTTCCAAAAGGCCGTGTGTTCACACCAGTTGTTACAAATATAAAAGTGTGTACAAGTCTACTATATGCAATACAATAAATACAAAACAACAAAGGAATAAATAGAAAAGAACAACTATACACTATTACTTACACAATAACTTCTTAATCTACTTTTAAAAATTGAAAGTGACGATGAACTCTTGATTTCATCGGATAAATTATTCCAAACCACTGAGCCTCTGTAACCAAACGTCCTTTTCAGATAATTTGTACTGGGTTTAGGTGGAACGAAATCATGTTCAGCCTGCCTAGTATTGTAGTCATGTTGTTGATTTGTTCTCAACGCTTTAAGCCTAGTTCTCACTTATTGTAAGAGTCGTGGACACTGGACAGTTCTATCCCCGATTGTCGGCGATTTTTACGACAGCCACGTTGACACTTGTCGTGACTTGTCGTAAGAATCGGGGATTTCTCCTGTCCCCATCGTCCCAGACGAGTGGTTTCAGTGTTCTTCAACGTTCACACATGTCGTAACTAGTCGTAAGGTACCCCGATCGTCGGCGACCAGATGGGATGCATTTTCCAAATAGAAATGATTCCGATTCTTGCGATGCTTCCGATCAGATCGGCCACTGTCTGGGACGTTACTTCAACCATGTTCACGCTTGTCGTAACAATCCCAGACGATCGTGGACAGGAAAAATCCCCGTTTCTTACGATTCTTACGACAAGTGAGAACCAGGCTTTAGCTGTGAAGATGTGCAGTGTTTGGATTTTATTTCAGAACTATCTTCAGATTAACAAAAATCGGATCAAAATCCCGAAGATGCGAGTTTAAATGGCACTCGAGTCAGCACATGTTTTCATTAAATTTATCAGTGTAAGAAAGTTATGAAAAGCTTTCTTCGTATGTTAGTAGTGTTTTCAGCTTGAGTTGCATGGTAAAGTTTTTTCGTATGTTTTTGCTGTACCAACTGTCGTAAGTTAAACTCAGAGAAAAACTCTGAGCTCCAGACGGGACTCGAACCCACAACCTTCCGAATGCCAGCCGGACGCTCTCGCCAGCAAAAACATACGAGAAAAGGTTTCTTCGTGTTTCTCTGAGGAATCGTGACGATGATGCTGGAATAAAAATGAATAACATTACCCCGAATTGACATTTTATAGCTCGGGATAGAAAAACTAAAATTTGAGCAATAAATTTGAGCAGTCAAAACTTGTCACTGATGAACGTACTGCAAAACTATAGTTAACTTTATGCGAAGTGTGGTTTTTAATTAGTACTTTTATTAATATCAATTTTACAGCTAAGGAGATGGATTTACAGTCGTAGCAATAGAAGTCATCCTAAAATATTGTTGCAATTCAGTTCCTCAGCCTGACCAATTAGAATTGATGAAATTTGATGGAAAATAGGGAAATAGGATTATTAGTCAAACACCACTCAAATTTTAAGCAGGGGCAATAGTTTACAAACTTCATCAAATGAATGGACTGGTGACGCGTTCAGGGTCAATGTGTGATGTTCAGCTCTGATGATGTTGCGCAATTTTCAACAATGTGGGACACATTTGAAGGTTATTACAAGAGGTGTATATGTAAAGGGAAGTTACGCGGCGTAAATACTTTAGTAAGGTACTAAGGTCTATTGTGAGTATTGGCAAGACAGAGATATTTTGGAAATATTTAATATTAAAGCCTGGCGCACACGCTACGATTTTAGTCTGTTGATTTTTATCGGCTGGTCAACCGATAAAAAGCGGTATTTATTTATTTTATTTATTTATTTGTTTATTTATTTATTTATTTATTTATTTATTTATTTATTTATTCGTAATTATCGTAATCTATGTTATATCATATTATCGTACAAAGTGTAACTGTATTGTATGCAGGGCCCCTCTGGACACCAGCCATGTAGCTGGATAGGCTACCCTGCTAAAATAAAGTTTACCTTACCTTACCTTACCTCACCTCACCTTACCTCGCCTCACCTCACCTCACGTTACCTTACCTCACCTTACCTCGCCTCGCCTCACCTCACCTCACGTTACCTTACCTCACCTCACCTTACCTCGCCTCACCTCGCCTTACCTTACCTTACCTCACCTCACCTCACCTCACCTCACCTTACCTTACCTTACCTTACCTTACCTTACCTTACCTTACCTTACCTTACCTTACCTTACCTTACCTTACCTTACCTTACCTTACCTTACCTTACCTTACCTTACCTTACCTTACCTTACCTTACCTTACATGTGTGCAATTACATGTAAAAGCTCACATCTTTAGCAACTGGAGCCACCACTTTTACGATCATCAAATGAAATAACTTAAGGACGAATAATGAGTGAACGATAAAAATTGTTAATCGCCACACATCGCATGATGCGATATTTTGACCGATTTTAATCGGGCAATAACAAACCACTTTCATATTTTACGATGAAAATCGGCAGACTAAAATTGCTCTGTAATGACACCGCACACGTAACGATTTTTTTAGTCGAGTTAAAAAAAATCGGCCGACCAAAATCGTAGCGTGTTCGCCAGGCTTTAGGAAAACTTCTATTGCGACAACAGTACTGTAAGGTAGCTGCACTGTACTGTGTGTTTTTTTATTTAATACTGTAAATACTAAATATGCATCAATGATTGCCGTCAATTATCGATATTTTTTAACCAAATCATAATTTTATGTTTTAGTGTAGGCAAAGAAGTACAACATACAAATCTAAACTGCAAGTCTCAGTTCAATGGAAGATAGATAATCAGATTTGTGGAAATGTTGCCAAAGTTATTGCATTTGTTCCTGTAATGGTTAAGGTACATGTAAACATGTAAAATTCATTCACGTACTAATTTCACGACCATTTATTTTCTTTTTCTTTTTCTTTTTTTCTTCTCTTTTCTTTTCTCTTCTTTTCTTTTCTTCTCCTATTTTCTTCTTTTCATCTTAGTTAATCTGCATATTTATGTAAATATAATCCCATTTATTATTTTCTATTTTACATGGGCCACAGTAATTGGCGTAAGCTGTAGTGATATCTCTGCCATCTGGATGTAATATTTCATTAACGAGTGGGAGCTGTGTTTTACCAGGGCTTACAAACACGAGAGGACAATGAAAATCACGAGGCTGCAAGCAGAGTGATTTTTATTGTTTTCGAATGTTTTACAAACACGAGGGAACATTGAAAATTACGAGGTAATAAGCCGAGTGATTTTTGTTGTTCTCGAGTGTTTGTAACCCCTGGTAAAACACGATACACGAGTTTATGAAATAGCTTCTCAATCGTCAATTATAGAAGAGGGACTTGGTGATATTGGTGCATATCCGTTGAACTTATAATTAAGAAATGTGGCAAAATAAACGGTTCTTTGTTTGTGCAGTTTATTATCTGATTTCTTAATTATGAATTCAGTTTGCACGACCTTTACCCGAACTTTACCCAGTTTCAGAACTCACACACATGACCAAATATTTTTCTCTGATTGGCTAATTAGCTCATGAATTATTAAGGCCGGGCCTGTTGATAGGTACGTGTTTTATGTATCGTGTGATATATTTTTTAGTCAAAATGCTGTTCGTTATTTGGAATGGGACCAAAAGATCTTGTGGCCAATCATGAAGAAGCAGAGGTCAGTTTATTTAATACATTCTATGCAGCAACCGTTAACATATGTGATATATACTGTATTAAGTAAAACTTGAGATAATACACCATGTTAATTAAATTTAATTTTCCGAGCTTCTCGTACTTTCGGTAAATTCTTACCTACAGTATATCATCGTATTGGAATTATGTCATCTGTTATTGGAAATCAATAAATGCTAAATAGTATAATTCACATTACGCAAACACATACTTACGTTGCATACACAGTTGTCGCGTCTCAATTGCAATTTGTTGATGTATGTTATCATGAACAACGTTTTTATCAACTTTGCCGACAATCTCAAGTCATGCTGTGTTGAAGCTCTCAGAGTATGGATGTCCGACGTACAAAAACAAAGGTTTTTTCCCCAAGAATTCTGGAAGTGTAGAAACATCTTCCTTTGGATAACCGCTAAAACTCCGTTTTATCGCTATGCTATGAAAGCTTCAAAACATGTATGATGTTGGGAAAACAAGTCGAATTTTCATCTTGAAGGTCTTATATGTTATAGTGTACTGTTAATTTTTTCAGTACTTATAAAGGTTCAGTATAATTATATCTGTTAAACAAGAAAAAAGACTGGCTCTATTTACATGCTGTATATAAGTTTTAAAATATAAGTTGCACATACAGCCTGAACCATTTATCACATTGTGCAAACTGAATGATTTGGAGCGACAACTGATCTTTGTTCAACCTTATACCTAAAGCTATTAGCAGACGCCATGCAGAAATGGACATGGCCATTTGACAACGTTTCTTTTTACGGTTAGACCTATACCTTTTACACGTCAACGACAAAAACGGAAATTCGTGAAAACGCTCTCTACGTTTAGACGGCAAACGCTCTCTACGTTTAAAACGTTCTGTAGAATGTGTTGTCATAATATTGCCATTGCAACTATGTATTGTGTGTTAAGCAAACTAGGATGTAGTAAAGTTCAGTATCTATAGCAGAAACCACGAATCATTTACTAGTACGTATTATTGAATACTTAAAGTATGTTTTTCGACATCCAAAACCTTATAGAACTAGTTCTAAAAGGATTTCGTTGCATAGTTTGAAGTGAAACTCGACTACGGGTTTCGCCGTTCCACGAGTTAACATTGTCCTAAAGACGTGGAAATGATCTGAATAAAGGCTGGTTTCCACTCAGGAAAATTTTCCTCAGGACAGGAACGGACAGGGAAGTTTTCTTTGTCTCGTGAGCTCTCGGTCGGAACTAATGACTTTAACACAAAGGAAAGTTTCCTGTCCGTTCCTATCCTGCGGAAGATTTTCCTGAGTGGAAACTAGCCTTAACGTTGTATGTAGAGCGGGAACGGCGTTAAGATTACTCTTGGGACTAAAAATTATTCATCTTCTTTGTTGTGTGAGGAAAATTCTATTTTATTAAGGACGTTGTCCTTGACATTCGCGTTGTATTTGCATTAAACTCTCTATTGTCATTACCATACATTATTGTATTTTGTTTTCTCATTTAGGAAGGTGGTGGATATTTTATTATTAATGGTATAGAGAAAGTTGTAAGAATGTTAATACTGCCAAGACGAAATTATGTATGTATGTATGTATGTATGTATGTATGTATGTATGTATGTATGTATGTATGTATGTATGTATGTATGTATGTATGTATGTATGTATGTATGTATGTATGTATGTATGTATGTATGTATGTATGTATGTATGTATGTATGTATGTATGTAATGTATGTATGTATGTATGTATGTATGTATGTATGTATGTATGTATGTATGTATGTATGTATGTATGTATGTATGTCTGTCCTGCAATTTATATTTAAAAGTTTAGCAATGGAAACGTTTTCCAGTAGATTGATATCCTAAGTAAATGAATCGAATACTTTAGGGACCGACCAGTCGTTACTTAGGACGGAGGGTGGGCAGTGAGAAAACGTTTGGATATAACTAAAGTTTTAGTAAGTCAAATGTGGAGTAAGAAAAAAACCCTCTCCTGCTTTTCGTAGTTGAAACTACAGTACACGTAGGTATAGAAGACATGCAAGATTATGAAACTTATTTGCAGAATAATGCTGAGTGTGGAATGAAGAACTGAAAACGTTTAATTGATTTATGCTTCGTCGGTGATACGACAAGCTAAATTGGGCATTTTTGAAAGAAAGACTGATTATGTCGTCAGTTATGATCTTTTGTACTTTATATAAAACGGAGCGCAGCTCATCCGAATGTGCGTGCGTAGAAAACACTTTATGACCTTATGTTTATATAAAAATTGTTAACACTTACACCATCATGTTTTTTGCAGCCGATGGCAATTACTCGTTCTTCATGGCGTAAACGTGGTCCTTTATACACGGATTATGGAATACAAATTCGTTGTGTGCAAAAAGATCAAACTGGAAGTGTAAGTATTTAAGTTGTTTCTTTTTCGTTTTTGTTTACACTCTTTACGTTTCTCTCTGAGGAAGGACCTTCGCTCGAAACGTTAGACTCTTATGTTCCTTGTTTCGGCAGTATACTCAAACCTTACTATATTTCGATTTGTGTTTCAACACTACCTGCGCAGCACACTACTTTTATTTCACTGTTTGGATTGTAAGTATGTTGTGTGAAATTGAACACACTATAGTATTACTTGTAGTAAAGGACCGGGATAAAAGATAAAGGACTGGGGACTAATCATCCTTACTCGCAACCACCTGCTTATTTGCGAAGGACGCAGATCAACGTGGCCGTGTCGAGGCATATCAAAGGCGCTCCAAGCAGCTGCCATACGACACAGCTCAGACCACGGATCACAGCTAAGATGTTGGTGTTGGTTTTATGGAGGGAGGAAAACCGGAGAACCCGGCGAAAATCCTCGAAGCACAAGAGAGATCAACTACAACTCTACTCACACGAGTTCCAAGCTCGACAGCGCGGCCATTCCCAAACGGTCACCCATGCATCCAAGTACTAATCCCATCTAACTGGGCTTAACGTTTTGGTGATAGGCTGCACACTAACAGCACACGCCACCCGTGCTTCCCCTAATATGACTAATTATATATATATGTATATATATATTCATTCTTCCGGAATTTGCACCGTTATATATAGAGAACTCGTAACTAAGCTCTCGGCAACGGCCTTTCTTTATACCATAGAGCCCAGTGGGCAGAGCTCTGCATTAGAATCGCATGCAGGATCGTGGGTTCGATTTTCTAGTCGGAAGGCCTTGGTGTTGCAATCCGGTTTGGTCTTACAATCTATATATTTTTACCGCCGAAATTTTCTTTTACCAAACATTGTCAGAACATGCAGTTTAAGGTGGCTCCGTACAGTTTCTTGAAAAATGGAAAATATAAGTTTGAGAGTCCAAAACACGTGCATACACAATTCGGAAAAAGAATAAAACTAAATGTTATGCATAGTTAAGCATTCTGACAATCAAAATCTGTTACCAAATAAATAGCAACAGTTGTTCCTATGGCAACAATGACGTTTCAAAATGGCTGCCAATTACCCTTTAAACTAATTTAATTCGAAAGAAACTTTGATGACCCCCAATTTATTTTTTTTCATTAAAACTTTTCTTGAAATATGAGGCCGATTTTAAAAAAATTCTGTAGAACGAATAATTTTTTTTCCGGAAAAATCATGTTTGTTAATTTTTAAAAAAATTGGATCTACAGAATGTTTTTAAAATCGGCCTATTGATTACTCATACTTCAGGAAAAGTTTTAATGAAAAAAAGATGGGGGTCACCAAAGGTTTTTTCGAATTAAATTAGTTTGAAGGGTAATTGGCAGCCATTTTGAAACGTCATTGTTGCCATAGCAACAACCGTTGCTATTTATTTGGTAACAGTTCTTGATTGTCACACTGTTTAGCTATGCATAACATTTAGTTTTATTCTTTTCCCGAATTGTTTATGTACGTGTTTTGGACTCTCAAACTTGTATTTTCCATTTTTCTAGAAACTGTATGGAGCCACCTTAAACGAGTGAAATGCCAAACATTACTTGTAATATACTCAATTCTAGACTATACATCGTCGGCAGTGTTTTACGAAATAAAAAAGGAATATAGTCTTTTTGAAAGTCATGTTGGCACGACATTTGGATAGTAACTTCTTCCATCTTCAGGCGTGGTGAAATGAAATCGCACGACATGTCTGATTATTATGAAAGGCAGACCTCACCTATATTGAGTAGAATGGGATTGTGCGTGAGTGTATGGTGTTTTTGATGTTGTTAATTTGTAGGAAACTTGGTTGATGTGGTTTGCATTCATAGTTGAGTGGATAGATTAATTTACTACTCGGTTACTATTCAAATTACCGTAGGCGTGTTCCAGCAATGGTCTGCAATATCATATTGTTTACTTTGTACGTTCTATATAGCCTGCTGCGCTTCCTAGTTTTGCACTACTTGTGGTGTTCTAGGCAAATGAGTGAACTTTTCTATTTTAAAACATATAAATGCACTTAAGTATTTCTATTATTGCACAAGGACGGTTTCGATGAGACGTTCTTCTTTAAAGGGTATTGGCAATAAAAATTAAGTTTATCTCATTTGAAAGAACTCGTCAAATGGTATAAGAAGACCTTTTACAATCTTTCCGTATCTGCTTTGGTTTTGGAAATATTTCGACCGAAGACAGCGTGCTGTCCGCCATCTTGGAATTATTTTCGATATGCAAAATTATGCATGTGACGACATAAGCAGGGTAAAATAAAATTTTTATCTTGCCAACCTTATGACATTATGACATTATGAGCTGACATTATGAGCTGACATTATGAGCTAGAAACTCGATTTTGTTGCGCTTTTTCCATTTTAAATTGACCTACAACATTTAAAAAGCCTTCCGTGGAAATTTGGTCACCCACGGAGTAGTTTCATCAGGTTTACCCTGTTTGTTACGTCACCAATTTCCTAGTTAATTAGCCCCAATGTTACAACAAGATGGCGGACAGCACGCTGTCTTTGGTCGAAATATTTCCAAAACCAAAACAGATACGGAAAAATTGTAAAAGATCTTATACCATTTGATGAGTTCTTTCAAATGAGACAAACTTAATTTTTATTGCCAATACCCTTTAAGTCTTTTTCTGCAGTAATTTCTGAATTCTGTAAATTAACAAACATTTCCTGATAGATCCACTAGTTTAACTGTATAGAGGTTATTTTTATTTTAGACAATGGTGCTTCATTATTTAACAGATGGAACGTGTTCTCTGTCGTTCATGTACAACAAGGAACAGTTCTTTATGCCTGTTATGTTTATCTTAAAGGTATTGGAAATACCAGATTATTAGCGCCATTGCGTTTATCCAGTAATTCCAGATTTCATTATCGTCGTCGTCTTTCTCCTCCTCCTCGTCCTCCTTCTCCCTCTTCCCTCCTTTTTTCTCCTCTTTCTTCTCTTCCCCTTCCCATTTTCTCCTTTCCTATTTCTTGTCTTCTTCTTTTTCCTCCTTCCTCTTCTTCCCTCTCCTCTTTTTCCCCCTCCTTCTCTTTCTCCTTCCCCTCTTCCTCCTCCTCCTCCTTCTCTTTTTTTTCTTCCCTTTCCTCTTTTCTCCTTTCCTACTCCTTGTCCCATTCTTTTCCCTCCCCCTTCTCCTCTTCCTTCTCTCCCCCTTCCTCTTTTCTCCTTTCCTGCTTCTTGTCTCCTTCTTTTTCTTCCCCTTTCTCCTCTTCCTTCTCTTCCCTTCTTCTTTTCTCCTTTCCTACTTCTTGTCTCCTTCCTCCTTTCCTTCCTGTTCCTCCCTCTCCTCTTCTTTCCCTCCTTTTTCTCTTTCTCCTTTTCCTCCGGTCGGTACAAAAATCGAAAAATGCATACTAAAATATACTAAAATTGCATTTCGATATCGTAAAAATGAATTTCCTGCGACATGAAACCATGCCGACTTTCATATTAAACTCTATATCTATAACGCCAAACGATATTTCTTGACACTCCTACACATGCATGAACTATTTCAAACGGTAGGCACTTTGACAGTTTCCCCATTTGGAGAATGGTTGTATTCAGTAATTTTAATATATATTTTCCTTTAATTATTCAGGCATTGTACGATACAACTGATCAACATATTTATAAAGAACTAACGAGATGTCAAGAAACAAATACGTTTTTTAAAGAGTGAGTTCACGTTTTAACTTTTTTTTTGGCGGGCTACAATGTAGTTTTTCGTAAGTTTGATAATATTAATTTCATAATTAAGCCTAAACTAAAAAGATCTTGGTAATCAGTGTAACATACTGCGTATTACAGTAAGTCCATGCACTGATTTCTAAGACTAGATTAATTCATTGAGTAACTCGTTGTGTTTGTCGTGGTTAGAAAACGAAGCTCGCGAAATGTCGATTTAGTCTCTTAATTGTTAATGGCATCGATCAGGAAATTGTGTAGGTAGATCAATACGAAGATGAAAAATTCGGGACACAATACTGTGTTTTTGCTTGTAAAGAAGCAAGAACAAATTCTGTAGCGACATTTTACACATACAGTTAGTCCCTTAGTAATGGCAGATCATGGCTTCATTTTCCAAACAATGGTTTCTTTATCCAGTTTTTGGTCCCGTTTTAATTAATTTTAATTTTTTCTTGACAAAGTTGCGTTGCAACAATGCTACGACAGGCGCAAGATCAAGAACTAACCACCCAGGGAAAGATTCTTCAATATATTGGTAGGTTAAGGAATCGTAAATCTATACTTTATATATATTGTAATATTATATAACATACGTTTAGCTTGAATTCTAATTAGACCTATATTTATTTTACTTCCTACTGTACATATTATTTTTCATTTATTAGATGTTTTTAATTAACACCACATTTATTGTTTATTGCTTAACCTTCAAACTGTTGACTCAGATCTTCATCAGAGCAAATGCCAACATCGTGTTGACTCAGACCTTCATCAGAGCAAATGCCAACATCGTGTTGACTCAGACCTTCATCAGAGCAAATGCCAACATCGTGTTGACTCAGACCTTCATCAGAGCATATGCCAACATCGTGTTGACTCAGACCTTCATCAGAGCAAATGCCAACATCGTGTTGACTCAGACCTTCATCAGAGCAAATGCCAACATCGTGTTGACTCAGACTTTCATCAGAGCAAATGCCAACATCTTGTTGACTCAGACATTCATCAGAGCAAATGCCAACATCGTGTTGACTCAGACCTTCATCAGAGCAAATGCCAACATCGTGTTGACTCAGACTTTCATCAGAGCAAATGCCAACATCGTGTTGACTCAGACCTTCATCAGAGCAAATGCCAACATCGTGTTGACTCAGACCTTCATCAGAGCAAATGCCAACATCGTGTTGACTCAGACCTTCATCAGAGCAAATGCCAACATCGTGTTGACTCAGACCTTCATCAGAGCAAATGCCAACATCGTGTTGACTCAGACCTTCATCAGAGCAAATGCCAACATCGTGTTGACTCAGACCTTCATCAGAGCAAATGCCAACATCTTGTTGACTCAGACCTTCATCAGAGCAAATGCCAACATCGTGTTGACTCAGACCTTCATCAGAGCAAATGCCAACATCGTGTTGACTCAGACCTTCATCAGAGCAAATGCCAACATCTTGTTGACTCAGACATTCATCAGAGCAAATGCCAACATCGTGTTGACTCAGACCTTCATCAGAGCAAATGCCAACATCGTGTTGACTCAGACTTTCATCAGAGCAAATGCCAACATCGTGTTGACTCAGACCTTCATCAGAGCAAATGCCAACATCGTGTTGACTCAGACCTTCATCAGAGCAAATGCCAACATCGTGTTGACTCAGACCTTCATCAGAGCAAATGCCAACATCGTGTTGACTCAGACCTTCATCAGAGCAAATGCCAACATCGTGTTGACTCAGACCTTCATCAGAGCAAATGCCAACATCGTGTTGACTCAGACCTTCATCAGAGCAAATGCCAACATCGTGTTGACTCAGACCTTCATCAGAGCAAATGCCAACATCGTGTTGACTCAGACCTTCATCAGAGCAAATGCCAACATCTTGTTGACTCAGACATTCATCAGAGCAAATGCCAACATCGTGTTGACTCAGACCTTCATCAGAGCAAATGCCAACATCGTGTTGACTCAAACTTTCATCAGAGCAAATGCCAACATCGTGTTGACTCAGACCTTCATCAGAGCAAATGCCAACATCGTGTTGACTCAGACCTTCATCAGAGCAAATGCCAACATCGTGTTGACTCAGACCTTCATCAGAGCAAATGCCAACATCGTGTTGACTCAGACCTTCATCAGAGCAAATGCCAACATCGTGTTGACTCAGACCTTCATCAGAGCAAATGCCAACATCGTGTTGACTCGCGTCATATAAACAAAAACAAATAAACAACCAAAATCGCGTAAGAACACAATGGCGTAGTTACGTACTTACGTTTATTCTAAATTAATTAAATTACATTTATTCTAAAATTAATTAAACGTGGTGTAATGCCACAATTTTTTGCTTCTATCCCAATTTTTTTCAATGTAAACATTCAAAGAATTAGGTTATCCCTCTCTATAAATATTGTATCTTCTAAAGTTATATACATACTTATTATATACAGAAAATGTTTTTGTTGTTATAATCAAGCTTTTGATGTGAACGACAAAATAATCAGGTTTTAAAAAAGAAAATTATTTTAATCTGTACTTTCTTAAGCTGGTATTTATTTAGACTGAGAGCTTGTTTTTGTCGGTACAGACTAATAAGTTTATGTTATTAATTTATGAAAATAGGTGAAAGATTTAGAATAAAGTTGAATTTACCTGAGTGGTGCAGTGATGTCTCAGCTGCGAAATTTTTAATTCGGTAATATTTATTTTTTTACATGTTAATATTCTAATTAAAGGCTTTTTGTCGAAGTGTGAGGTCTATATGGGCCAGTATTTGCCTGAGGGTTTTGCACTGAACGAGCGACGAAGGAAGAAGGAACGTTTGTGCGAAAATACCGAAGGAGAATATTTTCCAGTACAGACCGAGCAAACGAGGGTTAATAAGTCATTGCAATGATTATATGGCTTTTGATTTGTTTTCTTATTTATTTTTAACTCATCGTTTGCGTCTTCAGATGTTGCCGTTTACTTTACTTTTGAGCTTGTTCGTTTCGTTTCATGTTTAATTTATTTTCCGCGCTTTTAAATAAGTAGTTATTATTATAAGTAAAGGTGCTGTTACACGCTGCGATTTTTCTTGCAACTTGCAACACGGCCAAAATGACAAAATCGCAAGTTGCTACGGGGTGTTACACGGTGCGATTTTTTTATGCAACTTACAACATTCAGTGAGTGATTTATTGCAGGTTGCAAGAAAAATCGCATCGTGTAACAACAGCACCTTAATACCATGACATGGGGAAATGTCCCCAAAAGCCGAGGGAGGTTTGTCAGGAGGAGGTTTGTAGACTTTCACAAGCCTCCCGATGCTGGGGACATTTAATCACTAATCTCCCAACATGTCATGGTATTAGTTTGTAATACCATGATTATCTTATCATAATGCATTTCTTTGTTGTGTAAAAGAGTACTGTTTGATGTTTGGTCATGCATGCTAATCGGGGAAAATTATAAATTTCGAGTCGATCATGGTATTATAAAAAGAAACGCAAAATAATGTTCCAGGACGTATTATCGTTCAAAAAATTTCAACCAAAATGTTTATTAATTCTTTTTTATTTTCATTCATATCAACTCAGCCGCCACAACTTGCAGATCATTAAAAAAGGCGTAATGCCATCCCACAATGCCGCACTTCTCAGCAACCAATCAACGTGCGCCATTTGGCGTAATGACCTGAAAACAAGTTCAGCCATGCATATAATAAATGTCATTTGTTGATATCCATGTACTTGCTCTTCAGGAGATGTACTTGTATTTATTATTCGTTTTGTTTTAGTTTGGGTGAGACATTTTTGATATCAAGAATTATCAAGGTTGAAGTCTGTGTTATCTGCCGAAGCTGAAGGCTGAGGCTGATAATGCGCTCTGAGACCTTGATAATTCTTGATATAAAAGAAGTCGAATTCACTAATTGTTTTATTATACATTTCAGTTGAAAATGTAAAGAGAATCACTCCCTCAGAACCAAAAAATGCAGTTCAAAGACAGTTGCTATTTTCCCGCGTTTTTCTTCGGTTTGTCAGCTCGTCAGTGACGTCACGTCAGCACATGCATGATAAGTGCTTTTTCCTACAGATAATACTTCCAGAAACTACAGATAATAGCATTGTGGGCTCAGAATCAAACAATTACAGCGGCAAATACAACTAAAAGTGCAGATATCAAGAATTCTGACCAATTATAATCAAGGATTCGAAAAAAATGTATAATAATGTAATATATTATTCATTGATCTTCATTCTTACTGTTTCAGGAGATGTATTTGTATTCATTTGGATTCATATCTTGACAAGTTTAACTTAATTGTGTAAGTGATCAGATGAAGTAGTTATGCGAAATGTTAATATTGATGTTAATATGAAATGCATGATATTGATGGTTGTTGGTGATTAAATGTCGCCGAAAGCAAATACACATGCGCAAAGACACATGCGCAAAGACATTATTATCCCATAACTTTTCGAGCCTTAAACAAGATTAAATATAGAGGATGAATTCAGCATTGCAACAATCATGACAGGGTTGTTAAGACCACAGCTAAAAGGAGAGAGACTCTAAAACTAGAACTTCAGAACTAAACGTTCCTCATCCAGGATGGATGAGGGAAGTACAACATTAATCATCCCTCTTGAATCAAAGGTGATCTGTCGAGGTGACTATATAATTACTTAAATTACATCTCTGATCTCTCAAAAATGTTGAAAAATTAGTTTTGCCGCCTTCTTCCTCCCTTCAAATTTTTCACTTAGTGGCCCCCCAAATAGGGCAAGTTAGATTGTGCTGAGCTCTTGTTGTGTTTCTAGGTTTATGATAAAAAAATTATACGCCCTCGCCTCAGAAAAGTGTGCAGTGGAGTCAGCTGACAATCCAATGAATCAAGAATTGTTATTGGCTGGTCATTTTTATCTCATGGTTTTAAAAGTATGTAAGCTGTTACTTGAGTTTGTAAAACTAGTCATGTAGTTTTGTGTAGTAATCCACATATGATGATAAAATGATGCAACTGTACAATTACAGATTAAATTGATGAGGTTGACGCCACCTGGTTGGTTTTTATGACTGAAGTGGTTTACGTTCAAATAGCTCAGTTGCAATAAGCCAGTTCGTAATCTCGACTGCGCATCAAATTGATGCGTTCTACGTCGGGATAAAACTTTTTCAATTCATAACATCAGGCTGAGGAATTGAGTATAACGAATTTGCAAGTGTAAATGCAAATGCAAATGAATCCTGCAGCCTTACCTTGATGTTATGAATTGAAACAAGTTTATCCCGACGCAGAACGCGTCCGCATTTTGATGCGCAGTTGAGACTACGAACTGCCTTATATAGCTTTTACATGCTTTTCAAATCTTATCCCATTCTTGAGTTATTGGCTATATGTAATTTGAGGAATGACGACACACGTTGTATGTGGGAAAAACGGAAAATCAGTCTTATCTTAGGATTGGTTTAACTACACGAAACCACACATTGCAGATGTAATCAGACCATACCCCAAGAAAATTGCCAACGTTTGATTTCGTTTGAGCAAACCAATCCAAAAATATGACTGATTTTCCGTTTTCCCCCACGTACAACGTGTGACGTCATGGCTCAAATTGCATAGCCAATAATTCAAGAATGGGATAAGATTTGAAAAGTATTTCTCAAACTCATTAATAATTCATGAACCAAAAACAAAATAAATTAATGTTTAATCAGTGCTTTGAAATCGGAGGAAAAGTACTGGTACTTTGAAATAATGCATAATACGTTTTCAAAGTCTTGGGACTTCGAAATAAGGCAAATTATATTACGTTTCAGAGGTATCTTCGGAGTTTTGAGTTTGAGAAGTCAGTTCAAATACTCGACGTCCGGACTTTACCGGGATGACAAAGCCCTCGTGCATTAAAAAGGCTCGTCTTTGGCTCGCCTTTTCAAAAAGCACTCTCAGACTTTGAAATCCTGGTAAAGTCCTCCTTCTCGTATTTGAACTATTACGTAAAAGCCATTTTTCACTATCTTAGGTGTTCTTCCAAATACAATCTTAAAAAACTGAAGTGAAATTTCGTTTCTTCGGCACTTTAAGGTGGTTGCCAGTTTAATGTTCTTTTGTGTGTATTGGATTGACCTCGATCTATAAAATAGATTATATATGCAAATGTTATATGTATATGCAAATGAAGAATATTCATGCAGTTGGCAGCCGCGTTGATGAAAATATTTGTACTTTCTTTGTCATTTAAATATACATTATTTATACATACTTTAATATTGTTGCAATAGATATACCAGGCGGGAAAATGAAATAACGTTTAGACAAGACATAACTTCAAAGATAAAATTGTAATTAGCTAACGTTTCGTGGCTTGAAGCGCAACATCATCAGAGCAGTTTGAAATCCTTTATTTTATAAATAAATAAATAAATAAATAGATATTTCCTTGGTGAGAATCCCCAAGTGTATCCCACGTTGCATCTACAAGTGACGTAAACGCATCACCAAACCCATTTATTTGAAATATAATCTTGAGTGGAGGTTTAATAAGAGTATAAGGGGTCGTTTACATGAATCCGCATTGAGTTTCAATCGAAGTCAATCCGTGTTTACATGGGAATTGGGTTTCTGGATTGAAATCCGCCTGAAATCTGAAATCCGTAAATATTTGAAAACACGCATGCATTGTTTATTCTAGTTCTCTCTGTCACGTTTTTCATTCCAGAATGAAACTCGCACCGCCTTTACATGAATCCGGAACGAAATTTCAATCCGGAATGAGATTTCAATCCGGAGTGAGAACCTATCGATATTCTAATAAAAGCTTTTTCATTTTTTTAGGAAAAACTCGCAGCGTGGTTGTTGTCTTTAAAGTTTATCTTGGAAAAGGACATAAACAAGAATCCGAGTAAATTTACTTTAAATTCAGGTAATTTTGCTTTGTTTTAGTACTCGGGCTACTTGTGGTAGCCGAGTCTAGGTTTCGGTGGTGTTTCTGTATTTTTCTGGTCGACAAATTGCAATTATTGCATCATCCCGATCGCCTTTGCGAAACAACGCAGTGTGCTCACTGCTCATCCGCCATCTTCTCTGGTTTGACAAAGTGCTCTCGAATTTAGATCACAAGTGACTTACTGGACACTGTTAACGTTACAGTGATCATTCATGTGGCTGATCACTACGCTTACAACTGCAGACATTGATCGCGGTAAATCTCCACTAAAAGATGGTGCTATTTTATATATTTCTATCTGGGTTAATATTCCGCCGTCTCGATCAAGACAAACTGATTATAAACGATTTATATATGATTTATTGAATTTTAATACTGAAAAATACTGTGACTCATGGTCACAATCTTATAACCTGCTGACTATTGGAAACTATGAGCGAGACATAAACAACGTTGAAAACAGAATTGACAACTTGCAAAGGACGGGTAAATATGCTGTGTTGACATTTCGTGCTGAAGTTTACACTAAATGGGAAAACTTTAAATGTATTGAGGTAATTTTAATATTTGTAATATGCTTTGTTATTGCCTGGATTATGTATTGTTGTGTTAATAAAGTTATGCCAAGTAAACTCCATGTGATTCAACTGCTTCACTGGCATTATGCAGCTATCATTTATTTCCACCACCCCTGGGAGGGAGGGCAAGCATGGGGGACTTAACAAAGGTTTTCTTCCCGAGTGACGAGCATTTGACGAAGAATTGTGTACTGAGAGTCGGGGAATTGATCAACCTTGTCCCCAGGTTCATTTAATAATGGTGCGCTAAAACCGAGAAGACCCTGGAGACTAGTTACATGCTTACGTTGCTTCGACGTCTGCAATATTAAAAAATATTTTTTTAAAAGATGGAGAAGCTTTCCATTGAAGAAATAGCCAACTTCTTGCTCGTCATACGCTTAATAGATCAAATTTTTCGCCCCCTGGCAGGAGTGGGAAATTTGACAGAGAAAATTTCCAAAAGTTCAAATCCCCGAGGGTCTGCCCGCCCTCCCAAGGGTGGTGGAAACAAATGATAGGTGATTAAGGTTAATATAATTTCATTGAGAGTGTGCATAATTTCAATAGTTCCTTGGTACGTTCGCTTGTTGTCGATCAGGTAATATACTGCTTACTGAGTAACGGCTTCCTGCGTAACGGCTTCCTGCGTAGTCTAACAAATACAAAACGCAAGTAATAAGCACCAAATAATATGTCGAACTGTTTGCACGTCTAGATTAACGCCGTGAAGTTAGCTGCCAGTTCGCTGCTGCACCAATGTTTTGCCGGTCTTGTAGCTCGTTCAATCCTGCTCATTTTCACTAACGGCTGGCGAACTGGAAGCTAACTTCACGGGGTTTCTAATGATCGCTTGAATCTAAATTTGAATCTACCGAATCTGGCACTGTAGGTTATTTTGTACTTTTTAACAAACGCTTACATGTAATATGTGCACGCTGTTGTGCTGTTTTGTGCATAGGCTATGCCAAGCTGCGTTGCTATGAGTAGCCCGAGTGAACGCCTAAGCAGGCGTCTTGTTATTATTATTATTATTATGGTACCTCCGCCAGGAGGTTGTGTTTTTCACCCCTGTTTGTTTGTCTGTCTGTCTGTCTGTCTGTCTGTCTGTCTGTATGTATGTATGTCTGTCTGTCTGTCTGTATGTCTGTCTGTCTGTCTGTCTGTCTGTCTGTCTGTCTGTCTGTCTGTCTGTCTGTCTGTCTGTCTGTTGCCAGGATATCTCTCAAAATACAGCACAGGTTTTCATCATAGACCAAGGACCAACCCTTTCAAATTTGGTTGAATTTGATTAAAATCTGACTTCAAGCATAGTCATTCAAAATATGGTCTGGTAACTCAGCTAAAGTCTTTGTTCTATATTTTTGTTCGCGTTTATGCATTTTTGTGCACGGTGCACGGTCACTGAACCCAATGGTGTATTTTAGTACAACGAATTATCCAATGGCAACGTTTCAGTTCAATCACTCAACCGTGCTATTCAAATATTAATAAACCTAAAACAAAGGATGTGCACGGTGTAAGGTACGGTTCAACATAAAATCCCAGCTCATTATAGGCGCTTTGAAGTTTTCCGAATTTCCAGATCATCTCTATTGACTGCTCCAAGATTCTCCATGTAGAAGAAATGCTTGATTGCGCTCATTATCCTTATTTTATGCAAAACGTTTGCATAATTTTGGTACGAGTGGAATCAAGCACTTTATTTATTCATACATGTGCACATCTCGTGAGCTAGTCTATAGTTAGCTAGTGGGATGGCTCGCTTTCTTTTTAAACATCTCTAATAACCCGCTGGCGGAGGTATGTGCAGTCTCTGAGTGCCCTCTTGTTAATATTATATTTGCCAGGTTATGTTTTCCCCTTGTTTGTTTATTTGTTTGTTTGTTTGTTTATTTGTTTGTTTGTTTGTTTGTTTGTTTGTTTGTTTGTTTGTTTGCTTGCTTGCTTGCTTGCTTGTTTGTTTGTTTGTTTGTTTGTTTGTTTGTTTGTTTGTTTGTTTGTTTGTTTGTTTGTCTGTTTGTTTGTTTGTTTGTCTGTCACCAGGATATCTTAAAAATTATTAAACCGTTTTTGATGTAGCTGGAAAGGTTGGTCCCAGACCAAGAACCAAGCCATTACATTTTGGTTGAATTTGGTTGAGATATGAATGAGGTTTTATAGAAATCTGACTGTAAGCTTCTGCGTAGACGTTTTTGAAAAAAATGCTTGATTGCTGTTATGCTTATATTATGCAAACTTTTAACTGAGTATTTAGCCGCTGAATTAACAAATAACAATGGACTTAACATTTCCATTGTTTATAGAAAAGAGCGTTCACAGACCAAGGGACAGCAATATTTTTCTTTGCGTGATTACGTGTGCAATCACGGATATGTACAGTAGGTCCAGTGAACTGGCCAGAACTTACCCGGTTAGCGGGTTGGCTCGTTTTTCTGGAAACACCGCTGTAAGAATTCGTTGGCAGAAGTATGTAGTTTCGTGGGCGGGAAAAGGCCCTGGCATCGGCTGGTGGACTCTACATTTTGATTGATTGATTGATTGACTGATTGTTTGTTTGATTGATTGATTGATTGATTGATTGATTGATTGATTGATTGATTGATTGATTGATTTTCTTAAAAATTCCTCGTGAAACATATTTATGCATAGTTTTGCAAGTTATGATCAAATAGCTTCAATGGGACCGCCATTACAATGAACTTCTCCCACGGGACTGCCATTACTCAGAATGATTTTGCAAACTAAACTAATTGCTAATTAATTACACCCAGTATTTCTGTGTGCTGTGGCCAGCCGATGCCAGGGCCTTTTCCTGTCTCCTAATTTCAAAAAGGCCCTGGGAACGAGGTTGTCTGGTTGTTTCAGTAGAAACTAACTTGTGTACTTTAGTTCTTCGGAATTATTTCAAAAAAACAACCATATAACCATTGTTTCTGTGTGAAAACCAAGGGAAAACATATCCTCTACTCCTTCGTGCTTTATTGCATGACCGCGCAGGTCCTGGTACTCAGTTCCCTGCTAGCCTGGTACCCTGGCCCAATTTCAAAATAAATAAGGGCCAGGTAACCACTAATCTCATTCTCGCGTCATCAGGGCTAAATCCACTTATGACGATTGCAGTTTTACTCATAACCAATAAAAACGCGCGAAAATTTCAACCAATAGGAAAGCAGAAGTTTTTAGTGGTTACCTGGCCCATATTCTTTGATTGGGCCATGGTACCAGGCTAGTTCCCTGCTTGCTATCTATCAACGAATAGATATAACATAACACAATTTTATTTATACAGGGTTACCCCTTCAGTGAAAATACACTGGTATCACCGGGGGCCCTGTAAACTAAGAATAGATAAGATATCGAGTAGAGTAGCCAATCAGATTGCAGCATTTTCAATAGTATACTAGTAACTCTACTAAAATAGAAAAATAATATTATAACATAGAGTTAATATAACGGCGTTTCTGATTGGCTACTGTGCCTGCTCCATAACTCGATGGAGCACGGCAATGTCAAACGTAACTCATTTTTAATCAGCGAAATAAATATTGTTTCCCGTTTTGTGTCGTATTCTCTGTTATATCGCTTCAAGCAACTCTCATGCTTTTTTCGTGCTCTCCAACTTCCCGCGTGCATCCATAACGCGATGGCGCACACCAAACCATGAACTATTTCTTAAATAACAAATATGTTGCAACGTTTTATCAGCTGTTTTATTTATTTGATTCTGTGTGTTCAAAAATTTTAATTCAGAAGCAAAATAATCCGTATCTCAGACTTTTTGTTTTCTTTGCTCAATTCTTCTAGTGTCTATGTTAAAAGGCATTTCCCGTTGTCTCAACTTAACTCATCAAATGGAATATTTGTTAGCCACTGGAAATCTCTTTAGCAAGTCAGGATTGGGACTAATGCAGGTACCGTATGTGCTTTTACTAGGATTATTAATACTGCATTTTGTTTTCTCTGATTGTGGCAGAATTTTTGAGATGCAAAAGATGTAGTGGGTACGCTCGCTTCCCCGCTTTACATGCAGGCTGCAAGGGAGACTATAGTGGGTACGCTCGCTTCCCCGCTTTACATGCAGGCTGCAAGGGAGACTATAGTGGGTGCGCTCGCTTCCCCGTCTTACATGCAGGCTGCAAGGGAGACTATAGTGGGTACGCTCGCTTCCCCGCCTTACATGCAGGCTGCAAGGGAGACTATAGTGGGTTACATGCCCACTACGTCGTTTGCAATCGATAGTTATGAAAGTGTTGACTCACGATTTTGTAAAAGTAGGTTTAATTAAAGAGCTCGAATGTGTGACATAAACTCGTCGTTTTCAATGTTGTTGCTCTTGCTGTTCTCGCTTTCAGAATCCTAAAACTCACTTCCAGATTGCTCATCGTTCCACTCATACATAATTTAGTCCTCAGGTTATTGAATTCACAAAATTTGTGCGGTTTTCTTTCATTGTAACTTTTGTAAACAACATGGCTGGCAAAACACGGAATCGACCGGTCGATTACGGAAAATAATCGGCCGGCACGTGACGCGCCGCAGCCAATGAGAACACACGATTTCAAATGCAACGGAAGTAACCTGTGCCATATAAACTTGTGCCACAAACAAAGGCTCTGAGATAATCCATCACCGGAAACAGAAAAACCTGTTGCCACTTGAAAAGAAGCCGCCTTTAGCTAGCCAATCAAAACACTTCCCAGTGATGGATTATCCCAGAGCCTTCGTTTATGCGCGGCGAAGGCTCTGGGTACGAGATTGCGAGACCTTGGTCTGATATTGTTCGTAATAATTAAGCGGTAAAGGTTAATAAGAGATTTATTATGCGTCACGCCCACATGTTTGTCACATCTATGTTTACACACCTGTTTGTATATAATTATACTAAACAATGGTGAACATTACAAAAGTAAATTCTAGTATCCAGACGAGAAAGAAACAAACTTTATTTCGTTTATCATCCACCCGTTGAAGGTTGCAGTCTGGCAACCGAAAACTCGTATTATACTATATAGAGAATAATACATGGATGTGCGGAAATATGAAATTTATTTCGAGTTTTGACCAGGATATCTCACGCGTGAGCGAAGCGAACGAGTGACATATCCTGTTCAACACGAGAAATAATTTCATATTTCCAAACATCCATGTATTGTTCTGTTTATTATATAAAAAATAGTCCTATTTATTGCCCCACAAAAATAGAGCAGTATACTTTAATGCCTTTCATGATAATCGACACATGTCACATGTGAGATTATCGATTTTATTAGTTTTTAATAAATATATCTATTATGTATAATCCTGGTCGCGCTTCTTTAATCTTTTCATAAAAAGGTAAAATTGTTCCAGAACAACAATGCGTATGAAAGGGTTAATACATTTTTATATTAATAATATTCTTGCAACTAACAATACCATTGAAGTAGAAATTACTTGACATTTTTACATGCACTACTTTAAGAAAGTTTAATCTCGAAATTTTTTCTTTAGGTTGCTGGCTATTCGGTCGTAGCCGATAAACTCAATTATTTCAGATATCTTTCTCATTTTCGTTGTGTTCATCGAGGAGCGTTCTTTGCTCAAATGAGAACAACAGCCGTGAGGAAACTACTGCCAGAAGCCTGGGGTGAGGAATAGGATTTTAGAAATTTTAGAAACCTCAGGTTGAAAGCTCGTCACTAAAAGACATCACTTAAAAGAACCCGTCCAGTCTTTTCGCGGCTTTTCCGAAATATGTTGTTAAATTTGTTTTTCCAAATTTGTCGTCAAGCTTCAGTGAGTCTCATGACTTTACAAAACTTCTGGATAACCTAACCACAACAAAAACCCTAACACCAGTCAGAAAGCTGGTTTACCGCCTAGCTTTTTGGAAAAACTTCTTTGACTCGACATATTTTGGAAAAACCGCGGAAAGACTGTGAGGGTCTTTGAGGTATGCATTTTAGTGACAACCAGGTTGAAAGCGGCAGTTGATTGTGCAACGCCCATGGTTTGAGTTAGGAATACTAATACTATGCCCCTTGATTAGCTACTAAAGCTGTAATCACGTGTAAAGTGATTGGTTATGTGATTGGTTATGTGATTGGTTTATTGTTATTGATTAATGGTTATGTCTGCACGATAATGAAGTTCGAATACCAGTTTTAACTAGAGGTTCCCACTCCCTCTCTTATACTCCTGTTTATAAAAACCTTTGGAATCAGGATATTGCATTATGAACACATCGTGTCCTTATAATTATTGTCAATATATCAATAGATCGTTTTTATCTGACGTCACGGCAGCCATATTGGTGTACCGAAACAATGAAACGGCGCCATATTGTGGTCCCATGTGGGAAGGGTCTGTTTTTATTCAAACATGTCGTATTGTTTCACTATGCCAATATGGCCACCAATCACGTGAGTGAAAACGATTTATTGAAATTGTTTGTTTATCTCTCAATGAGGTACTATATAGGTTTTTAAAAATTGCATTTGCGCTTCTTATTTTCAATTAAGGGTTTTTGTGTCCAGTCCATACACCAGATGGTTCTCCGTGTGGATTACTAAATCATACAGCTGCTTTATGTGAGGTATTTCTTAAAGTGCCTATGCAATGACATTTCTCCCCAGTTCTTTATGATTGCATTTGAGAGATATCAGAGTGATTTAAATGTATTACAAAGTGTATAGTGTATATATACTTATCAATTCATTAATAATTCATGAGGAAAATTCAAAAGAAATTAATGTTTAATCAATATTTATAAATACTGTTAAAACATTGATTAATAAAACATCAATGTTTTATCAGAGTTCTAAGACACTAGTGGCTTAAATTCAGCTTTTTCTGACTTAAAATGATCTTATGTAACCCTCCCTACGACTCTTAAACAAAGTGTTCATCATTTACACTTAGAATTTGATAAGTAAGTTTTCGGCTCCCATTGTAAATGCCCATAAAGATGGGCCGGTAATATTTTAACTACTACTTTAAAGATTGAAATTATACATTATTGTCTTTTCTACTGTAGGTGGTGAATGTCATGTCACCAGTGCCTCATCTTCCTCGTTTATTGTGTTCTTTTGGTATGACGCCTTGGGATTGTCCTATGTCAGGCTCAGTGACGTCATGTTATCCAGTTATTTTAGATGGGAGAGTTATTGGTAACGTGGAACAAGAAATGGCCGAGGACCTCGTCAAGAGACTGAGACTACTGAAAGCACAACAACTTCAGCACGTCAGTAGCTTTAAAGAATAAAACATAATTCGAAAATCGTCATCTTGTGACTTGATATTCAAGTTAAAAAAACAAGATAAGACAAAATGACAGCTAATATTTCGACTCTATTTCCAAGTCATTATCAAACCAATAATTTACAAGCTTATTCAAGATGACACAACATGGCGATTTTCGAATTACGTTTTATTAAGTTGTCGGCTGGATATGGTTTTCAGTAGCTTTTATTCGGTAGATTTTGCTATCTTAACGAACGTCTGCCAAACGTTTGTCAGTACATTACGCTTAGCTTGCGCATCACGTCTACCACACATGTATGGACGTACTACTCTTAACGTCACTTTAACTAAGTACAATTCAACTGCAAACGCTACCACGAAGCTAACGTGAAGCTAACATGAACTTGCAACCTTAAAAAAAAAAAGTTACTGGTTCGAACCCTGTCTGGGGCTCAGAAATCTTTTCTGAGTAATTGCGCTTGGCGAACATCTACCAAACTTCTGTTATATTACACCAAGCGACAAACGTCATGTATACGTACACTCATGTTACTTCTTTTTTTAACTACATACATCTCATGCAGACGCTATTGCTTAGGAAGCACATATGACTATGAACTCTCCATTCGAGCCTCAGTAGCTCAATGGTTAGAGCGTCTAACTGGTTATTTAGTTAGAAGATTGCAGGTTCGATCCCTGTCAGGGGCTCAGAAACATTTTCTCTGAGTTTTCGAACTTGACGAACGTTTACCAAACGTCTGTTATAGCCTTCCATATCGTGTGCTTGATATCTTTAATTTTAGGTTCCGAAATATTTGGAAGTATGCTTAGTTCCTTTTACAAAAACGGCCAGCCAATATCCTGGTTTGTTTTTGTTTTCTACGCCAGCTCGAATGATGAGACCACTTTTGAATATTGCTGCTGGGAAAACAGAAATGGTTGGAACATTTGAACAAGTATGATATACAGCTATACATGCGTAATGTTTAAAAAATATAATTAACTCTTTAACAGGCAATCGTACATTTTGTCTCCACTTATATATTTTATTTGTTTATTTTATGCGATTTTACTTGTCAACTGGGGACTTCTTGTGGAAACTTGCCCGTTAAAGGGTTAAATAATGAAAAGCCCCAACTTTGTAAGAAATAATAAGGGAAGTGTTTTCAGAATTATTATTTCTTATTCAATACTTAGAACAATACAAAACAGGACTATAGGCGTTACATAACCAGTCCGTGGTACATTTATTATTACAAGTAAGATTTTCCAGTCACTCGATTACACTGACTATTCTCGGGACTATTCTTGCGATTAATTCAGACCTGTGTATTTACAATTCTATACATTTCATATTTGGAGCAGACATATAGTATATATATTTTTGTATTATATTCTAATATTCGAAAAGTTTAAGTAAATTTGTTAGAATATTTAGTATGTATAGTATAGTAAACATTTATTCCTTTTAATTTGAAAATTACATTTAGTACAGTATATATTTTCTTTGCTACATTTCTTAGGTTTATCTTGATGTAGCCATAGTACCAGAAGAGGTTCATGAAGGGGTAAGAACGCTCGGCTTGGTCGTCTCGTTCCACCTTCTGGTTTCTTTTTTTGTCATCCATTACCACCACCTTTATTTTTTCTCTCTACTTTACTTATCCGTCCCTTCTCTTCACTCATGTTCCCTAGCGCCCCTCTGTAACAAAATCCCTAATTTTTCTGATTCTTTCCTTTTGTACTTCTCTGCTGCTTTCCACTTTTCTTGTTTTTACTCTCCCTGTTTCTACTCTTTCTTTTTCGAGCTCTCTAATATTTTTTTTGTTCTTTATTTCTTCCTTTTTTTCTCCCCTGCAGTTAGTTAATTATTACCTTATCTAGATCACAACTCACATGGAGGTTAAACCCACTGGGTTTCTGAGTGCTATCGCCAGTTTGACGCCATATTCTGATTTTAATCAAAGCCCAAGGAACATGTACCAGTGTCAGGTATGGTATATGGTATGGTATTATACGGTATGACATGGCATAGGATAGTGTGGTATATGGGATGGTAAAGTATGAGATGGGATAGAATGGTATGGGGTGTTGGTGGCACAGTGGTTAGCGCACATGGCATGCCTTTCACCTCTGCGAGCCGCGTTCGATACCTGCTCTCAGCAGTGATCTGATTGAAAATTTCACCTTGGCCGCATGTGAGAAGAGTGCTTCCAGTTTGACTCTACCAAACATCGCAGGTTTCCTACGGGTACTCCGGTTTCCTCCTGTAGTAACACTGGACCAATGAGGGTGGGCCCTTACTGGACCTCTGAGGATAACAGTTTAGATATAACTGATAGAGTTATCCAGTATAAATAATGTTAGTTTAGTTTAGTTTGGTATGGTATGGTATGGTATGGTATGGTATGGTATGGTATGGTATGGTATGATATGGTATATGGTATGGTATGACATGGCATGGTGTGGTATGGTATATGATGTGGTATGATATGGTGTGGTATGGTATGGTATGGTATGTGATATGATATGGTGTGATATTGGATGGTATGGTATGGTATGGTGTGGTGTGATATGGCGTGGTGTGGTGTGGTATGGTATGGTATGACATGGTATGGCATGGTATGGTATATGGGATGGGATGGTAAGGGATGGTATGGTGTGGTGTGTTGTGGTATAACTTTTGACAATATTTTGTGTAATTTGTCCTTCGTCAGGTGAGATGAACTATCATTACCTCAACATATTGTTCAGTACAAACCTTAATGGCAGACTGAAGTGCGCCTCAAATCCTCTGGGAAAAGTTTATTTATTTTAAAACTTTAGAAAACGGTATTAAGGTTTCTCGTCAATTTTTATTGTTTTCTTTTGCAGATGGGTAAACAGACAATGGGGACACCATTGCATTCATTTCCTTATCGTAGTGACAACAAATTATATCGTATTCAGGTAAAGATTTTGTCGCTTTTTGTTCGACCAAACCAATATTGAAGTAGTGTAGAAAATACAAGGACACAGTGTTCTCGGACTGAATAATTTATTGTACGAGCTTTCGGCCACCAGTCTGCGGTCTTTAATAAGTGAAAGATGAGTGAAAAAATCACATAAACTTGCTATATATGCATTGTACGTAGACAAAGAATAATAATCGAAATTACAAAGGTATTAAAACATTATGTGGGAGAAACGAAGAGATTAGTGCCGTAATTGTTTGCGAGAATTAAATTTTAGCCTGGTAGAGCCTTGTTGTTCTCAGCGCTTTTAATATAATAGCAGAGTATGCTAACATGCTAAATTAGTTCTCAAGTCATTATTCTTTGTTTCATTGTATTCTTTTTAAACTTGTCGTCTGGTTATGTTTTTTGTTTTTTTTTGCTTCAAGAGGCTCACCTACACCATTTTGTTTCTTATTGACAGAGTCCACAAACACCTTTAGTTCGACCAATGGCGCATGAGGAGTACAGTGTTGATAATTATCCTTTGGGAACTAACGCAGTTGTTGCTGTTATTTCGTATACGGTAATATATTTAATATTTTAGTATAATTTAAGTAAATGTCTGTTCCGAATGTCTTTGTATCTTCTAATTTTTCTAGTTTTTTCTTTGCGTCTACAAGTTGCCTTTACGCAACCACGTAGTGTTATGTCAGCAGCATGGATGTTTCTATTATATGTACCTGCCTATGTTTTGTCAAACCACAGGTCGCCCAGA
Source organism: Paragorgia papillata (assembly GCA_035771165.1). Classification (NCBI taxonomy): domain Eukaryota; kingdom Metazoa; phylum Cnidaria; class Anthozoa; order Scleralcyonacea; family Coralliidae; genus Paragorgia; species Paragorgia papillata. Next base: position 3,920,989 of record JAWNZC010000265.1, read on the forward strand.
CGCATGATATGCACTGATCTGAAAATAGGACTGGATCGAGTTTTCTATTGTGTCGGATGAGCTGATTTTGAAGCCAGCATGTTTGCATTGACCAGAGATCATTAGAAACTGCGATTGTGCAAACAAATCAAACTGAGACACTTGCGAAATGGGTTTAGAGTCTGGCCAATATATTTACTTTGCTAACCATAAATGCACAAAAACCTGAACTTGACGCTTCACAGTTGGCTTTTCTCCCCAGATAATTAGAGCCAACGGTGGCCATATTGGAGTGACCTCATTACAAATTCAATGGCTAATTTGAGAGGAAAAGTAAAACTGACCGACATCAAATAACTGTCCAACCAATATGTCCCTTCACTATCATTAAATAGAAAATGTCAGAATGCCCTCCAACATGTCTGCAACGCCACAATAGTTGGTAGGTGGTCACTCCAATATGGCCGCCGTTGGCTTTATTTTCAGTAATAGAAACTCGATCCAGTCCTATTTTTCAGATCACTGGTGATATGACAAGCGACTAGTAAACTCGTTCTCCAGACCTTGGGGGTTTTGCACATCTGCACCGTGTAACACTCCTCATGAAACTTGTCTCAACACTCCTCGTGAAACTTGTCTCGCTTTCTTTGGTTCAGAAACCATTGCAGTTTCACGAAAATTGCACCTTGTAACACCGCAGCACATTTAAACCTGTAGACGCATGTACGCCATGCGTACCTATGTTTCTCTATAGTTTTCTAGTTAAACATTGTTGGTTTCAAAACGTACATGGCCATATGAAAAATTACATTAAAGTTGAGAACTACCGACATTAATAGGAACTTTTGAGTGGAGGCCATCATCAGAGTAGCTGAAGTTTTTGTTTGTTAGTTTAAGAAAAAGTATATCGCAAAAGGAATTGTGTCTGTTTCTCCTGTCATAAGTCACAACTGCATTTAGTTTGTTGTGTTCGCATGGATCGACGTATGTAGTAACAGTCGTATTAATTTACTTTATTATATAAAATAGAGTGTTTTATTGATTTTTCCGCCACTAATAAAAGTGATAATCTCACATGTGCGATTATTTATGATAATCGCACATGTGACGATTATCGCTGAATCAGCATTATAGTTTAATACAATTTTTGCAAGGCAATAGGACAATTTTTTTATATAATAAACAGAACAATACATGGATGCTTGGAAATATGAAATTTTTTTCTCGTGTTGACCAGGATATGTCACTCGTTCGCTTCGCTCACTCGTGAGATATCCTGGTCAACACTCGAAATAAATTTCATATTTCCGCACATCTATGTATTATTCTCTATGTAATAATTTATAAACGTTAAACAATTAAACCAATTTAAATTCGGGAGGTTTATCCGATTTTTCATTACGTGTGAATTTATTTTTAGTTTTTCTCTGATAATTATATTTTGACTTAGGGTTATGATATGGAAGATGCGATGATACTGAACAAGTCTTCGTTTGAAAGAGGCTTTGCTCATGGCACAGTGTATAAAACTGAGGTATAGAAGATTAATAAATGTTCTAGAGCCTCCTTCATCTGCTGTTCAGTTAGCCGGATTTCTTTATTTTGCTTTAATAACTAGCGTCTGAGCTATGCGATTCACTCCAAAACTAATAGTTTGATGATCACTCCCAATTTGTTTAACGACTATTTTCCTTCAATTATTTATAAAGTGTATTTTCATATATATATTTTGACAGAGTGACGTTCTCTCATATATGATCAACGCGGTTTTCTTTGGTGTACCGTGGTTTATACACAGGTTATAAACCTCCCAACCTTATATAAACCTCGCAATAACAATATAACCTCGTCACTAGCTCTTTTCCTATTGAATTATTTAGAAAACCTCCTTGATCATGTTATAAATAACTTATTAAGCACCTCACCCTCCACTTATTAGCGATATAAATACCTCCGGCTTCGCCCTCGGGGTTAAAGGTGCTTAACCTACACTAATATTAGATGTATATTTATGGCTGACAAAGCAAAGTCAGAAAAAATCTCAACGTTGTTACTTTCAAATTTTGCAGATTGTTGATCTTGCTAAGCATGCAAGTGATTCACGAAACGTCACTCTTCGGTTTGGTATGTTGAGTTTATAATACCTTTTGTTCAGAATTTGTTTATTTACTTTGCAGAATGTCCTGCACTGAAAGGGAAGCTTTGAATTGCATTTTTTGAGAGTAAGGAAGAATTCGAAAAATGGAAAGCAATATTTCAGAGAACTTTGAACGGAATGTTTAAATTAAAACATTTAGTTTCATATGCAAGCACTGTTTAATAAAAGAACACGAGGAGTGTTTTTAAGGTATAAAGACATGAGACGATAGCCGAGTGTTTTCTACCCTGATGCACTGCGAGTTGATTGAACGACTTCAATTTGTTGACGTAAAATTTTAGCGTCTGCAGGTTGCGTAAACGCAAACGCAACTTTATGTGCCTGATTATGTTTTGTCAAACCACAGATCGCCCAGACGCCTGATATGATAAGCGACCAGTAAACTCGTTCTCAGGGCCTTACGGGGTTTATGTCATACACTAAACGTCGTTGCGTGACAAATTTCACGAACCATACCGTGTAACACTCCTCGTGAAACTTGTCTCGCTCTCTTTGGTTCACGAACCATACCGTGTAACACTCTTGAAACTTGTCTCGCTCTCTTTGGTTCACGAACCATACCGTGTAACACTCCTCGTGAAACTTGTCTCGCTCTCTTTGGTTCACGAACCATACCGTGTAACACTCTTGAAACTTGTCTCGCTCTCTTTGGTTCACGAACCATACCGTGTAACACTCCTCGTGAAACTTGTCTCGCTCTCTTTGGTTCACGAACCATTGCAGTTTCAAAAAAATAATTGTACCTTTTGGTCTGTAGACGCATGTACGCAGTGCCTGCCTATGTTTGTCATTTACCGATGTATTGTTTTCTGTGCTCCACTTTGCCACTTAATCTATAGTTTTATTTAGGTTGTTTACCTGACGATAAAAGAGTTGCGGGAAAACTGGACAAAGATGGATTTCCACCAATTGGTACAAAATTAGAGTTAGGCGATCCTTGTTATAGGTAAATTATTAGTATCTTGTTAAGGTTTTTAAGTTTAAAGGTATTTTACGATTTAAACTTAATCTCGTTGTCGAATTGTCAAATAATAATTGTCAAGTTTGTAATTAATTAATTAATTACTTACTTAATTACTTACTTAATTAATTACTTAATTAATTACTTAATTTATTAATTACTTAATTTATTAATTACTTAATTGATTAATTAATTAATTAATCTATTGATTGATTGATTGATTGATTGACCGATTGCTTGATTGATCGGTTGATTGGTTGATTTATTTATTTATTTATTTCAAAAATATCTCCCTAAGATGCCCTTTCACAAAAGGGCGATAGTTAATTATAATTAATTATACAATTTGTAATTAAAAAAGATACTGTACATTTGAAATTAACGAGAACGTAAATTTTATGTTTTGTTTTATTTTATTTTCAGTTATATAGATCTTGTCACTGGTCATGCGACGATCAAAACTTACAAGAGTATGGAATCAGCTTATTTAGAAAACGTAAGATCAACAAATTATTCGCGGTTTGTTCGACAGTTGTCGTTTTTCATGTTTCTTAAAAATAGAATGCACCTGCATGTCATTTAATTTCAGAGTAATATAAAATACCAACAAATGAATTCTCAATGGAGCCACTTATAAACTATCTAACCCTTTCCTGTCCGAATTGGTCTTTAGTATTTTATTCTGGCTAACGCCAGACGATTTTATTCACCTCTGGGGAAGCCCTCGGACAGGAATGAGTTAACGCTACTCTGGCTTAAGCTTAGTGTGTAGGTGATTAAAAAGATTCACCACTAATCTACAGTTCCATGCATCAAACACGTTGTCTGGAGGCTTGGAATGGGTGCCGTGGTACCTCACGGTAACATGAAGACATTATAGATCGGAGTGTCGAAACGTTAACAGTTCATGAATAGTAAATTTTTATTTAAGCTACGTTTAAAAAAACTTTTAAGCCAGAGTAGCGTTAAACTATGTCGGGTGCTAACTTTTGTAATTTTTCTCAAGTCCACAATGAAAGTTAGTATATTCTTCATTTTAATAATGATTTAAAAGTATCTTTGTGCTTGGTTGACGAGGAACACGACGTTCCCTTCACGTTAGAATGCAAGACCTTATTTAAGCAGTTACAAGCGATGCTTCACTCCTAGCCAAACTGAATGATTACACAGATAAAGAGTTCTCAACCAAACATTTATACCGCTCAAAGAAATGTGAAAAGTTGAACGCTTTATAATTTGAGCGCGCTCAGACCCAGTTATTTTACTGCTCCGGTTCACTCAGCAAAAACTAAACTAAACTAAACTAAACTTACTTATATTTATACTGAATAACTCTATCAGTTTTATCTAAATTGTTATCCCTAGAGGTCCAGTAAGGGCCATCCCTTATTTGTCCAGTGTTACTACAGGAGGAAAGCGGAGTATACCCGGGGGAAACCTGTGGTGTTTGGTAGAGTCAAACTGGAAGCACTCTTCTCACATGTGGCCAAGGTGAAATTTTCAATCAGATAACTGCTGAGAGCAGAAATCGAAGCCGGGTCGCAGAGGTAAAAGGGACGTGCGCTAACCACTGTGCCACCAACAACACTCCCGAAATAGTTATAAATTATAATATTGTTTTTATTTGCACTTCAACATTTGTTAAGGTTAATTTCCTTGGTAATGATAATGGTGATGGTGAACTACAAAAAGTTACCTTAAAGTGGAGAATACAGGTATAAGCCAGTTGGTAATCTCGACTGCGGATCATAAAACTTCAAAATGACGCATTCCCGAAGAATTTGCTTCAGTAAGCACGAACAACGGGTTGAAATCGAGGCTGGGTATTAAAGATAACAGTAAATACATTACGATCTCATTGCTAACCTCGACTTGGAACCATTGTTTTGTGGGCATTGAAGCGAATTGGGGAAGTGTCAATTACTAACATCAGTTTATCCACACGCAGAACGCGTCATTTTGATGTGCAGTCGAGATTACGAACTGGTTTATTGTGTTACAAAAAGTTCTTTTAAAAAAATCAAGTTTGTCTCATTTGAAAGAACTCGTCAAATGGTATAAGAAGACCTTTTACAATTTTTCCGTATGTGTTTTGGTTTTGGAAATATTTGGACCAAAGACAGCCTGCTGTCCGCCATCTTGGAATTATTTTCGATATGCATGTGACATCATAAGCAGGGTAAAGTGGAATTTTTATCTTGCCAACCTTATGACATTATGAGCTAGAAACGCTGTCTTTGGTCGAAATATTTCAAAACACAAGAAAGATACAGAAAAATTACAAAAGGTCTTCTTATACCATTTGACGAGTTCTTTCAAATGGGACAAATTTAATTTTTATTGCCAATACCCTTTAACGGATAAATCTGAATGAGAAAGTTGTTATATTAATTGGGATCCTCAACCCAATTGACCGTACCTAAAAAATGGCGACTTGTACATTTAACCATAATCTGCGCATAATAAACATTGTTTTTTTGTAGAATATTGTCGAAAGATATGGCATTAAAAAGATTAAATTTTGAAGGAAGCAAACTCTTACCTATATACATAATCCCCTTGTTTGCATGATGTGCAATGTTTAGCTATCCTTCCAGCCGATTTATCAACCTCGTACCCAGGGTCTTATCTCCGCTCCCCCGTCCCCGCCCACCGCTGCGAAAAGACCCTGGTCCAGGCTGGTCACGTGCTGCCCAAAATATGGGCAGTACAAAATAAATTTAGTGTGGGTAGGGTGGTACAAACAACTTTCTCGACTTACCGACCGGAGTAGTGTTTATACAAAACGCAAAACATCTGGCCAGATGAAATGTCACGACTCACGAAAGGTGCACAACGGCTTGGAGAAACAATCCGAAACGAGATATAATTCAATAAGAATGCCAAAAGTCTCAAAGATCAATATTTTGCTGGCTTTGTAGCGCTGGCGACATGTGTTATTGATGGGAGAATATTCGTTTGAAGCATTCGAATCGCGAGGCTTTTAACTGGACGTATTCACTTAAGTATAACGGCAGCTTTCACGTGTGGTATTCAACAACGTACAGGTGAAACACATACGTATTTTATTGTTTATATTGAGAGTTTGAAACAGTCTTCCATTTCATTATCCACTGTGACGTTTACTGTGCTGCGTTGTTTTGACCAGTTCTCATGCGGACAAAATTATCGTCAGTCATCCACGAACATGATAAGTGATAAATATATTTGATATAAAATGCCAATTTTCAAGTTCATTTTAAAAAAAGTTAGTCGATATCCGTACCTATTATATTTTAAACAATTGTCGAGGGACTATAATTTAATACGACGTGTTATTATTAATAGTCCAAAAAGCGGCGGGTATTAGGTTGTTGCGTTTTAAAACTTAAACTTGAACGGGGGTTTCTTTATCGGACTCGCCCGCTTTCTTGAAGTCTACTGAAAATACTATTTCTTTAAGTAAAAAACACAGCGCATTCAGAAACGCAGACAGATGACAACAAAGGTTCAACATTTCACCTTTGCCTTATTACATGTGTCTAGTGTCTTGCTATATAGCATTATAGAATGGTTTCAAATATTTTACTATTTTAGTACTGTTTATTTTTGTTTATTTGTCGTTGATTAATACTAGCTATTGTTCGATATTTTAATATACTTTGCCGAATGGAAGAGCGGCAACAGTTTTCGTAGTGGCGTATTCATATTTCCTGATCAAGCGACGAAAGATCAAATTTGCGGAGTAACTGGAGTTTATATAAATAGAAAAATGATAATAAGATATCGATTAATCGACTATATATTGTATAATTTAAGTACCCAACGATTATACAACGAATGGGAACATCAAAAACTTTCTTCATTGTAAACTTAAATAAACACAGCGATTTATTACAGGCTTTCTGGCGATCCTACTTTTCCTACTTTTTCCTACTTTTTCTGCACTCTCCTACTTTTCCTACTTTTTATGCAAAATTGCTCGGTTTTCCTACTTTTTCACTTAAAATCCTAGGGGTTTTTTTGAAAACTGTTTCGTGGAATCATTATGTTTTGACTTGATACTGAGAACTCAGAAGTAAAACTCGGTTGGCTGTAGGGGAAGAGGAGGCTACTTTTGTATATTTAATTTTAGTAAAAATGAGGTTAAATTGTATTTTTGTGGTATTGTCATTCGAAATTAATCACAAAAAATTCCTACTTTTGTCCTACTTTTTTGTACGTTTTCCTACTTTCTTCCTACTTTTTCGAAAATTTTAGTCCTACTTTTGTCCTACTTTTTTACCAACACCTGCCAGAAAGCCTGTTATTATAAACTGAAAACAATAGCTGTCAAAACAACTTGTTTCAATTTTAAAATCGTATCACCGGTTTAACCATTCATTTCAGAATCTAATACCAGAAAACAAAACAAGATACGTATACATGCATTTCTTCGACGATTCCAGAGAGGTCAAGTATTGATACGCAGGGGACACTCCCACAGTCGAAAATTTTGATAGACGACACGTGACCAGTCTGGACCAGGGTGTTTTCGCAGCGGTGGGCGGGGGCGGGGGAGCGGAGATAAGACCCTGGGTACGAGGTTGCTGATTTATATAGGGTGGCAAAGTCTTGTGGTTAAATGTACAACTGCCATCTTTTCCGGTACCGTCAATAATGCCCGCGCCCTTTCCAAAACCTGTTAGTAACGCCTGTCAGCTAGTATAGCTGGGTGGTTAGTTGCATGGTTTTTATAGCGCCCTTGGCTGGTTAGCCTGCGAATACAGCCGCCTCACATCGGGCGGTCCGTTTTGCCGCGATCGCCCGCTATGAGGCGGCTGTATTCGCAGGCTTTTGGCTGGTTGGTTGGTACCATGCACTTTCCAAATAAATACCGTTTGTAAGTCAGTCTCAAGTAACTGGCATATGTAGACAGAAGTCTGTCAGTATATAGACGCAAAATCTTATTTGAAAAGACTGGAAAAAAAAACCCGTACATTTTGTAGAGAAACCCAATCATTGGTGACAAGTTCTCCAGTCGTCATGGTCAAAAAGGTATTTGTAGGTAAGCGATGTGTTTTCTGTGCCATGCATGGTCTTTGTAACTATAGGATACTCATTGAATTTTAGGTGAGCTCGAAAGCGCTTTTACGAGACAGGAAAGAAACTTATATTCTTGCCTTGTTGAAATATTTTCTTATTTAAAATAAAATAGTTGCGCTCATCTTAGTAGTGCCGGACGAAAACGTTTCATTGTTATGTTTTGCTTAGCCTGCGAACCCTTGCGCGGGAGGCTACGAGGGCAGAAAAATACGTCTGGGTTCGCAGGCTATTTTTGGCTTAGCTCGAGAAGAAAATAAGCAACATATTTATAATTTCAATACTCGATTTTGTTAGGTGTTTTTTGTTTGTTTTTCTACGTTACGTTTGTTTATTTACTTGCAGCTATAGTTTGTTTTGTTGCATTAATTTATCTTCTTTAAATACGACTTTAATTTTGCATTTATTTCAATTTAATCTCGCAGTCAAAAATGGCCAGCAGAGAACATGCCTTTTTCAGAATCTGGACTTATGCCTGACATTATATTCAATCCTCATGGTTTTCCATCACGTATGACAATAGGTAAGTTTAATTCTTTGAATGTTTGCAATACTTTGCATGCATGGTGACAATTTATAATGGAAGTGAGAATTATGTGGTAACACCACGTTTATTATTTATTGCTGAGCTTTTGACGTGCTGACTCAGGCCTTCATCACGTATGATGTAGAGCTGTGTACTGTAACCGACACTTCCTACTCACATTCATGAGAACTTACGACGCTGATATTGGTAACAATCCATTGTAGCGCTGTCACAGTGAAATCTGTTTACCCGCGGAACAAAGTTCCTACCGTTCTTTTATTAGGGTCATACGTTAACGCCCCTCCTCACGGGAGTTTAAACGTACGACTCTTAGTTTACACTAGAGCAAAAGTATCCGGATTCACATTGTTTTTCATCCTCATGGGAATAAAAAACAATATGAATCCGGATATTTTTGCTCAAGTGTAAACGGGGTCTAAAAACGCGTCTGTGAAGTCAAGGAAACCAGAAATGTCTCAATACCGGAATGGATTTCTCCCGTAGCAATGGCCGCTTTTGCCAGAAATTTAAATAGATTTCCCGCGCGCTTTACAAAGATGATAAAATTAGAATGGTTAATATAATATGAATCATGAACAAAAATACAACCAGTTGTTAGATTTTCTTAATAGGGAAAGAAATCTAGGCCAGGTTTCTACTCAGACACAGTCGCAATGATCATGATAGTTAGTCATAGTATATCTAAATTTACATCAACTGGGTTGACCAGGATCTCATACTTGTAACTCTGGGCCGTATCAAAGGAACATAATGGAATAATGATTGAAAGACTGGAGTCTATAAGGGAATACACAGGGAGCAAATGTTACGGGAACACATTTCACTGTGACAGCGCATGGAATCATTCTTGTAAGCGGCCAGCTCTCACAGCGAACACTTTGTCTTTGAGATTTACGAACTGGACTGTTTATTTGTTTTAAACTCTCGTAAATAACCGGAGAACAATCAGTTGAGCAGTTTATAATATTTGTGTGATTTAGGAATGATGATAGAAAGCATGGCTGGTAAATCAGCGTCTATGCATGGCTTTACGAACTTGACTGTTTATTTGTTTTAAACTCTCGTAAACAATCAGAGAACATCAGTTGAGCAGTTTATAATATTTGTGTGATTTAGGAATGATGATAGAAAGCATGGCTGGTAAATCAGCGTCTATGCATGGCTTAGTACACGATGCCACACCATTCACATTTTCAGAAGAAAATTCTGCAATTGATTATTTTGGGAAAATGTTAACAGAAGGTATGAAAGGTTTTTATTTTGAGTTTCTATACTGTCTTGTTTGTTAACAGCTTGCTAAAATGTGCTAGAACCATTTGTCTTTTTAGCTGGTTATAATTATTTTGGAACAGAGAGACTTTACAGTGGAATAACAGGAAGAGAATTTGAGGCAGATATATTTTTTGGCATTGTTTACTATCAGCGGCTTCGGCATATGGTTTCAGATAAGTATCAGGTGTGTTTAGAAAAGTGCTGGTATTTTATAGCTCTAGAATGTAACTTGTTATTGAGGGTCATATACTTGCCAATGTATGATGAGATTATGTTTGCGTGTCATCTGATGGTCAGCGGTCTAACACAGTCGCGTTTTGACGACAGTACCGCTTGCCTAAATGATTGCACTCGCAGTCTGACATTGATTTGAACTGACAGACTAAGTTCCTTCAGTTTCAATGAAATAGTTTTAGTAAATCCAAATATATGATTGTTTCGTGTTTTTATTACGTAGGTTCGTGCGACGGGGCCTATCGACGTTCTTACCCATCAGCCAGTTCAGGGTCGGAAAAGACAGGGGGGTATTCGATTTGGAGAAATGGAACGTGATGCTCTTCTTGCGCATGGCACATCATTCTTGCTTCAGGATAGGCTCATGAACTGTTCAGATCGTTCTGTGGTAGGTTGAAATTGTATCAAACGAAATGTGTTTTAATGAGATCCACCGAAGCCAACACTTCCTCACATGATAACTTTAACTTGTATTTTTTAATGGTTTTGTCTGATAACACAAGTGTTTCGTACTTATTATTTAGAGCAGTTATTACTACCATCATCACTATTCATTCTTTCAAATATTGAACTATTTCATGTTTTCCTAGGGTCATGTTTGCGTAAAATGTGGAAGTCTTCTGTCTCCTCTTCTTGACATGCCTGCTTCTGAAATGGCTGCTGTTGCTGTCAATGTTGCTCGGAAATGGAGATGTAAAATTTGCGAAAGTAGTAAGGATGTCAGAGTTGTGACTTTACCTTACGTTTTTCGATATCTAGTGGCTGAACTAGGAGCTATGAACATTAAAGTTTCACTGGAAGTAAAATAGTAATATATACTGTCGAGAACTTGTGACACTATGAATGTTGCATGTACTACTATAAATTAAACATGAAATGCAACGGAACTTAATTTGCTCCAAAATTTGGCTATCGATTATATATTTTTGTAAGAACGTAAAATGTTCAGTGGGCGAAAACGAGGCACACCAAGTATGACGTCACATCTTCTACGTTTTCCTCTCTACGTCGAAATCAGCTTGCACATTCGGTTGATTCATTATGCAGCATAAATAAAGAGGAGTAGTAGTAGTATTTATTCTGGAAAACCTGTTACATTGAAGTGGAAAAGGTATATTGCAGTTATTTACCTGTTACATTAAAGTGGAAAAGGTATATTGCAGTTATTTAAAGTAAACCTTTAATTCAGTTTATTGTGCAAGCTGAATTCGTTCCTTCAACGTGCTGATGTTTCCAGGAAGTCTTCAAAATGTATCGAAATTGAAACGCCTCCCGCAAAAATCCGGACTTTGCCGAGCCCTCGCCGCCATTTTGTGTCACTATAGTGCCTTCGAGGTTGCTAATACATAGCCAACCAGCCCAAACGCCCTGATCACAACATCTAAATCACCCAATATTATTTTTGTTTTTTGTTTTATTTCTTTGTACGAAAGTCATGCATATTGAAAGACTACAAGATAAAATGTTACTCATTACAATAGTTCACAGCTTAATGTAGCCAACACTATACAATGTTTTATAATACAATACCATTAAAATACATTTTTATTATACCTATAATATAAAGCACCCTTATTTCCAATACTTGTTAAAAAGTTATATACTGGATTTACATATATAAATGTATGGTATAAATACGACAAAAACCGAGCAATAATCGAGCAAAGCATACTGAAACTTGTCTCGCATTATTTACTTATAAGCATTTAGAGACCTCGGACGCATGCGCCGAGTCTTCTCTTACATACCCAATGCTTCTACCGAACTCCAAACCACTTCAAATTGCATAAAATACAGTTTCACAGTGCAATACCTCTAGTCTTACAACTCCATTTCCCCCATATCACAATATGCTCACAAAACAAGTAAAAAAAGTCTTACTTCCTCCATCTTCTCACAGCTACTACAATATACAATTAATGTCTGGTTTCAAAGCATCAGACATCAAGTGTTCTCGCTGAATTTTTGCCGAGTTTAGGGGCTGTTCACATGAGGTGGGCTGATTTTATGCCACGAAAATCTTTCTTTAACTGCAAAAAGAATTACAATATCATGTGTGCTATACTCCAGGAAAAACGATAATTTTGCTTTGTTGTGTCATTCTCCATTTCTCAAATAGTCGTGATAAGATTTTCGTGACATAAATTCAGCCCAGTAACCTGGCTTAGTCTGCCTAACATGAGCGGCCCCTGTAAGGTAGCCTCACTGCATACATGAACCAATTACATCCGGCAAAAACCCAGCTATATACGAGGAAATTTGTTTGCGAATAGTGCATTGTAAAAAAATTAACACAAAGTATTAAAGAAATTATATAGGTTAAAAAAAGAAATAGCATACAATTTGGGAACGAAGTTACAATTTGGGAACAAGTACCTGGGAAACGGCACATGCATAATGCATTTTTGAGGATATAAAACTGACTACATGTGAATTAGTTAGCCATGAAAATAAACAGAAGAAACGCAATATTCAGGAGGAATAACCAAAAAACTTGCCCACATATCCTGCACCAGAAGCAAGATAAGATTTTTCTGCAGGTTGTTGGAGTTCATCATTATTTCTTCTTGACTCTTGCTCTGCAATCTCTGATGTTTCGACAACTTCATAGCTTTGTAAATCATCTAAACTCTTATTCCTCGAGGGAGGATCTGGGCAATGTTCTCTTGCTCTCATTCTCACCTCTTGTTCTTGTTCTACAACATCCGACACTGGTTCTATCAAACTTTGCTCATCATTCGTCGTCGTTTCTACGTTCTGAGGGTTACGTCTTTCGTCAGTATTCCCAACCAAAGAATCCATTGAGCTGTGACAAGAACCAGCTGCATCTGCATTGAAACTTCCAAAATTTAGACCATCAATAAAGTCATCAGAATTATAAGATTCAACACTTTCTCTTCTCAATGACGGAAACTCGAGGCCTTCAGTAGAAAGCAATGAACTGTCCATGCTATCATAAGCGCCTTAAATAAATTAAAACAAGTAATTACGAAAAAAGAAGATTTACATGCAGGTCCCATTTCCCAACGTATAGCACTTAGAAAATCCCACTCATTTAAAACACATCTTAAAATGCCAGTCGATCACAGGTTCTTAATATTAAAAGTTTCCTCACTCCTACGGGACGGGATGTTTTTCATCATCCCGGGTTTATGAGAATGTTTTCAGGCGGGACAATTGCGACAAAATGCTCAGCTTGTAGATAATTTACTGTTATACTCCAAGTTCCGTTTACACGCGTAAAAACGCACAACTTGTTCACGGTTGTCAACAGGCGTGAACAATGTTGTGCTGCCCACCGTGAACAAATTGTCAACAAGTTGTTCACTTATGGTTCGAACAACTTGTTCGCGGATAAATCAACAGTCATGAACAAGTTGTTCCAACAGCACATTTTTATAGCCAACAACGTTGTTCGCACATGATACAACATGCATGACGAAATAACGATGAACAACAATGTTACAACAATGGTGAACATGGTTGATGAATCAACACGTTCTTCGGTTGTTACAACATGCGTGAACAACGGTTGTTGTTTCATCAAGCTGTATATAACAACTTGTTGAAACAATGATGAACAATGTTGTTCATTTATCAATGTTGTTCACATATGTCTACAAGTTGTTACAGCATTGTTCAGGCAACAATGCTGTAACAACTTGCGAGATTTTTACGCGTGTATATGGAGACCGGGAGTTGAAGCAACCGGGATCCCAGTCAGGCGGGACAAATGTTTGTCCACATAACGCTGAATATCATAATTAAATATGATAACATATAAGAGGGTTATCTAATATAAGAGGGTTACCCTCCCTCCATGTAAACAGGGCCTAAGTCGAGAATGTTGTGAAAATATCTTGAACTAATTAAAGCAGTGTCCGATTGAAATTTCGCCTTGGCCGGAGGTGGTGAGATTAATAAGAGTGCTTCCAGTTTGGCTCTACCATCCGGTTTCTAGTGGACCTCAAGGGAGAACAGTTTAGATACAGGGCTTATTTATAACTGATAGGGGCAGGATTATCCCAGTATAGATCGTTTTCACCTGACGTCACGGCGGCCATATTGGTGTACCAAAACAATGAAATGGCGGCCATATTGGTGTACGGTATGGGAATTAGCTCTTTCTTATTCAAATATTTCGTATTGTTTCACCACCCCCATGGGGTCACCGATCACGTGAGTGAAAACGATCCATAAATGAGCTTTGTTTTAAACGACGAACAGATACGCATGAGTTGGCCCGAATTCTCAAATTCGTCTTTATAGTGCATGGCGACGTCTAAAAGCTTATACATAATATAACTAATAATACGTCTTACTGAGACGAATAGTTTTAAGACAAATTTGATTGAAAGTTTTAGACATCGAATTTAAGAATTCGTATTCGACGAATGCGTCTAATGTTCGTCTTTTAAAAGGGTTAGCGTCTAATCGGTCATTAGAAGGTTGCAGGTTCGAACCCTGTCTGGGGCTCAGAGATCGTTTCTGAGTAATTGAGCTTGAGTGCTTGATGAATGTCCACCAAACGTCTGTTACATTACACCAAGCTCGCAAACGTACCACATGCACTACATGTATATTACGTACAACTTATCAAACGTACAACTTATCATAAAGTTCGTTTTTTTCTTCACGTAAATATATTAACTGTTAATAATTATATAGATAATTACCTAAATGACTTGTTTGTGTCAATCTTTGAACTGGAAGTGCTGACCTCAAGATTGCTTCTGTTTCTTTACTGGAATTTAAAACAAAATCCTCCTCTTCGCTCAAATCAGATTCTTTACATCGATCTTTTTTTTCCATGTCATAGAACAAAGAAAACAGAACAAAACTGACATTAGATATCCGTTGGCTATAGACCGTTTTCACTCACGTGATCAGTGGCCCCATTGGGGTGGTGAAACAATACAAAATATTTGAATAAGAAAGAGCTAATTCCCATACCGTACACCAATATGGCCGCCATTTCATTGTTTTGGTACACCAATATGGCCGCCGTGACGTCAGATGAAAACGCTCTATAGCGTTTACGGCACTTGTCAGTCGTGGTCAGATTTAGTATTTGTAAAATGTAAGGATGGTCGTTATGAGAAATTTCTTGCATCACTATTCCGCAACGATTTATGATTTAGATTATAACCGTCAGCTCGCCCGCCCGCGCCTAAAATAGGCTCTAAAACCAGTTTTCCACTGGGCGATTTTTTTGGCGCGAAGCGACTTTCTTTTGTTCGAATTCAATAGATTTCTGATTAGTTCCAGCTCAGAGCTCATGAGACAAAATAAAAAGTCGCTTCGCGCGAAAAAGGTCGCCTAGTGGAAAACCGGCTTAAAACTGGTTTTCCACTTGCGAATTTTTTCACGCGAATTTTTTCACGCGAATCGACATTCCTATTGTAAATATTGAATAGATTTCTAATTAGTTCCAGCCCAGAGCTCATAAGACAAAAGAAAAATTCGATTCACGCGAATTTATTCGCAAGTGGAAAACCGGCTTAATTTTCCACGAATTTTCTCAAGCTATTTGCAAAGCACCCTCGGATCCCCTTGATCTCCAACTGCATTTTGGGAAGATATTCGGTGTTGCAAGACTACTTGTTTGTTTGGCGTCCTTTATAGTCCATTTGTTGGAGAACGACTGTAACGAAAATTTCGGTTATCAGAGAATCCCCCAGTATACCTGAAATTTCGGTATATCAGAGAATCCCCAAGTATACCTGAAATTTCGGTATATCAGAGAATCCCCCAGTATACCTGAAATTTTGGTATGTTAGAGAATCCCCCAGTATACCTGAAATTTTGGTATGTCAGAGAATCCCCCAGTATACCTGAAATTTTGGTATGTCGGTGCGACAGAAAACGTCATACCACCAAACTGATGTAATTCAATCCCAATAATTTTGTGTATACCGACAACCCCTAGTAAAATGGCTGTTATTGTAAGGACTTTCATAATGTAGAACCTACTTGCAGACCCATTGGGGGCCGTTACTTTCAAGTAGCCGTTATTTTCAGATAGTTAGAAACTTAAAATGCGTTACATCGGAATAGAAAAAAACTTCAGAAAATTAGCGCTATTTCTATCACATTACGTCAGTACTTCACACATGACTAAAAATGGGGGGGGGGGGGGGATTTGGAAAAATCAGGTGTTTTGCAGCATGTTTTTTTTGAGCTGAGTTTTTGTGCAATACTGCAGAGTTCCTATGTGAAAGCTAAACAATAATATATAATAAAAGTGGCGTTTGCACAAGTTCTCGTTTCTTAAATTGAGATTACTATTAATATTTAATTTGTTACATAATTTTATTTATAACGTCATTTTGTTACGTTAACCAATTAAATTAGAATAAATACAGGCAAAAATAAAACTGTTTTGCTAAAACGGGAAAAGAGATGAACCAACCTTTGAGAACAACATTTCTTTTCCGTTTAGTTCGACTATTTTGCCACTGAGTTACAAATGGCAGAAACAATTGATATAATTTTCCAGCAATTTTGTCTTTAATTCCATAATATACAATTGAAGGCCACAGAAATAGAAACATAACTAAAAATAAATAAATAAATAATTCAATTGACAAAACCAATGCAATTCCGCAACGAGCCATGATGGTGAAGATACAAGGAGTTGAGCAACATAGCATTTAGCTGACCATCATGGCTTAACTCAAAATATTATTTATCTTGTTATTGATTGTATTGTAGTTGAGAAAGAATATCTTTCAAAAGGTTTGTACCTGCCAAGTAAACAATATTCCCAACTGGAAACCTTCGATAAAAGATGGCCACACAGACAAGAAGCAAAAATACTATGCCATAAAACTAAACAAAAATGTCAAACAATTTAAATTGGGGGTGCAGTAATTGGCATTAGCTGTTGCATTCACCCAGCCTGTCATTCTACAATGTCTATGGCGAAGCTAATAAATAAATAAATTCAAAAATAAATTCAAAGTGTTTATATAACCACACAAAAAATTTAAAAAAAAACTATATTAAAATATTTATAAAACCAAGTTGATAATTAATTTACTGTATGTTACACTAACCTTTTGTGAACTTTCTGTCTTCATGTTTTTCATCTTCAACAAATATTTGGAAAAAAACCTCCACACAACAGCTACACCATTACAAAAATCCTCATAAGAAATCATCCTGTTTTAAGTGCAATTAAAAATTAACAATTAATCAGTATAATCAGTGTGGATTATAACGGTCGGCAATCGGCTATTTACCGACCAAAAATACGAAATGGCCGACCATTTCTGTTCTGGTCGGACATTTTGACTGACCAAGAAATATAAATTAAAAACAAAAATAAATCACATATTCTGTCTATCTGAAAAATATATATTAGCTAGTATATGTGTTAAAGTGCCTCTATGGCCTGTGGAATCTTTACATATTTACATAACTTAGGTTAAAAGAAAATGTTTCCCGAAATTTTTTCTCAAAAATATTAAATCCCCGCCCATTAACAGCCCTCTGAAGTTGGCCAAATTAGCCCAAATCGCGCCATTTTGAAAGGTAGACCGTTTTTCTTGGCCTGGGCTCTAATTGACAGATCTACGTCACAGTCAGAACACCAAATTTTTCCCCGCGGAGTCTGAGTCAGACGAACCATCTTGGGACATATTGATCAATATATCTACAGTTTTCACTGCTTAAATAAAGGTTTAAGAGATGCAATACCAAAAACACACTAAAAAGTCAGAAATTCGGTCCATCCCTAATGCACGGTCACAGTTATAGAGGTATCAACTTCGGAGCGCTGTTAATGGGCGGGGATTTAATATTTTTAAGAAAAAATTTCGGGAAACATTTTCTTTTAACCTAAGTTATTTAAATATGTAAAGATCCCACAGGCCATAGAGGCACTTTAACAGCTATGAACTAGAGTGAAGACCGACAGTAGAGGAGCGCGATTTTCTGGCTACTAAACGCTACCAACAAACAAACAAACAAACAAACAAACAAACAACGAATCCACCATCCAGCTACCCAATCAAAGATGCTTAGATGCGTTGGATTTAAGAAATCAAACAACAAGTTCGCTAAGCACTCACTTTATCTCTCATTATATAATTGTGGTTATAGCGTTTATTATTCTCTTCCAACTATTCACTTATTTACATCGACACCCAACCCCAAATCCCTGCTGATGAGACCATCATAGAAGGTCGAAACGTGCATGCAGGGTTGTGTCCTAAGATCCTGATTGCACTAAATACTATACGTTACAAATCTTTTATTCTTTAATCCTTCTTCAGATGTTTTTACATGGTTCTTAAAGGGTATTGGCAATAAAAATTAAGTTTGTTTAATTTGAAAGAACTCGTAAAATTGTAATAGAAGATCTTTTACAACTTTTTCGTATCTTTCTTCGTTTTCAAGATATTTCAATTTGTTTAATATGTAAATGAGATGTGCTCTGACGTCATATGAGCAGGGTACAGTATTTTTACACAAAGCAACATCAGTTATGAAATGTTCAGTGTCACAAGGCGTTTTATGTGCACAGTAAAGTTTCAAATGATTTCGAGAACAAATTTAGAGATATAACTGATTTTTCTACGTGTGAAAATACTGTACCCCTGCTCATAAAAAGCGGCTGAGGAAAGACTATCAGGTAGTTCAGGAATGTCTTTCTTAGCAAGACAACGACAAGCGTCAGGTCGACAAATATTATTATCAAGTCCCAAACAATTAAGTGTCTAGCTCTTCACGATAAAGAATGTGTGGACCTCGTAATAAAATTCTAGCATGTTCCTTACACTGTGTACATCAATGGTGAAGTTCTTGTAGTGGAATTATCATTGTACATAATTTCCAACAGCCTGCATGCATGGACGGTAAGTCACAAGGACCACCGTAATGAAATCCTGGTCATCGACAGTCAAGTTAATGAGGAACAATATAAACCAGATTGCTCAATACTTTTTGGTAGAGTGGATATTTATTTATTATTTATTTATTGGTATTCACTTAAAACTGAATATACATTGCTACTTAAAGTTTCATGCCCATAGGCAATCTTCAGGCAAAAGTGGAATCCATTAGTTTTGTTGTTTTTTTAAGTAGCAATGCATATATTCAGTTTTAAGTGAATACCAATAAATAAATACTAAATAATATACATATATATACATATATATATATATATATATATATATATATATATATATATATATGTATATTATTAAGCACCAGAGAGAAACAAAAACTAAACAGCACAATTAGATCAAATTTCAGTTTTGACAAAAATTCATGAAAAAATTGAAGTCAATATTTTTTATAAATTTTTAGTCAATTTGAAAAATTTTCCAGAAGTAATAAGCTTTTAATATAGGCACTGCTTGAAAAGAATAAAAGACAGGGTCAAAATCCAAGAGTCCTTAATTAGCTACTGTACACAATGTACAGTGTACACAATGCAATTTTTCTTGCAACTTGCAACAAAAAGCCTGAATGTTGCAGGTTGCAAAAAAAAATAGCATCATGTAACACCCTGTAGCAACTTGCAATTTTGTTATTTTTGCTGTGTTGCAAGTTGCAAGAAAAGTTGGATGGGTTCTACTTTTTGCTGCAACTTGCAACAAAGTTCGCAAGTTGCTGAACATGTTCATGTAACACCCTTCCTGCAACTTGCAAGTTTTTTTTTCTAAGGGTAAATTTGTTGCAAGTTGCAAGAAAAATCGCATTGTGTAACAGCACCTAACATTTAATTCAAGAAACTTGACAGACACATGTGTGGGAAGCATAATATAGTGTGTGTGTGTGGGGAATCACATGCAAGAAGTCATCTGCATATTTTTATCCTAATCTATAAAGTTATAAACAGGTAACCATGTTATTTTTTAATTATATTTTTTAATTATTTATATCTTATATTTTATGTATGTAATATTTTGTATATTTTTGTACACACGTAATTCAGTCGTATAGACTGCAATGTGTGTTTTATCTAATAAACTATTTATCTATCTATCTATTCTAGGGTTGAAGAACAAGGGAGACCACTAGGTCAGTTAGTGCAGGGTCACTCTTCTCCATGACACCACCCAACTGTACTTGTCATTTTTTTGTTCTTTAATATACCCTTGAAGAACATAATTATATCGTCTGCTATATGATATCGTGACAATGATTATGTAAGAATTGCCTCTATCATCTTATAAATACCGCATTAGGCAGGTGCATGGAGAAGAGAAGTAGAGAACGGAATATTGACTGACTGGAAGCCAGAGACGTGACCTTTATAGTAAATCTATATGTTTTCTTTATATTTGTAGAACTAATGGCTACCGAATACATATTGCAAAGAACACAAAATACAAGAAGAGGACGCCGAAATTAAAGATAAGTTGATAAAATAAACTATTGATGTATTAAAATGATATGGAGACAAACACTCTTTTAGTCCACTTGAAATCAACAAATATCCTAATTCTATAAATACCTTGTCTGTGGTTGACATTCCACAAGTGAATCACACGGATCTTCACTAATATTCTCTTTTGAAATCCCTTCACGATCTTCTGTAATTTAAACCACAAACAAACAAATACTATGGAATCACTCAACAAGAAACAGACCATACGTTTCACACTATTATTTCATCATTTCAAATAATGAATAGCTCGTACTTTCCGACAGTTTTCTTGTGTTCTTAACATTAGACAACACCCAGAGTCTGAAAGGAGGGATTAACCAGGAAGATGAAAGCAAAATAGCTAAAGCAACAAGAACTTGTAATCGAGGCGTAATAAAAACCCTAAAAAAAACACAATAAACAATAATAACATCATGACATTCTGTTTCCTTCTTTCAAACCACTTATTGTGATGGACTATTAAAAGTATAAAAGGTGCGAATCATAGTCACCAAAACAAAACATTAATGATGTTAAATATCACAACAGATATTTCTGGTTTTTGCCACAATAAAATCTCTTGAATAAAAGACCAATGTGACCGCAGTGGAGAGAAGAATTCACACACTTCTTGAAAATACTGATTTGTTGTCTCTTCTTCCATCTTCAGCTTCGAAACAGTATTTTTAGTATGAATTTAATGAATTTCTCAAAACAAATACGTCATTCATTTTGCACGTGACAAGAGAAATTTAATTTAATTAGAAAATTATTAATTTCGGATCAAACGGCTGTGTTATAGATCTAACGAGCCTTTACACATTACTTACTATTTTGATCAAATTTTGAAATGCTGCAAAGATTTCCAAAGAATACAGTACTAGTAATTTTAATTTTCAAAAAAACTTTGAATTCTTTCAAAATCAGAAATTACATAATTACATAATTTATTTTTCGGTACACCTTCGACAAATATCGTCGTGTATTCGGTAACTGTCGTACAGATAAATAACAACATTTACCGCCATTTTGTTGCTGGAAAATTGCTGGAAACTCGTATTAAACTTTGAAGAAGTCGTCAGTTTTGCGTTTTGATTTCACATATATGTACATACAATGCCAAGAGAAATAATAACTTTACAAATAGGACAATGTGGGAATCAAAGTAAGTTTATAAATAAACATATTTTATATTATAAATAAGTTTTGTCACTTTTGTGAAATATTTGATATTTCTGACAAAAAAACGATTATTAAAATGTAGATCATTCTTTGTACTGGACTAACTGGTGACAAAACCGTGATACGTGATAGACGTGATACCCGGCCTATGCAATCGATGACAATCGATGATCTGAAATAAATCGATAATCGATATCAATTTGCCAATTGATATCGATAATTTGGTATTTGCCAATCGTTGACCAATCGATAGTCACAAAAATTTCAGTTTTCCAATCGATAACTATCAATTTTTCAATTAACTATTGATTTTCCAATTGATAACTATCGATTTGCCAATCGATGACTATCGATTTTCCAATAGATGACTATCGATTGCTATTGATTACCAGGTTTCTATGCACTGAGACGACATCGGTCAGACCTAAAGGCCCCCGGAAATCTAGAGTTGTTATTACCAAAATACACCCTTAGCCAATCACGTCTTGCTAATTTCCAAAGGATCAACCTTCGCATTTATAAAATTAGAACATGTTTGTTGGTGAACAGCAGTGTGATAAAACACGCAAGGGAGAAGAAAAGAGATCAAAAGAGGAATGAATATCTGATGTGCCCCTATTCTATTAGAAAAATTTCTACACGTCTTAGACTTCATTTAGCAATTAATGTTTCTGTTTTGAACCCTTTAGTTTCGCGAATACCAATCGGTACCAATCGATACCAATCGATCACAATTAGTTAATTGGTTGCTATTGATATACCAATCAGTAGTCACAAAAAACTCCTTCATCGATTGTTCATCGATTATCAATATCAATCGATTAATTGATATTGATTGTTATTGATTGGTATCGATTATCAATTGCATAGGCCAGGGTGATATTATGAACATTTTGAACTTGTGTCAAGTGTGAAGAGTTTATACTGCCTGTTTATGTGAGGTGAGTTATGTTGAGGTGGGGGAGGGGGTTGTTACCTTTTGGTAGGGTTATCCCTGCCCCCCAAGTTTATCTATACGAGGTTAACTTGGGGGGGGGGGGGGGGTACTGAGTGACCATTAGGTTTGTGATTTTTTTCATGTTTGTTTACATTTGAAAGTTGCAAGTTTCACCAGAAAATGTTGAACATTTAAAAAAAAAATCAGTCAACTTGCAGTATCATTTCAAAGAAACCTGGCAAAATGATGCTGCAAGTTGAATGATTTTTTTTAAATGTTCAACGTTTTCTGGTGAAACTAGCAACTTTCAAACGTAAACAAATGTGAAATGGTGGTTTGCCAATGGCAGTAGGGCTAGAGTTACCTCCATGTGAGTGCTTCTACTTGGGTTTTCTTTGGGTTGGGGGGGGGGGGGGGGAAGGGAGCTAGGGAGGGGGTGCAGAGTAACCACCTTGGTTACATAAAAGTTGTAGATCAGTTGTTACCTGGGATAATGCATAACATTTGAAGCATTACATGCAGCTAGTGCTATCAGCTATCTCTACTTCCACTTCCATGTGAATGCTTCCACCCATATTATCTTTGAGGGGGGGGGGGGGGGCTGTATTTTAAGTCCCAAGTATTTTTCTCAAAAGTGCTCTCAACATGCAAGAAATGTCATTTCAGATACCCAAAATTCAAAAATATTTCATGGGGTCATGCTTTAGGGCCTAGACCCCTAGAAATGTGTCATCACAAAAATGTGGGGTTCCTTGAATTTTTTGTCTTAAGTTGTACAATTAACTTGGCTGCATTTTCATATTTTCTCTTGAGCACAGTTGGAATGGAATTCTGGAAACAACTTTGTGCGGAACATGGTATCAGTGCAGGTCAGTGAAAGCCATGCTACATAATATTACTTGAAAAATTCCCCAGCAGTTAATGCACTAGTTACAGTGTAAATTGTAAAGTCAAAAAGTGTTTTGTTTTGTTTAGGAATTCAAGGGCCATCCAGGGGGAAAACACTACATGTGCAACAAATTGTTTTGTTTTAAGCTACATGTACATTAGTTTAAAACTTTTTATTTTATTTTCATTAAGTATAGAGGCATTATGGTAAGTTGTACAATCATATACAATGTAGTGCATGTGGTACATAAATTGCGAGCTTGGTGTAATGTAACAGACATTAGCTTGATGAACAACTTAGTACTAAACATCTGTTACATTACACCAAGCTCACAAACATACCACATGCACTACATGTGTACGTACAACTTATCATTATTTACCGTACAGCTACATCTCATATGCAAATGCTAAATATATGACTATTGATTTGCAACCTTTCCTTAGCTCTCTATCTGAGCCTCCGTGGCTCAATGGTTAGAGTGTATGGTTAGAGTGTAACCAGTCATTAGAAGGTTGCAGGTTTGAACCCTGTCTGGGGTCTCAGAAATCTTTTCTGCGTAATTGAGCTTGACGAACATCCAACAAATGTCTGTTATTCTGACATTGTCATTAAAACTTTTACCGTCAGAAAACAGGAAATGCAGGTTTTCTTGTTGTTTTAAACTATTTATTTTTAAAACATTTTTTCAGAGGGCATATTAGAGGACTTTGCAACTGATGGGACAGACAGAAAAGATGTCTTTTTCTATCAGGTACACATACTGTACACATAAAACATAATATTACCATAATAATAAAATATCTGCTGAGTGTTTTACAGTCGCTTGTACCTAATTCGAAAGACCACCCATCAAAACATGTTCTATTTCAACATCAAACATAAAAGTTTTCCTTGGAAACATATTATGTTTCCAATCCCTTTGATACTGTACATACATCTTTGTGCTGTTAGCCAATAACGTCTTGCCAATCCCACAGTGTCAAGTTCAAAACATTAACTTTCGAACATGTTTCAAGTGACATGTTTTGATGGGGGGTGTTTCTGCTTAAGTGCAAACAACTGTAATTTATTTACTGTTGGTTTAATATGGATATATTTTTGATTGGATATTCTTGACAATCTACTAGGATTTTGTATTATTCAATTAAATAACCAGTTAATAATTCTACAATTAAAGGCAGATGACGAACATTATATCCCAAGAGCTGTTCTACTTGATTTGGAACCGAGGGTAAGTCTGTAGTCGATCTGTACCAATTTTAAGACAATTTTTACATGAATGTTTTTAAGTACAGTGTAATAATGTAATAGATACAATATGAACAGCTAAATGCACGTATGAGATTTAACACAAGGTGAGCTGTTTTTTGATTAAAATGCATGATCTACAGATAAAAATAAAACATAATATTTGCCATATTTACTGATTATTTCAGATATTCAAGTAATTTTCGCTGAGTAAATTGAAGGAAAAGTTTTTGCAAACTACATGTTTAGTTAGTAGGACAATGCTGTATCCAATTTACAACTACAGTACTAATTATATGTGTACTGTAATTGTTAATGTTATTTTAAGTACAGTACAATGTAATATTATACAATATGAGCAGCTGAACTGCAGTATAACACCTGATACTGTGATAACATTTCTTTCTTTTGAATTTTCTTTATAAATTATTAATGATTGGATGAGAACGTTTTCATGACGATAATGTAATATAGATAAGTATAGAAACACCAAGTAAAATATTTATTTGCTAAGCTTTTGGCCTGTAATGACTCACTCCTTTATTGCTCTGATGAAGGTCTGAGTCAACAGGCTAGGCTGAAAGCTTAGCAAATAAATATTTTAATGTGGCTATTAAAAATGTAATTTAGGCAAGGTAAAAAAGGAGACAATGCTAGTCAGTGGTCACTCATTATAATTTGTGGGGATTATCTCAGTGCTCATCAAAGTCTTGTCAGCGTGGTTTGAGCTTGACTGGTTTTGCGCGCGCTATCTATTTATTACATATTTGGTCAGTGGTCACTCATTATAATTTGTGGGGATTATTTCAGCGCTCATCAAAGTCTTGTCAGCGTGGTCTGAGCTTGACTGGTTTTTCGCGCTATCTACATGTATTTATTACATATATTTGGTCAGTGGTCACTCATTATAATTTGTGGGGATTATTTCAGTGCTCATCAAAATCTTGTCAGCGTGGTCTGAGCTTGACTGGTTTTGCGAACGCTATCTACATGTAACTATCACATCTATTTGACAGCATTGTATAATGTTTGACAACATACAGTTAGGTCAGATAGCCTAACGTAACTTGACGTAGCGTCATATCAGTCACGATGTAGCCCAACGTGTCAATGAATGAAATCATTTGTACTGAAGTAATTCAAAAAAACATTCGTGGACCAACCAGTGAAAGATACAGGAATAAGAAAAGAAGAACTTTCAACAGCAATATACATGCCTTGGATGATTGGAAAAGATGGAGTGATGCGGTCAAAAATATTTGACTGAGGTCGCTGTGACGATGATGACGATAACTGAGAACATAGCGTAACATATCTTGACATTGTGTAACATTTTGCAATATAACGCAATTCGAATATCTTTTTTCATTAGCAACAGTTAATCATTTTTTTTCTTGAGTCCCCAACTTTCTGCGCCACACAATTCAGGGTTGCTCTTATAAATATCACACTGGTGTGCATCTTGATCTCCAACTTCTTGTCATAGATCTCCACGTCTTCTATAGGATAATTTTCAATCTTTGATGTATAAATGTACAGTATTAAAACTGAGGATCTCCAAGAGCAGACTTTTTATCGCCATCTTATTTAGGACATCTACACCTATAGCGGAGCAATTCAGATTACGAAGAACTGTGGGCTAAGTGGCGAGTTTTGATGGAGACCTACGTATATACGTACTTTGATTATAAAATTGTCTTTTCTTGGACTTGTTCCAGCATGAAGATGTCATCTGCTGCTCCCTGGTCTAAAGCCGTATACTGCTTTTCATACAGCTGTACGTCTTGCCAAGCTGAGTTTCTTGTCGAGGATCTTCCAATCACTTTGAGCAAAGTGCTCTAGCAACTTGATACTCTTGTAGTTATAGAGTTCCCTAGAACGCTATCCTTTTTGCTTGAAAAGTACTCATAAGACTGGACTTGTTTGCTAGTTCTCTGAGATCTACTTTTTCTGGGATCTGATTTTCCCCTTGCTTTCATTAGGGCTTTCGCCATCGTTACTGACATTTCCGATGGTTCTGAGCTGCTTTCCCTTTATTCGTCTCTTTCAGTGCCAGCAGCTTTACTTTATGCTCCACGGTGTCTTTGATTGGGTTTTCCGCCAAGCATCACATATACAGTAGCTTCTTATGGCTGCGCATGTGGGTTCTCTATTGCTCTACAAATTCAACATCTTTTCAAATACTTGCTGCTTTCACGTCTTTTTTACTTCTCTTAAATCTTTCCATCATCATTAACTCACTAACGGCTTAGTGAGGGTGGTAAACTGCTGAGATTTTTAGTAACGTAAAAATGACGTTTCGAACGGAACCCTTCATCACTCTGATGAATGGCTCTGCTCGAAATGTCAGTTTTTCGTTACTATATATAGAAATGTCGGCAGTTTACCACACTATACTAATAGCTTGTCTCGCTTGTTTACGTGACCTGCATGTCAATCTGGTAGTTTCTCTTCTTTCTGGCCCGTGCAGGTATTTTCATTCTGCTATACTACTTCTTTGCCGGTTTAGTGTTTTCTCCCTTGCTACGGCTACAGATCTCTTGGCTTCTCTTTATAGAGATTCCTGGCAGACTTCATCCTGTCGTCTTGCCAGATCTTGAAGGCTTTCTTCTTTTCCATGAGGAGTCTCCGCACTGTTGGACACGCCACTACTTTTGTATCTATATTATTTTCTCTCGTCTTCCCACATGTCTCAATCGCCGTTTTCACCATGATGCGATGATGGTCTTTAACTTGACCCAGTACTTTTCAGTTCTCTCCTATGAACTCTTTCATCTCAATGTTGTCTGCATGCATTACACTTTGTTTAACTTCTATCCCTTGATCTTTCTCTCTTTCTTTCTATTTCACCGGAAGATAATCAATTTGGGTTGGCTCATGCCCACTTTTTCCTGTTTTCTCTCTATGAATTAGGTGCTTGTAATGCATACATGTACACTATAGCTTAAGGCAGACTCCAAGATCTTCTCGTTTTCTGCGTTTCTTGTTCCATACCCCCATTCTTCCATGGTTATTTTCATACCCATCCAGTTTCTCCCCCACCTACCTACCGTGTAGTGAGGTCTGCTCTATAATCACTAGCTCTTGGCCTTGTGGGAAGCTTTACTAGAGAAGCTTGTGGGTTTACTATAGGTTTTAAAACTTGCTTGAAAATCTTCCCTCTCTTTCTCCTGACAACCCAAGATAACTCGGTCTCCTGATTATGCCTCCTTCTGCTGTCAGCTTCACGCTCGTGAGTCTGTCGGACATTTGGTTGACTTCGACTACATTCTCTCAATCTTCACACAGGATAGTCCCAACGCCAATCTCGCCTTTTTTGACGTTGTAGAAAAGTTTCATTCTTGTCTCCAGTTTTGTCATACTCTGACCTTTCCATTCTGTCTCTTTGATGTTTCCAGCCTGTCCCTTAATTCCTTCTTTACGGTGTTAGTATAATGTATCGTGATGTAAAGTTATGTCTCACCTCCGACAACGTAACCATCTTGCTGACAACCTACTGTAGCTTAATGTCTCACATAACGTTGCGCCACATAGCGGTGGTCTAAATTTAAGCGTCTCACGGCCCAATGGTAACGTCATAAAACATAGAACAGACATGTAAAAAATACCAAATCTGTAACTTTAAACATAACCTCATCTGTAAAATAAACTCCACTTTACAACGTCAGACATCACCTCTTTCACTCAGGAACGCACTCAGCACTCTGTATCCTTTAGAGATACACCACCTTATCCAAATGCATCCCATTTCCCAGATCTGTGCATTCGTCTACTCCATGCACTTTCTTCTCTATCACCTGTTTTCTCATCCACTTTGCACACAAATGTATCCTTACCTCTTGTGAATCAACCGCACCTCGTACAATAATAATGTTGTTCTGCTTTCAAAAATTGATATTCTAGGTAATTGATACAATAATGACTTCACCATACGCTAATCTTTACAACCCAGAGAATATATTCACCTCAAAACATGGAGGAGGAGCAGGAAATAACTGGGCAAGTGGTTATGCACAGGTTAGTCAACATTGCATGCAAGTATTATGCTTTATTTTATTCTAATATAGAAAATGGCAAGTATTTTGACTCGTATATAGATGGCATTTCCTGAAATATAGCTGTTGTAGGCATGTGCTGTATGGTTAGGGATCACCTTATATAAGATGTTCTTTAATGTTATTTTACTCTAATACTGAACGCGTTGACTTGTCGACTGATTAAAAGCAACCCTGAATTTGACGAGTATTTTAATTGTCATAGTGACCAATAAAATTAGTTGTAATCACTTGTAAGTTACCACTGGAAATTCAGTTGGACTAATATTTGACATTTAAGGCTTGATTTAACGAGTGAATGTTTTAGTCTGGCTACGAAATCTTGGATGTTGATAGACAAAGGCTAGTAACAACAGTATTTCACTTTAAGCTAAAGCTGGGGTAATGCATTGGATATAAACTTCACACTTTTATAGCTTATGTCTTTGGCTGATGGGAATTGTCTAATATCTTCTGAAAAGTTAAAAACTCATTTATGTATTAAGACCTACTGTACATTCCAGTGACCTCTTGAAATTGTATTTTGGTTAATTAATCGAAGAAAACATTTTAGAATGTACTTTAATAAAGAATTTTGTTGATGATACATTATGATTTTTAGGCTGAAAGACTACATGAAGAAATATTTGATATCATTGACAGAGAAGCAGATGGCAGCGATAGTCTGGAGGTACAATATTTAACAATTATTCGCCGAAGGCGAGGTGAATATCGGTGTATAATAACCGAGACGAAGTCGAGGTTATTATTCACCGATATTCACTGAGCCTGAGGCGAATAATTGTTTTAGTATAAATACACATTTTCGTACTTTTAGGAACAACATTTTCTTTAAAATTGTTAATTTCCTCATCTGTCGCATTGACAACTTGGCTGGTGGCCATTTTGAATAAACGCTGTAGGTGATTATCTATTATTTAATCCGAAGTAGCTCGACCAATCAGCGCGCGTGATTTTCCTTGTGTATTTATACTATAATACATTTGCAATATTAGTCATCTATACATATAAAACAATTTCAATCTCAAAAATTGTGCAGGCTTAAAAAATGTTATTTCTATTTACGTGTACTCGCATGCTTGGCGGTCTTCAGACTTAGGGTATAAAAAAGAAACGGGTGTGGTGCGAAGGTTGGAAGAATTGAGAATCCTTCAAAGGTTAAAAAATATTGGAGACTTCGAACTTTATTCCCACCTCTAGTCCAGTACCATTGCACAGTGAGTATCGTGTTAACATAATTATGTGAAGAAAATATTTTACTGGCAATAGTGCAAATAAATAAATTCAAGTTGTAACAGTGAATTGTGAAGAACTACATTCAGTTTAAAAAAATGTCATATTCATATTCTTATATCATATTCTTATACTCACTAACGTAATTGGCTCACGCTGTGTTGGTCTTCCTCAGCTGTTTTGTAATACTGGCAGTCAAAGGTAATAAATAAATAAATAAATAAATAAATAAATAAATAAATAAATAAATAAATAAATAAAGGTACGTATTGGTATAGTATAGAATAGAAAAGAATAGAATAGAATAGAACATTTATTTAACCCCTATTGGCTATTAAAGCGCGTTCAAAATACGATCGTGAGAATGGTTACATTACGTTACGTTACATTACGTTACATTACATTACATTACATATAATTTATATAATAAATATTTTAGAAAATTCAAAAATATAGATAGTATTGCTAAAATACAATATTGTTGAGCTTGCTTCTAAATTCATTAAAGTTTACGGATTGACGAACATCGAGAGGAAGATTATTCCAATACTTAGTAACTACGTAAGAATAAGACTTTTTGGTCACTAATATAGCGAGGTCCATTTAAGTAAATACACTTATAAAGTAACATTAGAGATTGCCGTATTCTACGGTGTTTCAAAGTTGACATGTTAGCAACTTTGAATGGTATCGGCCATCACTGGTATTCATATCAAGATTACAAACGTAAGAAAATATTTTGAATGATGAAATTATTTCTTTTTAGGGTTTTGTTATT
The DNA here is from genome assembly GCA_035771165.1 of Paragorgia papillata. Lineage (NCBI taxonomy): Eukaryota > Metazoa > Cnidaria > Anthozoa > Scleralcyonacea > Coralliidae > Paragorgia > Paragorgia papillata. Next base: position 3,951,907 of record JAWNZC010000265.1, read on the forward strand.
TGTCATTCTATTGCTGGAGGAACAGGATCAGGCATGGGTTCATACATGTTAGAAAAACTGAATGACAGGTAACTAAACACGGTACTATGTTAGAAAAACTAAATGACAGGTAACTAAACACGATACTATTACATCCTCCGAGAAACATGAGAAAAATTTTCATGATTTCGTAGACTGCTAAAGTCAACGGAACAATTTCGGCTGACTCGAAGCGGGATTTGAACTCGCACCTTCGTGCATTGTACTATTTTTAAAACGAGTTGGGGTTGGTTGTTCAAAAGACGACTGTAACCTTATCCCGGATTAGTGTGAGGTTTTTTGAAGCAAACTCTAAGCATTTTCTTTGGAAATGTTTTTTTGACAAATCTTGTGTGAATTGATGAAGTTTTTTTTCTCTCTCAAGTTTGAAGTGAATCAATCAGAAAATACGGAAATAGAACAACGGATTAACTTTTGACCCACTCATATATACAGCCTTGTAATACGGAACGTTGTAGTAATTAATTTCTCTATATGTATTTATCCAGGGGCGGATCCAGGGATTTTTCAGAGTACGTCAAAACCCGGAAATATTATTTCTAGGGGGGTGCGGGGGCATGTCCCCCCGGAAAATTTTGAAAATTTGGTTCCTTGAAATGGCATTTCCTGCATTCTGGCTGCATTCTGGCAAGACTATTTAGCAAAATCTTACAGTTTTAATTTATTTTTTTATACAACATTTTATGATTTTTTAAGGACTTGTGCTTTTGTATTTTTTTATCATTATTGGAGACAACTTTTTTGGACTGTTTTGCTCCATGTCAGAGCTCATCAGCATGCCTATGAATCACTGTTGTACAGTGAATCCAACATGGACAGCCAAGGCTCCAACATATTTTGTAAGATCAATTGCAGCCACTTGCTGCAATCCCTAAGCTGCCAAGCTGTCTGGTTTTGGGGCACCAGATACTAGCCTTAACACATACTAGCCAGACACTGTCGGATTAGAAGAAGCATTATGAATAGGACATTTCATGGGCATAGAGGAGCTTATCTCTCTACATCATCCTAGTCATCTTAATTCTTAACTACTTAATACTTTACCCCTTATCTACCCTGAGCTGTCTGGTTTTGAGGCACCAGATACTGTCTGATTAGAAGAATTATGAATAGACCATATAGGACATTTCATGGACATAGAGGAGCTCACCTCTCTACATCATTCCAAGTCATACTCATACATACTAACTAGTAACTACCAAGTACTTTTTTTCCTCTTTCCCCCCCCAGAAATATATATATACTGTATATATAAATACTTTATTTCATTGCAAGATAATATAGATAGTACAAATAGATATGAAAGAAGAAAATAATATTTTACAATGATGGGGAATCTACAAGAAAGCAAAATTCAAAATTTGCTTGTTTGGTATATACATTAATAATTAACAAACTATGGACAATATATACCCCCTCGAGCACACTACACAACATCTAAATTATCGATGTTGCATAATAAGCCCAAGAAGGTATTTACTGTCATATTAACATAATATGACATTGTTGGTTGGTATAGAGAAGAGATGAATATGCTAGCTCAGATATAGCCTAGAAAATTGTTTTGTTTAAAGTACATTTTACTATTTCACATAGACTATATACTGTATATATATATATAATATATGATGAAATAATATATAAACCTAATTGCTGCCTTTTTTTAATAAATGAATTTTTTTACATTTTTTTTTAAAATTGGAAAAATGATTTACATTCTGTTGCTATTGATCTAAAATTGCTACAAACTTTCGGCTACAGTAAGATTTAATTATAATATTCAGTGATGGATTACTTACTTATATTTGTAACACATCTCATTATCTCAATAATTATGAATTATTCATAAATATACTCGAGAGCTCTACATATCCCATCTAATTTAAATAATTTACGCTTTTCACGGTTGCACAAGTCTGAGGAACTAAAGATAAGATAGTATCCACTCACCTTATTAAAGCAATACAACGTTTCTTAACTTTCTTTCAAGAAACAGCTTTAGCATACTGAGGAATATATGCCTCCGCGTCGATATCCCGATGTAATGTCTTGCCAATCTGCGCCGAAAACTCTTGACCCACGAGGAAACCATACGATTAGAGTTTCTTTGTCAAATCGCAACAGATCGCCTTCAACAAATATTCATCGTTTTCAATCTGTAGTGTAGAGCATTCTCTACAAGTTCCGTGACAGACTCAAGCAGAAGTTTGACTGCCGGCTCAGATAGCTTAGTTATGCCGTAGTCTTGCACTCTTGCCGTAGTCCGTGTACGTCGAAATATCCTTTGCTAGCCAATCAAAAGCCAAGAACGTCAAAATATTTTACTTCCGACGTAGACTATCTACTTCCGACGTACCTCTATTGTCTTTGTCCAATCAGTGCTCGTTATTTCGACGTAGACGGCCATTTTGACGTAGTCTAATTATCCACATTTGTAAATAAAATCCCTCTCTATCCCTACCGTATGAACAGTTTCGTTCAGGCTACATGAAGTAGTCAAGACACTAAGTGTCCTCCAGCCGAGGAGGGGGGCTGAGTCAGAGAATTATTCAATTTTCCTCGATATAGCGCTAAATACTTGCGAAAATGAAATTTTTGAAAATTTCAAAAATTTAAAAATTCATATAATTTTTTTAAAAATTTGAATATTTTTAAAATTTGAAATTTTCAAATTTTAAATAATTTTTTAAAATGTTTTCCAACTAATTAATCATGAATAAATTAGTCTGGGATTTTTGTCTACGTCGCATGACGTGCTTGACGTACCCTAAATCCGCCCCTGTATTTATCAAATCATTTAAAATTCATGAAGAAAATTCAAACGAAATGAATATTTAATCAATATCTGTAAATCGCATACAGATTCGATTTACATAAACTTTTTCCTCAATTTACTTAGCTAAAATCACTCCAACTTGAAAAATAGTTTGAAAACATGGCTATTTAGATGCGTCCATTTGATAAGTACATGGCTCGCTTGCAGCTTGCCTTGTAAATCAGATACCGATCGCTGCTCATGCTTTATTTAAAATATATTGAGCATTGATCAATTATGCACATCGTGGCGGTGGTTTGACCTACTGTATGTGTAATCCAAACACAACATTAAATCATATGTTTTTGTATTTTTTCTTAATTTATTGCAGATTTGTTATCTTATATTTTTTATTTGCTCACGAGCGTTGTGAAACGCTTCATCACTTGTGCATGGCTGCATGCAATGTTATTTTTGCGTATGAGCCGTTGTAAGCTTCGTTGTAGCATGTTGTTCATTATATAGAACGTTACCTTTTAGTTATTTTATGTTGTGAGACACTCCATCTCGTGTATATTTTGTTGTGAAATGTATTTTTATTGTGTTAATAATGCTACATAATAAATATTACTATACATAGATTAATATTGTCTATAACTTTAAAATGGTTTAATTTTTCACTGATTAATTCAGGAGTGTCATATTTTTTTTAAGATTTCCAAAAAAGTTAATCCAGACATACTCAGTTTTTCCTCAACAGGTAATTTATATTTAAACGAGCATTTTGGTGTTTTCACTCAGTTTAATGCGGACGTGTTACATGCATTCTTGTTATTATAGGAAGATATAAGTGATGTCGTTGTTCAACCATACAATTCAATTCTGACTCTAAAGAGATTAACACAAAATGCAGATTGTGTAGTAAGTTGAGATTTTGAAACTCGAAGTCGACAATGTTTATTTTTAACCATAATTAGGCCAACAAATTATAGTTTTTTATTTCTTTTTAACTATGCTCACGAATGTAATGCAAGTATTAAGAATATTTTTTTATAAAATAACATGTATACTACGCGAGCCCTGATTGGTCAATTGCCGTGTTTGGATCAGAGTATCCAAACACGGAAAATTCCCGCCAAAACGATTTTTTGAAAATGTCGGACAGTATATCATATTCACTTGTGATTATTTTATAAAAGAAATACCAAATGGTTTTTTCCGTGTTTGGAGACTCTTATCCAAACACTTGGGAAATTGCTCGACTTTCGAAAAGCTAAAAACACTCGCCTACGGCTCGTGTTTTGTTACGCTTTTCTCCAGTCTCGCAATTTCCCGCGTGTTTGGATCAGAGTATCCAAACACGGAAAACCATTTGGTATTTCTTTAGTCGTACGACAACGTCGTTAATTCCGTCCTCCATCGTAGCTAATTTTTGATATTACATATGACGTGTGACGCCACAAGCTGTCTAAGGTTTAGTTTGCGCACAAGCATTCACACTGGCTCTCTTTTCTCTCTAAGAGCCAGTTCACAGGCTATATACAAAGTTTTATTATTCACACTGGCTCTCTTTTCTCCCTAAGAGCCAGTGCACATGCTATACAAAGTTTTATTATTCACACTGGCTCTCTTTTCTCTCTCTAAGAGCCAGTTCACTGGCTATAAGTAGTGTATAAAGGCGGATTCTGGGACATACCTTAATGGCCGCCAAAATCTTTTGGGGACCACCCCTCCCCGGATTTTGACTTCCGGTTTCTGGGACATTGACGAAATTTTTGGAATTTTGTTGACTTCCGGTTTTTGGGGAGGGTTGGAAATATTTTTTTGAATATTTGGAATTTTTGGAATTTTGTTGACTTCCGGTTTTTGGGGAGGGTTGGAAATATTTTTTTGAATATTTGGAATTTTTGGAATTTTGTTGACTTCCGGTTTCTGGGACATTTGACAAAAATTTTTTGAATATTTTTGCAAGTTGGGGTTGGCAAGTTTTTTTGAATACAAATCTTTAACATAATTTACTTAGTTTTGTAATGACCAATGGCCAGTGTTGATATTTTATTTTCTAAAATGACTCGTTTGTCATCTGCAGAATTTAGTGCAATCTTATTGACATGAATGGTTTGTATTGTGTGTTTGGAACTTCTAAAAGTGTTCATTCCCATTATAACATCCTTGTCTGTAAATATGCAGTTTTTGTAGTGCTCAAAATTCATATCCTTGTTAATGACCGCTTTTGCGATACCTTTGCATTTTTTGGATTCTGTCTGTTCCATTAACCCAGTTAAAGGATTCTTTTTCTTTGCCATTTTGATGGCATAAGATTTTGCCCTATTACCAGCAAATGCTGCAATAATTTCTGCACCAGTCTCCGATTTCATCATACCAAGGACTTTTTTGTTTGCTCTTTTAATTCCACTCGGATGGTTTTCTGGAAAGTTAGAGGTGTCAAACATTTCTGTAACGTCATCCTTGATATCCACAAAGAAGTCATCGGTTGTAATCTCATAGCACAATGAATCTGTGTCTGTAAATAATAATTTTGCGTTAACCCCATATTTTGGCTTAACATAATTGTAATGAAAGTTGTACATTAATATCTTGCTTTTGTCTAATATCGCAGCACCACAAAATATTGGTTTGTTTAACCTGACTCTGGTCTTTTTCATATGTACAGCTGCCAAGTAATCGGCAAATATTGTGTCGCCTTTGAATGTTGGTTTTCTAGCCAATTTTTCAAGTTGGTCACCATCTGAAACCAATCTGACATCCACCCTATTCCTAACATTTTCCATGGTCTTTCCAAAAACAGAATTATTCATTAATTTGTAGAAATCTTTTTCAAAGTCATTTTTGGCTGCAGTCCTTAATTTTGTGTTTAACATAATATATGGTTCCATCCAAGCTTTCTCAACAAATGAAATTGCACGATGAATTTTTGTTAGTTTCAAACCATGCTTTAAAATTTGGTCCAAGGCTTCGTAATGTAACACATAATTTTCCTTATTGTTCAAATTTGGCACTAACTTCTCAACCTTGCCAACAACCAACTTTTCAGCTGCGAATGGCATTTCATTGTGGAGGTCATGAAGTTCTTTTGGATATTCAAGGTTAACTTCTAGAAAGCAACCCTCATCCTTGGTTGTCAAATATTTCTTCCAGTTTTCAAGCTCATCTTCTGGAACCCATCTGAAACCACCAATTGGCAATGGTTGGATCATTGAATTACCATACAGATTATTTTTATCCAAATATGGGATGTAAATGCTTTCTTTTTCAGGATTGAAGTTTTCCATATACTTGTTGTTTGCTTCTGAAAATCTGTGGGTAATGGTTGATATCCCGCCGCGAATTCCTTTTTCAATCATTAAATATTGGTCCGGGTCTGTTATTAGTTCCAACCTTTGACCCGTCATTTTCAATAAGGCATCCCAAGCCAATCCTGGAGCTGTGTAGTACCACATAGCATCAAGTTTGTATGTGTCTTTGCACATCTTTCTAAAATTTTGAATGACGTCAGAAAGTCCCAACACGTCAGTTTTTTGGTACAGTTCCATATAGTCCTTTAAAGTTTTGCAACTAAACTTTTTCCAAACATCTTGACCATGGTTGTACTCTTCAATGCTAACATTTTTTCTTGTAAGTCTTGAATGGAATTCTTTGTGTGCTGGAAATTCTGTACAGTCCAACTTTTTCAGACTGGTCAAATATTCATAGGGAAACACCCCTTTCCTTTTCAAAAGGTCCACATTTTCCTTTGGATGGTCTTTGAAACCATTCTCAGTGTAATGAAACTCGTCATTTGGCAGGTTTGATGTTAGGGTTGCAAGGGATGATGACATGAATTTCAATGAATCCAAGAATCGTAATTCCAATGGCACCCATTTTTTCTTTAAACTACCGGTTTTTGGGTCAGTTTTTAAACCACCATCCATCCAAAGTTTCTTATTAACACTGATGTATTCTTCCTCTGTCTTTGCAATGCAACCAATGGGACCATTTGACAATCCCAAATACTTTGCAATTAAATGAGAATCATATCCACTGAAATTATGGAAAAGAACTGGAATATGTCTTGCACTTGACATTGCGTAATTGCAGTCGTTGTGGGCTGCTCCTCGGTATTTTCCATTTAAATGATCATGGTCCCTGACTTTGGATTTTGGTGTTAGTTTGCTAGCTTTCCAGATACTTTTAGGGTTCAAATCTTTTGGATTTCTTTGGACAAAATAACCACCACAGACATAACAGGTGGTTGCATTTTGGAAGTTTGTTTCATCTTCGGCTGTCATAATAATTTTCTTTGGTTCTTTAAGGTATGTGTGCCAGATCTTTTTTGCTTCCATTTCCAACTTTTCAACAAACATTTTACCAATGTCCTCAAATTCATATTTTTTGGTGTAACTGAAATACTTTCCGGGATAAATTTTAGGATCGGAACAAATAATGTTGAACCCATAGCTGATTGGAATGTGCTCCTGATATTTTTGGGTGTAACTTTTGGACTCGTCATTATTTTGACATTTTAAAGATTTCAACATACACTCGAAGTCAGCTACAATGATGAAAGGGACATCCTGAGTTTTCTTTAAATCTTTGAAACCCCAGCCCATGACGTCATCCTCACCCTTTACTGGATACTCTTGGATCTGGGCATCATGGGTTCTACAGATAATCTCATGTTGGTTCAAAATGTCTTCTGTTTCGAAAGGGTTGAGACAAAAGTCGCAGAAGAACTTTTTACTTTTGTGTTTGTTATTTTGGGTTGTCAGAAGTCTACCCTTGTCCTTGACGCAACTGAAATGGTCATTCCACCAAAATAAGTTGACCCTCTTGTCGTATTCTGACCTACTAATTTGCATTTGGCAAACTTTTTTGATCTCGTCATCATATGTCAAAACATTGACACCTATTTTGTTGAACTTTTCAAATTTTGAGATTTCTTTAATTTTGACAGGAAATGACAATTCTCGCACATCGTAATCCTCAACCATTAATTGGATTGACACAGGAATTCTTTCAAGTTTTTGAGCATTTGGAGATTTTTGCAATGTCTCAGCAATGGCGACTGCGTACAAAAAACACAAGTCATCCTTGGCATTTTGTGGATTGATGATTGCTTTTTTGTCTCTAATGAATTTTGGCAGTTGTTGGTATTTTTTACCATTTAATGGTTTGTATTTTGTTATTGATATGTGTAGGTTTTCAACTGACCTTATTGACCAACCCGAACCTTTCTTTTGATGGGATGCCAAATTTTCCAACATTTCTTGTTTTGAAATTTTGTAGAGTTCCGTAACATCTTCCGGGGTTGTCATTGCTTTCATGTTGGACCCAAAGTAAAAAAGATCCACTTCTTCAAGGTTTTCAACATAGTCATAATGAACTAGTTTACAGATCAAAGTTGTTTTGACTTTTTTGGAATTTTCAATACTATTAATTAATCTTTCAACCCCAGCTGTTGTCTGTTCTAAAAACACAACTGGATCCTTATAATTTTGGCCCGAAATCTCATACAGTTCTGATGCTCCTTTTGAAAATGTTTTAACTAATATTGGTTCCGTTTGTCGAACTTTTTTGTTAGCCCTTGTCCGACGTTTGAAAATCTTTGTTAGTTTGTTGCCTAAAACCTGGCGAGTTTTTTTCAGTTTTTTACCAGTACCCAACCATTTTTTGTTCCACTTAATCTTGTCCTGTCGCACCTCTTCTTGTTTAATTTCTTTGGTCCATTTTGATCGTTCTTTTGTCTGTAATTTTCTTTCTGTTTTTTGTTGGAATTTTTTTAGATCATTCTGTAACCTGTCTTGTTGGTTGACAAGTTTTTTCTCCTTTTTTAACTCCTTTTCTTTTTGCTTTTCTTGAAGCTTGGCAAGTCTTTCGGGATTGAAGGGATTCATTGCTTTGTCCCTTTGCAGCTGCCTTTGTTTTCTAATACGGGCAGCTTCCCGAATTTTTAATAATTTAGGATCAGTTGTGTATTTAGTCATACCTTTATTAGTGTATGAAAAAAATTTCTATAAATAAAAAAAATGAATAATGTTGATATTGAAGCTGCTGCCAATTATGTTGACGAAAGGATTGTTAGATTGGTAAACAGAGTTTCGTTGTGGGGTGTTTTTACAATTGGAGTCATTATTTTGAATGTTATTTTTGTTATTTGGATCATAATTTTGTAAAAAACTTCATAAAAAAATTACTACCCAACAAAGGATAGTAATTTTGAAAAAAGATGACCAAGTTACACAGACTTACCAAACATTAAAAATCAACAAAAGCATAGTCTTAGAAAACAGTCGGCTACTGTTTATTAGTGTGGATTTTGGAAAATTAACGACTTACGGACCAATGTTTACCATTAAACATAACTTCCTTGTTATTTTTGATACAGTAGGGAATGTAACTAGGATTTTTGTTTAAAGTTATGCCAGCTCTGTAAATGCTTGGGAACACTATGTTTTCTGTTTTGTCTCCATCAAATGAAGTCAAAGTTATTTTAACAGGTGTCCTAATGACATTTCTGTGGTGCTTATCGTAAACTTCATTTTTGATATTTGGGATCCCCAATTTTTTGCAAATGGTTTCTAAATTCAAACAATGAGATCCTTTAACACCAAGTTTTTTTCCTATTTGTCTTAGTTCTTTAAGAGATGTGGGTGGAAAATTTTCTTCCCGTATTGTTTGTAGTCTTTTGTTTGCACTTGTTCTTAGTTGCATTCGTATTTGGAAAAGTTTTTTGAGTTCCGTAAGTTTTTTTTGACGACCAGCTTCAAGTTCAACTTCTTCTTCGTTTTGCAAATAATTATTGATGTTTTCAGGGGTTAATGTTGTCATTTATTATATGGTTTCTTTTTAATTTCTTATTTTTTAAAAAATAAGAGATTTTTTTTAAAATTTCAATAATACGACTCATTTCTTACATTATTGTGCACCCACCGATCTTTCTCATGTTGGATCCACTTTTTTTCAAGGATTAGTTTCCTCCTATCCTTTCTCTGTCGTCGAAGTTGGTGGTACCAATTTTGGATTCTTGTTAATATCATCATTTATTTTAATTTCTTTTAAAGATTCTGTAGAAGCCGATTTTTTGCAACTTGGTACCTTTGTATAATTTTTTACTGTCTTGTTTGTCCACCCTATTTGTAGATTACCTTCCATAACCAGATCATCTCGTCCGAAACTTAATCCCAACTGGAAGCCTTTTTTTGAGATATGATTTTTGTTTATTTTTTCTTTTGGTTTTGACTTTGAGTTTCCCATTTTTTATTTTTGTTTTACAAGCCAATATTTGCCATCATACCAAACATGTTTTTTATTTTGGATGTAATATAAGATACTACCCGAACTTTTTTTCCCCAATGCATGGGCTGCCTCTATCATGCTTTGGAACTCAACTATTTCCCTTACAAAGGGAACCACCGCTGTAAACAAAATTTTGATAGGATGGTTGTTTGGGTTACCTAAATATTTAAATGGAAGAAAGTGTAAACCTAGTTTGTAGCAAAGGGTTTTGTTGGTAAGATTGGCTGGAGCGGGAATTCCAATTTTTGAAGCTAGATCAACCAACTCCCCATTTGGGATTGAAATAGGATAGATGAGTTCAGACATTTCTGAATTTAATACACTAAGTTGATCCTGCAAATGTTTAATTTCATTTTCTAATTTTCCGTCGTGGAATCTGCTTTGTATAGGTATTGAACGACTAATATTCCAAAGCTTTCCATTATACTCAACTGGTTTGTTGTTGTTAAAATGGTAGTCAATGATTTTGGGATGTTTTTCAATAGTGTTAGCAGCATCAGTCTTGCTTGAGAACTTAACTTCATCATTTCCATCAATCTCATTAAATGTAATTTCAACTGGAACCCAATTGTGGTAATCCGGATGACCTGGTTTTGGGTGAGGTTGGAATGGAATTTCAAGCTTTTCGGACAATGTTTTTCGTGTTAACGGACGGGTTGTTAGTCTGTTTTCATATGCTAAAGTTTTTAATTTTACAAACGATAAATATGGGTTTGATTCTGGTTTCGGGGTATAAAGTTCCTTTAACTTTTCATGCAACTCATCTGTCAAAAGTTTTTTTTTGAATTTTAACAGCTCTTTGATACTCATTTATTATACTTTTAAAAAACCATTCTTTTAAATTCAATTTTTCCTAACCAAACAAGATTAGGAAACATCGCTAACGCTTCGTGAGAACAAAAGAAATTTTAGTAATATCAACTCAACTGTCACTGGGATCAACAGAATTGCTATCATTGAAATTTTCAGAAGAATTTTCATCACTTTGTACTGAAACATTTTTATTTAAAGTTGGCTTCCGATCCCACACATGTTTCGCAATAATGATGCCACCAGTTAGCAAACCAATCATTGGAATGTAGGGAGAAATTTTTCTGACCATGCATTTAACATCATCGCAGAAAAGTTTGTTTGATGAAAGTTCTGCATCCAGCTTTTCGTCATCTTGTACCAAATCCAACTGTTCCATTAACTCTGCGAATTTTGTAACGAGGGTTTCAGTTAACAGTGTTGTGGTTTTGTCAAGTTGGGTTCTTTCATAATTTAACTTAATTTTTCCAAGTTGTGTCATCGAAGCTTTTTTCAGATATGCTTCTGAATATTTGATCTCCTTTGCAAAGGATAGGCGGATTAGATCTTCCCTAAGTGTCAGGTTTTGCGGTTCTTGGGATTCTTGGGGTTCTTCATGTTCTGTGTTCATTTATATAATAGTGTTTATTTTTATTTTTTCTTATAATTTTTGTATTCTGTGTAAACAAAATATGTCAAACCTATTGCAAGAACCCACAGATTTTTTGCTAACCATGCTAATCCTTTTGCACCCCAAGATAGTGCAGTTGCCAATATGCTAAGAATTGGTGCCAATACGGGCCAAGCAGCTTTTGCAAGTTTTGCTAGTGCTTTTGCTAATGCTCCTGTTGCCTTTGCAGTTGTTACAACAGCAGCTTTTCCAGCTAGAACAACAGTTGTTATGATGCCTGCAATGGAAATGGCTATTGCTGCTGTTGCTCCCATGTTATTTTTTGCCCATTCTTTAAACCTTTCAAATCTGGTATAGACATGATCCCGAAGCAATCTTTTAACATAGTCGGTTTTTGTTTCCATACCATACAAAACTCTAAGTTGTTCTGCTTTAAGTGTGCACACAATTTCAACCTCTCTAAACTTTCTTTTTCTTAGTGGGTCTTTTTCTGCGTCTGCAGTATCTTTCCAAAACTTTTGATTAATTTCAACAGCTCTCAAATCTGTTGCTTTTATGGTTCCTATAAGGTTTCGAAGAGTGCCATCACCGGCAACCCTGTCAATATCTCCGTTATCATTTGCTTCAATGTTGTCCATTCCTAGTGTTACTTCATTATCCAAATCCTTTGCAAGATTTTTTCGAATGGTTGTACTATCTTCAGAGCTAACTTTTATTGGATCTAGTCCCGCCATTTCAGCCAGTTTAAATTCATCTGAAAGTCTCCATTCTTTTTTTGCAGCAAACAAATATGTTCCAAATTCTTTCAATATGTTTTCGGATTGTTTTCTGTCTCGTGGGTTGTAATTTTCTGGTTCCATAAATATGAATTTCCCGGGGTTTTCATTGTCTTTAACAAGGACTTTAACATCTTTGAAATAAACCCCACCAGGTTTTTTTTTGTTTTCTGGATCTGCAAATATTGAAGAGTTATTCAATATAAACTCACTGTTTTTTCCAAATTTTTTTTGAAGTGGCAAACCAACTCTTTTCCTAAAAAAATCTTTTTTAAAACTTGTGTTATTTTTTCTGGCACCTGTTTTCTTTTTTTTGATCCAGTCTTTAAGTCTAGACTGAAAATCTTCCTTTTTTTCTTTACTTTCTGGAACCGTTCTTTCAATATTTCCCCTTAACCTTTCATAATTTTCGTCTGAGGTGTCAAAGGGATTAAAGTCAATAGCCTCTGAGAGTGTTTTGTAGGCATCGTTTAAATCATCAAAATTTTGTAAGGATGATCCACCTACGGGTGTGTCTTTCATTGTTTGCAATTCCTCCATTTCAAAGGATTGACCAGGGGTTTCAGTTTCATTCATTATTTATTTATGTTTGTCAAAAATTTATGTTTGTTTCCCAACAACTTTAACCAACTCCTCGCCATAGAATTTTCCCATAATGTCCTCCTCCTTATCCCGAATTCTATACATAACTGGAACTCCTCTGAAAACCGCTGACACAGTAAAAATTTCATTTGTAAAATTTGGATCATATCCTTTTGCAAAGTTTTTTCTATATTTTTGGATCCTGACATTGTCCCCAATTTTGAATTTTGGGTTTACTTGAGATTCTAATGGAGGAATTCCATACAGGGTGAAGAAAACTTTGGATTGGTTGCCATCATTGACATCTTTTGGTTTCATTTTAATGGTGCTGTGGATTGTGTTGTTGTAACTTCCCACAAATTTGTCTAAATTATTTAACCACTTCTTGTTCCCTTTAAAAGTAAAAAATTTCCACATCCTGGTTTTCAAAGTCCTGTTAAATCTTTCTACAAGTGCAGCCTTTCTATGGGATCTGGATGAAAAATATTCTATGTTTAAAGATTTCAAAAGAGTTTTTACACCAACATTGTAAAACTCCTTTCCCTCGTCAAACTGGACTGTTTCTGGATATTTACCAAATCTTTTTTTGAATTCTTCCAACATTTTTGAAACACCTGGCACCATAGCAACAGTACTCTTTCTTTTAACAGGAACAGCGAAACCAAATCTTGACAAAATTTCAATACCTGTCAATATCCACTTTTGGTCATTATTTTCAGAACCAAATTTCGCCATATCCACCAAGTCCATTTGCATCTGGTCAGCAAGATTTTTAACAAATGTTTTCTGGTATTTTTTTGGTTTTTTGATAGGTTTGTGCAATGTAAATACCTTCTGGCTGTGCAACCACTCCTTAACTTGTTTTCGGGTTATTGAGGGGTTTTCTTCCACAGCAGCTTGGTAAAGTTTTTCCATAGATTGGTAACCAGTTACAGGATTGTAATAAATATCTCGAAGTTCAAGATCAATAAGTAAAAGTTTGTCTTCCATTTATTTCCAAAAGTTTTAAAAGATTTGCCAACATTTGCCAAGATTTTTTACCAAAAGTTCCCAAAATAAACAATGACAGAACTCAAAAAATGGCCAGAAAAATGGAATGTTTTTGGAACAGTCCAGAAATTTTCCAAACAACCAAAGGCTTCTGTAAACATTAACACAATTACAATTTTTGTAAATGAAAGAGAGAATTTTATTGTAAACCTTAATCCCATCAATTTAACATTTCAACAGCCAATGAAAACAAGAAATCCAAACATAAATGATTTCCTCACTATTCCATATTTTACAGCTATTGCTGCCAGTTATGTCGCAAGCTACTTGTGCGGTATCTCTAACAAGCATTTTCAAAATAATTTCGAAAGATTTCGGTCTTCTTTTTTAACAAGCATTGTCCATTATCATTATGTTTTTCAGGTTAGAAGGTTTTTAAAACATCCAAACAAACTCAGAAGGTTTTTAACAGAAGATGTCATAAAAATTTTGCAACACAATCCTAATGACGTTTGGGTCAAAAAAATAAGTAACTCAACACAAAGTGCAAAAGAATTTACACAAGACATGAAAGACCTTGGATACGAAGTTAGATATGTAAATTTAACAAAAGAAAGTTATGGAAGAGTAAACACATATGAGGAACTGGTTTCAGCTGGTTCAAGACATCCCGATGATTTTAAACATTTCGTTCCCAAAGATTCCAATGGGCTAACACTATTGGGTCAAAAGTTATTCCAACAATCCCTAGAATCTTTTGTGTACTGTGTTTTGGGAGCACAGGCAAAAACAAGATGGGTCATTGTTGGCGAAGGAGCTAAAAGTTTACAAACACAAGAAGTGTTTAAAAAGTTAATGGAGGATACAATAGCCCAGGATGACATTACTGTTTCCATTTCGAATATGAGGCAGGCTATTAAGTCCACAAATGTTGTTTTAAATTTTGCGATATCTCCTGGTTTAATTTTAATCCCATCTGACATGAGAATTCTTATTAACCCAATTAGTGGTTTCAATAATGTTCTTACCCTGGCCACAACTGGGATGTCATTGGGACTTAACAGAAATCTCAATATTGGCAAACCCTTTGTAAAACCTATTGGCAAACCTATTGGAAAATCCTTTGTAGAACCTGTTGAAATTAGTGGAAGCAAATACAAACCAGGAATATTTACTCCCGAAACCGTTGAAAAAAGCGATGTCAGATTGCCAGAAGTTTTTGGTGCTTCAATTGGAACAGTTTTTTTAGTATTTAAAGGAATATCAAGATTAATATAAAAGAAAGAGATGTCAAGTTTGAAAAATCCAAAATTCAAATATTTCAATGTTTCAGGTTTCCCAATTATTGAGACTGAAGAAGATTCAAAACCATATTTTAACGAAAGTCTTTTGGAACTTGAAACATGTAAGGGTAAAAGTAGTTGTTGTAAAGGCCCACAAGTAGAATTCCAAAATTTCATAATTTGTGGAAAATGTGGTTTGGAGTTGGAAAAGTTGTTTAAAGGTGACATAATATTACCAAAACCATACCTTCTCAAAAATTATATCAAAATGTTTTGGAAACTGTTCCCAAAGGAAGAGAAGGTTGTTGGGGGCGAGATAATGAAATTTTTCTTAAAAACAAAAGATCGTCTTAAAAGTTTGGGTTTGGTTTCAGAAAAAAATTATAGCTCAAAATATATTATGTTCATCATTATTGGTATCTGTAAAAGAACTGATCTTTTAAAAAAAATGAGACAACCAACTCTGGCAGAACTAAGAACATTTGACGAGATTAGATACATTTTAAATTTTTCTCCAAAAAACAATGAGTACATTCCTTACCAAACAGGATTCAAAGTTTTCGGGACTGCTCTCAGTGTTGACAATGTTTTAAAGATAGAAGAGATGAGTGGTATCAGAAAGTGTCAAGAGTTAACAAAAATTATTAATGAGGAAATGTTGGAAATCAAAAAAACTTTTGAAAAGATTAATAAGGAAAACTTTTAAAAACTTTTGAAAACTTATAACAAAAAATGTTATAAATTTTTACTAAATCTCAAACAACAACCGCCAACAACCAACCAGCACCAGCACCCAAAAGTGTTACAGTAATTGTCATATATTTTTCCATTTCCTCACTTGGTTGGTAATAATCTTCAAGTTTTGGTTCAACTGGTTTTTCTTCTTGGATTTCGTGGAGTTGTTGGAAAGCTTTTGATGTTACTGCCATGTCATAGTTTGCATTTCGAATTTCGTCTTGGAGTTCTCTGACTTTATCTTTTCTTTTGATTTCATTTTCAAAGAATTTTTCTTTATCTTTTTGAAGTCTTTCTGTTGCTAAATTATGTCTTTTTGCTTCTTCAGCATAACCATGTTTGTTAAATGACTGGAACAAATAACCAGCACCTGCAAAGGCAACTGCATTAAATAATCCTCCTGCTATCATTGATGCCATTTATTTAGGAAAGAGAAGTTTGGCTTTTTTTTTGCAGTTCAAATTTCATTTGGGTCCAATTTTTAAAAGTTTTCATAATTTCTTTGGATCCACATTTTTCGGTATGTATCCTTTCTCCTGTGCCATTTTTACCACAAACAATCCTCCAGCAACTGCAAGCCCAAGTTTTGCTGTTTCTTTAATACTTGCTGGTGCTGCTAAAGATTGTCCTGTTAATTTTTTAACAACCATACTTACTCCAACAGCTGAAACCGTTATCAAAGCTGCTTCGTACAGTTCATTTAAAACCTCGTTCTTATTCATTTATTAATATATTTAAAAAAAATTTATAACAAAATTTTGTTATAAGTTTTCAGAAAAGTTTTCAAAAAATTTTCAAAATTTCAATTACTTTAACATAATTCTTTAAAGCTGGTATTAAATCATTTACAGCCACCTTTAGGTTTGTCAGGTTTTGGTCTTTTTCATTTTTCAAAAATGCTTTCAATCTTATCAAATAGTTTAACATCTCTTCAGCGGTTTTAATTTTGTCAATGTCTATAATCATCTTTTTTATTTATGGAGTCTCATAATTCTGTGGACATAAGAAAATCTCAAGAAGGATGTCGCCAACATTGTGGTCAACTTTGAATTTGAGTTCGTTGTAGACACCATTGTCCAGCATTGCTTCCGAGTTAATGTTTGCAAATTTTTCCACTGATCCCTTCAATAATTGTCTTGTTGTAATTGGAAGAACTGCAGCTGTTCTGTCCCGTTTTCCAGAAAATGATGTCCTGGTTCCATCAATCATTTCGCAAGATATACAAACAAATTTCATTCCAAGATTTATGTTGACTGTTTTTGGACTGACAAGACTTTTTCCTGCCAAAATTAATGTTGTATCTGAATATCCTAGTAGTGGACCAAGTTTCAGCAACGAAAGATTTTGTGTTGGGTATAATCTGATTTTACAGCTGTAAGGAAGTAATTCTGACTTTATTTCGTTTTCCTTTAAAACCCTCATAATCATACCAACAGTCCAATAGCCATTGTCGAAACTAATTTTTTTTGTCCCATGCATGACGTAAGTTGGACTTGTTAAATTATTGTAATCCCAAAAAACTGTTGCATCCTTAACAATCATTTTTGTGTCTTTGATGATTAATGGATCTTCAAATTTAATTGTTGTTTCTCCGTTTTTCAACAAAATTCTTAGGTTCCTCATTTATTGTTCTTGGTCTTCAAAAATTTATTAGGTTTTCCCCAAATGGTTCAACTATTTTGTGGTCATATGGATGGATTAAATTGATCTCCAATTTTGAATATTTTTTGGATTTCAATGTTTCTTTTATTTTTTTCTCCTCCTCTTTTGGAATGTCCAAATAATCATCCAAAATAACTTGCATGTCTTTTCTGTTTGGGTTGTAAAAGGTAACCAGTTTTGAAATATTTTCTCGGTATGGTTTTGCAATGCTTGTTAGTTGCTGGGTGACAACTATTGTACTAATATTCATATGCCTTGCACCAAAACCAAGTTTTACCAATTCGCTGGTTCTGTTTTTAACACTCTGTCCAGAAGCACAGTCATCCAGGATGATGAGACTTGGGGTTCCTTTGCAATAATCCACAACATATTTTAAGAAATCTTCGGACTCATCTTGGTCGCAAGGGATGACAAAAAATCTTGGATCATGTAAATGTTCCCATTCTAAATATGTTTTGTTCCATACAAAAGTTGGACAGATTAGAACTATGTTTTCAAATTTTTTTTTGTAATTTTCTTCTAAATTTTTTAAAAGATAATGAGTCTTTCCACAACTCGTCATTCCAACAATTATGATGTTAAATGGTTTTGGGTCTTCGTTTTCCATTTATTTTAGGGAATTCTCTAATAGTTGACACTTTGGAATGCTCCTCCCTGGACTTTCAAAAGACCATCTGAGAGAATGAAGACATGACATCTCAAATCTGTTGCTGTTGCTTTTTTCTTAATTTCCAACATGATTCCAGATTGTGTTGTCATAAGTTTTGTACCATCTCCATAGACAGCATTGTCATTAATTGACCGAAGATCCACAACAAGTGCAAACTGGTTTTCTGTAAAGAATTCATCAGCTTGGATTGTTGGATAGTTGGTATGTCTGAAAAGTCGCTCAGCCTCTTCAAACAATCTTCGTTTTGGGATACCTTGGGAGTAGATGCTGTTCGGGACTCCTTCAATGGTAATTTTGACTCTTTCGATGTTGGGGTACACAAATTCTTCTGATCCACTTCTGGTTGCTTTTGTAAACAACATTACAACTGCTTTCATACTCTTTCTTGGCAGATTGATGGTCTCGTTAATTAATGTCGTTGCAGCAGCCCATGGTGTGGTTTTCATCAAAGTTACATGTTCGAATGAAAGTACTCGCCCAGCTTGGTAAGAGGTTTCAATCTCCTGGACCAAGGCAAAGTTGGTAATGGTTTCATATTCCAACTCGATGTTTTCAAGAACATACCCAGCCACAGATTGACTACTTTGTGCCTTCATTATATCGGTGGCTTTTGGAAGAGTGATGATATATTGTAAATCATTCGCCATACTGTGGGGTGCATACAATCCATGATCCTTTAAAATCATGTCCAACTTGATCCTCTGTTTTGTTCCATATACAGCAGCATATGTGTCAGAAGAAGCATCGTCAGATTTCGAAATGAGTTTTCGCTGGTTTTCTGTGGCGATGCCATCTTCGATCATGTTGGCTCTCTCATGTTTGTCCATCCAAAGATCCTTGTAAGTCCCCAAAAGACTCTCTCCCGTGTTGTCGTAAACTTTCTCTCCTGCAAATCTAACTTCCAAACGTTCTTGGAGTTGTCTTGCAAGATTGTTATTAAACCAAGATTTTGTGTTCTTGTTTTTAAAGTCGAACAGGAGAAACATCTTATCAGGAACTAATGTTGTCCCTGGTTTAAGTTTTGGGATGTGGATGTAAATTACCTCTCCCTCATTAGCAGAATTGGGGTTGAAAGTAATTACATTTCGGGCTCGTTCCCCAGTTATTGAACTTCTGTGTAACCGGTTATAACCGGGTTCTAATTCAACTTCTCTCTCTGTATTCATTTATTAATATATAGAAAAATTTAAAAAAATTATAACAAAGGATGTTATAAGTTTTCAAAAATTAATAATTATCAAAAAATTCTTCTTCTGTTTCAAATTCTTCTTCATTTGAAAAATCATCAAACACTGCCCAAATATTGTAACAGTAATCTTCATTATAATTTGGATCGGATTTGCTATATAATAACCAAAGTCTGTATCCTTCGTAACTCCCCTTTGAAATTAGGTGGATAAGTCTTCCAATATCATACCATGTCTTACTTCTAAAAACACATTCTTTTGCATATGTGGTAACAATCATTCTTTATTAAAATTCATTTCCTTTGTTGGGAAATGAAGTTTCAATTATTTTTAAAAAATTTAGAGATCATATTTCGAAAGATCCTTGAAAACTGTCTTTGACTTGGCAACCTTTTCCTTTTCCTTACTCTCTTCTGGCTCTTTTTCCCACTTGGAGTAGGTAATGTAAGTCGTAAGTATGGCAGCTATTGTACCAAGAATTGCACAAGTCGTGGAAATGTTTGAAATCATTGGAAATCCTTGGAAAGATTCAGATTCCTCTGTTTCTTTTTCTTTTTCAATTCTGGCTTTCTTTTTTAATTTTGCTTCCCTGCTTATGGCAGCAAGTTTTTTCCCTTGGGCGACTCTTTTTGGATTTTTAACACGAATGGGTGGAGGGGTTTTTGTAATGGTTTGCTCCTGTTTGATCTCCTGTTTTTGTTCTGGTTCTGGTTCCATTTATTATGGTTTGTTTAACAACTAGTTAGAATTTGTTCAATAACTAGTTAGAATTTGTTCAAAACAACTAGTTGGAATTTGTCTGGAAGTTGCTTTCAACCAGTGTCCATTTGGAAGAATTGTTGCTACAGTCAATGAAAAAGTAACGCTTGTTTGCTTTGGAAAAAATGTGTGGATGGTAAGTTTGTTTTGGTCTGGAAAAACTTTGCCACATCTGCATACAAATTTTCCTGGAGATGACCATTGAACAGATTTGAAATGGGGGGTAAAAACAGGAGTCTCAGTGGTTTCATATTTTACCATTGTTGTCAACATTTTTATTTTATTTTTAAAGAGGTTTTTTTTTCAATTTTTTTATAAATATTTTTTCAAAGTTATTGTTCTCTTTTTCTTTTTTTCTTTACAAATTAGACTTGCATAATGGATTAGTGTCCCAATTGAAAAAGATGTCTCAACAGGGTTTTCCCAAAATTTGTCGCACTCACTTTCATCATATTTTTCTGGACATTTTTGAGAAAAGAGGTGCCAAAGATTTTTCCCATATTCTTTTCCATGGGTTTCATTGTATAGTGCAAACCCGACGGACCTCCAGGATGTGTAATCTTCAGCAATGTCTTTTGGCATCTGTTCAATGTATTTTTCTAACTCTTCCTCATCCTTTTGTTTGTGGTCATTAAAGTTAATGATTGTTGTCTTTCTTTCTTTCTGTTTTTCTTCTGGTACAAATGACAGTTTGCTGATTTTTGTGTATGGGTTGCTCCTAACTGAAAGCAGAGGAATAAGTTCAGCAGCTGAAAACTGGTTTGGCACTCTGTCCCTTTTTTCTTCAATAATGTAAGTTAGAAGATAAGGATCAGATGTTGGACTCTTTTTGGAACCATACAGAAACCAATTGCCATCAATGACAGCATTATCAAGTTGGATCTTTGTCTTTTCTTGCACAAGTTTATTGATATATAACCTCTCTCCCCTGTTTAACCAGACATATGGAAAATGCAAATGGTAACCATTTTTGTACTTACCCTCTTTGAAGTAACCAGGTTTTTCAAGAACGAAACAATCTAGGTTTGTTTGATCCACAAGAAGCTCCTTCATTGTTTTTTGGAAGAGTCTTGCCAATTTCAGGACTTGTTTACTGGTGTATAATGGTTTGGGATCCTTAATTTTCTTACAGAGGTCAATGTCAACAATGACAGGACCAATGTCTGTTGTCCTTTCCAAAATATATTTGTTAAACTTTCCAAGACTTGTCAAATATTTGTATGACTTTGTGTATTTATTTAGGAGATCCTCCTCATCTTTAACAGAATATGATCTCTTGTTAAAAATGTCCATATGGGTAATGTTTTCTTTGCTGAAACTTTTGTACAACAGAGCTGAAAATGTGTTTTGATTTTTAAACATAGACAATTCTTTCTTCTTTTATTATATTTTTCTTTTTTTTTCAATTAATTTTAAGTAGGCTAAGTTCAACATCCCAAACATTAAAAAACAAATATGTATAATAATCTCCAAACGAAGAAGAAGTACAGTGTAAAGATACTAGAGTTCCCTTCAACAAAGTTGCAATCCCTTCGCAAAAAATTTGGTGGGGTTGGTTTTCATTGTATGTTATCCCCATCGTTGAACTTGTTAGGTTAGAAATTCTATCTGCTTTTTGATCAACATCACCATGAAAAAGGTATGTATCCAAATTAAAATAAGAATTGTAAAGGGCTGTGTCGTGCCACCCAGATTTTTTGGATTGTTGGTCAATTTTGTGTCCATCTGGTTGTAAAAGGAACCAATATTTTATTAAATATTTTCCAGATTCTGCCACAGTAAATTTCAGTAATGTGCTTTTGTTCCATGAATTATCCCAAACTCCGGCTTTATGACTTGTTTTTCCTCCAGTTTTTTTATGTTTTGTTACCTGTGTAAAATTACCAGCCTGACCTGTGGCTCCTGTAACACCTCTTAAACCTCTAAGACCTCTTTGCCCAGTTGACCCTTTTCCTCCTGGCAATCCCCGAACTCCTTGGTCACCTTGGTCACCTTTTGGTCCTGGATCTCCTTTGTCTCCCTTTGTTCCTTGTGGACCTTGTGGTCCTTGCGATCCTGTGGATCCTGTGTTTCCTTTTGACCCTTGAGATCCTTGGCTTCCTTGTGGGCCTTGGGCACCCTGTGGGCCTTGGGGTCCTGTTGCCCCAGTGTTGCCCTTGTTCCCTTTCGCACCATCGTCACCAGGATCTCCCTTGTCTCCTTTTTGTGCGGTTGTTCCTGCCATACCTTTGTCTCCCTTGTCACCCTTGTCTCCTTTGGACCCCGTTGCACCTGTTGTTCCATGGTCACCTTTGTCTCCCTTTGTTCCTTGTGGACCTGTTGCACCTGCTGTTCCAAAAGTCCCTCTGTCACCCTTTGTACCTTGTGGTCCTCTAATGCCGGCATCCCCTTTGTCTCCTTTGGTTCCTTGCAAACCTCTGTCACCCTTGTCACCTTTGGGTCCTGTATTACCAACATCTCCCTTGTCCCCTTTTGGTCCTATTTTATGAGCATCTGTACCAGCCATGCCTGTCAAACCTCTGTCACCTTTGTCACCTTTGTCACCTTTGGAACCTTGTGGTCCTGGATCTCCTTTTTGTGCAGCTGTTCCTGTTGAACCTTTTGGTCCTGTTGGTCCTATTGCACCCCTGTCTCCACTATTTCCTTTGTCTCCTGTTAATCCTCTTTGTCCTTCCAAACCTTCATCACCTCTGTCACCTTTGTTTCCTGTCAAACCTCTGTCGCCTTTGGGTCCTGTTGGTCCTGTGGATCCTGTTGTACCTGTTGCACCTGTCAAACCTTGGTCACCTTTTGATCCCTTTGGTCCTGTGGATCCTGTTGGTCCTGTCAAACCTCTGTCCCCCTTGTCGCCTTTGGCACCTGTGTCACCTTGTGGTCCTGGTTCTCCGTCAGCACCACCACCTCCTCCATAAGAATAATCTGGGTCATCATATCCATAGTAATAACTCATTATTTATCTTGGTAAAAATTTTAAAAGTTTTTGTTAATAACCAAACTCATATGAAATTCCCATATTCCTTCATCATATCCTTGTTAATTTTTACGATATCTTCAGGTGTTAATGGACCATGGACGACTTTGATTCCATAAATTTTCCCTTTTAAATTAGTGTTACTATTGCTGGAGGAGGTTTTGTACCTCTCATTGAAAAATACAGAACAATATGGACTTCCTAAGAAGCTCAAATCCGCTGTAAAATCCGATCCATCCAATTTTTTAGCATTTAGGTACACACACGACCCAACCCCCAACCAATGGGTCGAAACGATGTGTTTGCTCAAAATACTATGGGTTGCATTCATTGGAAAACTCAAATAGTTGTGGCCTTGAATTCCACCAATTAACAGTTTTGAGTATGAGTATGATTTGAAACTAACAAATTTGTCATAATCGCCATTGTCGTTCCCAATAAGGTAACACCAGTCACCAGGAACAGATGTGTCAACAACAGTACAAACAACGAAAACAGATACATCACCCCAACCAAATTCTGGACAGACGAAACACATATAGTTGTTCCCTGTGTTCTCAATGTAAACATTTCCTGGACCAATGGCATCTGTTCCATATGTGGGGGCAACATTTTCATTGTTTTGCCAAAGAACAGAACTACCATTTCGTGCTTGTGTTATTCTTGCTGTCCCACTAATTGTTTTGTAGGTTTTGGTGGCAGTTGTCAAATTAATATCAAACACAGTTTTGTAATTTTCTTCATGCAGGGAAAGGTTTTTTAATTTTTTTTCAATTTCTTTAATTTTTTTTCCATAATCAAAACCTTCTTCCAATGATCGTCTTGGTCTTCCATAACCATAGTAATAACTCATTATTTATTTTAAACAAAATTATAACAAAATTTTGTTATAAGTTTCAGAAAAATTAACATCCATTAATCCTTACTTTTTTGGTATGACTTTTACTATGGTATCGAGCAGCCTCATCATTGTTAAATGTTTTGGAACATGATGAGCACTTATTGACCTTATTTTTTGTTGATCCAGATGTTTTATGGACAAACTTTAAATGTAACCTCAATGCTGTTAAACTAGATGTTTCGAACTTACATCCACCTTTTTTACAAAAATGGCGAGAGGGTCCAGCATGGTGGTGTATGCTTCTATTATCTAATTTTGATTTTTTAACCATCTTTATTTATTCTTTTCTTTTAGAAAAATTTTAACAATTTTTTGTTAAAAATTTTTTGTTTTTTTGTTTATGTTTTAAAATGTTTTTAAAGTTCGTTGTTGCACTCATCTCCATCTGTAAATTGACGCTCGTCATGTTCTATGGGTCCAAGTTCATCGGTAACTTCTTCTTCATCATTGTCGGAAACTCCTTCGTCATCAGTAGTATCGTTGGAATAATCATTGGGGAGTTCAACTTCTGCATCCTCTCCCCTCTCCCTTTCAGCTCTTCCATTTCTCAGGTCGTCAATAGTTTCTATTGTTATATTTAATTTGTAGTCTAAATCATTGAAAATTTGCCAACCAGTGGTTCCATGTTGTGGATTGTTAACATCTTTTGTTAAATCATTTGTGTCGGACAAAACTTTAAGCATTTCTTCCATTCTTGTTGGAGTAACATAATCCTCCATAATTTCTTGGAACATTAGAGCAATCATTTTGTCTAAAACTTTCTTCATTGCGGTAATGTTTGAATTTGCAACTAATGTTTTGAATTCTTCCAAATTTGTGTTTATTTCATTTGAGTTCATTCTTGTTCTTTTAATTTTTTTTAAAAAAAATATTTCAATTCAAAAAACTGTGTCATAAACTCCTGTTCTAACCAACATTTGGACTTTTGTTTCGCCTGGATGTATGTAAGTGCAAACTGTTCCTGGATGTGTACTCTTGTTAAAATATATGATATTTGGTGGTTTGTCCTGGTAATATTTTGTAAAACCCACCCACATGCATTTTTCGCCATCTGGGCATAAGTTACTTCTTTTGTTATTCATTTATGTTAAAGATTTGTATTCAAAAAAACTTGCCAACCCCAACTTGCAAAAATATTCAAAAAATTTTTGTCAAATGTCCCAGAAACCGGAAGTCAACAAAATTCCAAAAATTCCAAATATTCAAAAAAATATTTCCAACCCTCCCCAAAAACCGGAAGTCAACAAAATTCCAAAAATTCCAAATATTCAAAAAAATATTTCCAACCCTCCCCAAAAACCGGAAGTCAACAAAATTCCAAAAATTTCGTCAATGTCCCAGAAACCGGAAGTCAAAATCCGGGGAGGGGTGGTCCCCAAAAGATTTTGGCGGCCATTAAGGTATGTCCCAGAATCCGCCTTTATACACTACTGCTATACAAAGTTTTATTATTCACACTGGCTCTCTTTTCTCCCTAAGAGCCAGTTCACAGGCTATACAAAGTTTTATTATTCACACTGGCTCTCTTTTCTCTCTCTAAGAGCCAGTTCACTGGCTATACAAAGTTTTATTATTCACACTGGCTCTCTTTTCTCCCTATAAGAGCCATTTCACAGGCTATACAAAGTTTTATTATTCACACTGGCTCTCTTTTCTCCCTATAAGAGCCAGTTCACTGGGTATACAAAGTTTTATTATTCACACTGGCTCTCTTTTATACAAAGTTTTATTATTCACACTGGCTCTCTTTTCTCCCTAAGAGCCAGTTCACTGGCTATACAAAGTTTTATTATTCACACTGGCTCTCTTTTCTCTCTAAGAGCCAGTTCACTGGCTATACAAAGTTTTATTATTCACACTGGCTCTCTTTTCTCCCTAAGAGCCAGTTCGCTGGCTATACAAAGTTTTATTATTCACACTGGCTCTCTTTTCTTCCTAAGAACCAGTTCACTGGCTATACAAAGTTTTATTATTCACACTGGCTCTCTTTTCTCTCTAAGAGCCAGTTCACTGGCTATACAAAGTTTTATTATTCACACTGACTTCCTTTTCTCCCTAAGAGCCAGTTCACAGGCTATACAAAGTTTTATTATTCACACTGGCTCTCTTTTCTCCCTAAGAGCCAGTTCACTGGCTATACAAAGTTTTATTATTGATACTGGCTCTCTTTTCTCCCTAAGAGCCAGTTCACTGGCTATACAAAGTTTTATTATTCACACTGGCTCTCTTTTCTCTCTCTAAGAGCCAGTTCGCTGGCTATACAAAGTTTTATTATTCACACTGGCTCTCTTTTCTTCCTAAGAGCCAGTTCACTGGCTATACAAAGTTTTATTATATGGCTGGGCTTGTTTTCGGGTCATTACGCCAAACGGCGCACGCTGATTGGTTGCTGAAAGGTCCAGAAAAAGCCGTAATGCCCTCTCGGCACTGTGAGAGGGCATTACGTCCTTTTTAATGACCTGCAAGTTTTGGCGGGAAAATTACTGAGTTTATTTGAATGAAAATAAAAGCGAATTAGATATATTCGTTGGAAAATTTTGAACAATAATACGTCCTGAAACATTAGTGTTTCTTTTTATAAAAACTTCTTATTTAAAAGCGCGAAAAATAAAAGCCTAACAGGTGTAAACATGAAGCGAAACGAACAAGCTCAAAAGTAAGAACTAAGGTGAACAGCGACACCTGATCAAGACAAAAACGTAGAACTAAAAACAGATAAGAAAACAAACCAAAAGCCATATAATAAAAGGCTTATTAACCTCGTTTTCTTGGTCTGTACGGGAAAGTATTTGCCCTCGGTTTCTCTCGCACAAACCTCGCTCCTTCGTCGCTCGGTCTGTACGAAAACCTCAGGCAAATACTTTCCCGTACAGACCTCGAACTCGGTTAATAAGCCTTTATTATTATTCACACTGGCTCTCTTTTCTCCCTATAAGAGCCAGTTCACTGGATATACAAAGTTTTATTATTCACACTGGCTCTCTTTTCTCCCCATAAGAGCCATTTCACAGGCTATACAAAGTTTTATTATTCACACTGGCTCTCTTTTCTCCCTATAAGAGCCATTTCACAGGCTATACAAAGTTTTATTATTTACACTGGCTCTCTTTTCTCCCTATAAGAGCCAGTTCACTGGGTATACAAAGTTTTATTATTCACACTGGCTCTCTTTTCTCCCTAAGAGCCAGTTCACTGGCTATACAAAGTTTTATTATTCACACTGGCTCTCTTTTCTCTCTAAGAGCCAGTTCACTGGCTATACAAAGTTTTATTATTCACACTGGCTCTCTTTTCTCCCTAAGAGCCAGTTCGCTGGCTATACAAAGTTTTATTATTCACACTGGCTCTCTTTTCTTCCTAAGAACCAGTTCGCTGGCTATACAAAGTTTTATTATTCACACTGGCTCTCTTTTCTTCCTAAGAACCAGTTCACTGGCTATACAAAGTTTTATTATTCACACTGGCTCTCTTTTCTTCCTAAGAGCCAGTTCACTGGCTATACAAAGTTTTATTATTCACACTGGCTCTCTTTTCTCCCTAAGAGCCAGTTCACAGGCTATACAAAGTTTTATTATTCACACTGGCTCTCTTTTCTTCCTAAGAGCCAGTTCACAGGCTATACAAAGTTTTATTATTCACACTGACTCTCTTTTCTCTCTCTAAGAGCCAGTTCACAGGCTATACAAAGTTTTATTATTCACACTGGCTCTCTTTTCTCCCTAAGAGGCAGTTCACTGGCTATACAAAGTTTTATTATTGATACTGGAAGATTTAAAGCTCGCTGGAAAATTTTAAATTATAACTCATTTTCAGCTTATTTTCAGCATGTTTGTTTTTGAATACTTTTGGTTGCTTGTTTTTGCAAAACTTCGGCCAAATAATTTATTATATCTACCTAGCTAGACGGGTGCACGTGCTAAAGTCTTTTTTATGTTTCTATCACAGTATAGAAGGACACGTGAGCAATTTTCTATTTGTTATATAAATGCACGGAGCCAAGCCAATCAGAGCATGCAATATAACAATCGAAATATAGTAAGGAGTCTAACGTTTCGAGCGAAGGCCCTTCGTCAGAGAGAAACGTTTCTCTCTGATGAAGGGCTTTCGCTCGAAACGTTAGACTCCTACGTTCTCTGTTTCGGCAGTATATCTAATTAACCTTGCGATATTTCGATTGTTGTTTCAACACTGCCTACGCTCTACGCTGCTATTATTTCACTATACATGCAATATAACACTTTATTTTATACGAACTTTTATTCAACGTGTACTTTTCTTGTTTTATTTTAAGGTTGTCTTGGATAACACTGCACTAAATCGGATTGCTTCAGATAGATTACATATTCCTAATCCAACATTTTCACAAGTTAATCAACTAGTAAGTAATTCAAATCAATGTAATTTATATTTTGTAGTTTATAAATTTACTAAATGTTGTAATTTCTGTACATAGGTTTCTACAATTATGTCAACGAGTACAACAACTTTAAGATACCCAGGTTTGTAACTGCCCAGAGCAATAAATAAATAAATAATAGGACATAAACGCATAGTTCTGAGAAATTAAACGGTAGCTCAGTTATCAGCCTACTGACAGCAGGTAAAAATTGAATAGCCTCAGTCTTCTATTTACTACGCTTTTTTAGGAACCTTAATCTTCCAAAGGGGTCACCCATCCAAGTGCCAACCCCCTAACCTTACGAGCTTAACTTACTTTGCATTAGTTTCTCTCTGACTAAGGGCCTTTGCTCGAAACGTTAGACTCCTACGTTCTCTGTTTCGGCAGTATATCTAACCTTACTATATTTCGATTGTTGTTTCAACACTGCCTACGCAGCACGCTACTTTTATTTCACTATACTGACAGCAGTGTCTGTGGTAGCAGAAGAAAGCGCCGAAGCAATATTTCCCTCCAAACCATATAGATGTTAAGGTGCAGTACGTTTGGTGTTTTAGGGTACATGAACAATGACCTTATTGGATTGATTGCTTCTCTCATCCCAACACCTCGCCTACACTTTTTGATGACTGGATACACCCCCCTGACGACAGATCAGAAGGTAATGTGCCTTGAATACAACGCTATTAATTAACTTCGTATAGTTCTGTATGGTAAATTACATCAAATGTTTAGGTATTTATTGGAAATAAACTCATTCCTGTCCGAGGAATTCCTCAGAGGTGAATAAAATTGTTTAGCGATAGCCAGAATAAAGTACTAATAGATTTATTTATATATCTTTAATTAATATATAATAAGTTTTGTGGAAACACCACGTAAAATATTAAGTTGCTAAGCTTTTGGCCTGGTGACTCAGGCCATCAGAGCAAAGACCTGAGTCAGTCAAACTAGTTAGAAATAGAAAGTGAAACCTAGACTCGTGATACCACATGTAGCCTGAATAATAATAAGAAGAAAACCTAGTCAGAAAACCCACGGATATAAATTTATACGATATTATTGCTTTACAAAATGCTCATTTTTGCGTTTTTATTTTTATTGTTTAAGGTGAAGTAATATGAGGAACAAATTGCTCGCAAGTTGAATAGCGTTGTTGCACGTATTACCACCCACCTTAAACATTGTCACGCAACAATGATTTTGTTGCAAGTTGAATCAGCATGTTGCAGCAAGTAGAACTGGAGTCTACTTTTTTCAACAATTTTTTTCAACTTGCAACAAAATCATTGTTGCGTGACTATGTTTAAGGTGGGTGGTAATACGTGCAACAACGCTTTCCAATTTGCAATGCAACAAAGTTGTTGCAAGTTGAAGAAAAATGTTGCTCGTATTTAATACCTCACCTTTATGTTTATCTTTGTAGGTGTCAAGTGTGAGAAAAACTACCGTATTGGATGTAATGAGAAGACTGCTGCAGGTTAGCGTGATATTGTCTAGTTTTGCAATGAACGGCGAACTTGGACTAATCAATTTGATCCGTATCTTCTTTTAGCCCAAGAATGTAATGGTTTCAAGACTACGAGATAAAAAATTTCAACACTGCTATATTTCTATTCTCAATATAATCCAAGGAGAGGTCGATCCTACCCAGGTATGTCGCTGGTTGAGGTTTTTTCACAGCGTGACGGATTGAATTTAAATATATAAAATGTTAATATCAGATTTTACGAGAGATTTAACCTCTTTTCCTCACCGAGGCTTTTTTTAATTCGGGTAAGGCGCAAAAACGCCTCTGTCTTTTATCTTCTCTAAGTATATCTGTCTTTTATCTTCTCTATAAGTATATCTGTCTTTTATCTTCTCTAAGTATATCTGTCTTTTATCTTCTCTAAGTATATCTGTCTTTTAAATCTTCTCGACTCAAGAAGTATTGTAGATTTTTATTGCACGTACACTGTGTTCGAATCAATTAAAATAATTCTGAAATTTTCATCTGGTTCTCATCAATTTCTGTGCATTACACATGCCCCTCGTGCATCTCTTGCCGCCAGGGCATTTCTCTGCTTGAGGCAAGGAGATGAAGAGCTGAGTTAAGACCCCGGGTACGAGACCCCAGGTGGGTACGAGACAATGCACATTCTATATAGCGAGTAGTAAATAGAACACCGCTGCCAAACGTTTGCGCGTGCGTGAATTTGCTAGAGCAAACACTGCAAGAGAAGTGGGAACTAGCCGTGGCAACGACAACCAGACAGTGAAGACTTAGAAGTAAGACTCAACCATTTATTTGTGTTTTAAAAAAAGGGGGCATAAAAATTAGGAAGGCATTTCAGAATATGTTACAATATTGACAAAGAAGCCATGCACAAATTACCTACCTTATCTTTTTGGTATAGTATGCTTATAATTTTAACTTTTGTGTCGGACTCTCGGACCAGTCCAAATATTTCAGTGTTTTCCCGCTCTTTCTTTTTTTTTGAGACACGAACTCGCATGTCGCGCAGGCGCGAAAAGGTTTGGCAGCGGTGTTAGTAAATAGTGTGTTTCGTATCTTCGTGTCATTCCAAACTTACGTCATATCCTGTGTGAATTTTGGAAAATACTTAAGCCTCTTCTCCAGTTATCCCAGAAACCAGTTCGCAGCGAGTTTCGGGTACTTACATGTGATTAAAAAGAACTCACAGCCTAGAAACAAGCACTGCGAGTTCTTTTTAATTAAATGGGCAGCGAGCTGCGGGCCTGTTTCTGCAATAATTACTGGCGAAAAAAGGCCTTAGCGCCCTCCTTTCCACCCGCGCCTTTCTACCCACTAGCGTCTGTGAGGCGCAGGCTATGTCATTCCCCGTGCATATCTTAACGCAATTTTATACGTGCATGCAACTGGTTTTATTTCTGATATATATTCTAGGTTCATAAAAGTTTGCAAAGAATTCGAGAACGAAAATTAGCAGAATTTATTCCATGGGGTCCTGCAAGTATTCAAGTTAGTAATTGCATGAATTATTATTAAAAATGTACATTTAATGAGAAGTCTCCACTTTTCAAGCCTCTCTTGCGGCTGTTGTAAGGGTAGGTTTATAAAGATGGCTGTATGGGTTTAAGTTTTTTTGTCAGTTAATTTTACGACTTTAATTAGGCCAAATAATGTATGAATACAATAATAATAAAAGGAAAAAAAAGGAAGCCAAATGTGGCTAGACACGAACAAAACAAGTCTCATGCAAGGTTCCAGCCAACCTTTCTTTTTATACAGTAATCACCACTGTGTTATATAGTTTTTAATTTACAATTTGCTTTCATCTATTCAGGTTGCTTTATCGCGTAAATCACCTTATGTTCAAACTGCTCATCGAGTTAGTGGTCTAATGATGGCTAATCATACGAGCATTTCAACCGTAAGTTACATAAGCACGAAAATTTTCGATAAAATTTTAAACATTGTTTATTTGTTGAACCTCCTTCCTCTGTGTTTGTTACTTAATAGACAGAGAGAAATTTATATTTTTTGCCTTGGATGATGGTTATAAATTTAGTTACGTTGTAAATATGAAAATAGAGTCTTTTTATTCTCCTAATGTTTTCTTCTGTTAGATGTAAAATTAGATGTCTCAAAAGTCACCTACTCTATTCAGTCAAAATGAATTCAAATCTCGCAATTTGCTGAGCACATAGAGAAATTAGAACCATTTTTTGTATCTCTTCTCTCTGAACTCGTTTTCATGTACGAAATTCAAAAGAATCTTTACTCTAAAACGAGCTGGTCAGAGGGGCTAATTTATATGCACATAACTGCCTCGTACCCAGGCGCGATTGAGGGGAGAGTGCGGGAGCGCGCAAGGAGCGATGGGATAGGAGCGCCGTCTTCCCATCGCGCGACATCCCCCTCCCACATAAGAGGATTTTAAACCGTCGGCCATTTATGAATAAGGTCTATAGGTAATCGAACATTTGCTCAGCTATTCTTTGTGCAGATTTTTATTAAGTTTATATATTTGTTTGAAAAGCTATATAAAGCCCGAAAAGAAACGTTTTTTTCTCTATAAACTAAATAAATTTAAAACAGTTGATTTCGCGTCATTTTCGCACCATACAATCATGTTCTTGTGAGTTTTTTCTTGTCTTGCCAGGTCTTTGAAAAGAGCTGTCGTTTATATGACAAACTAAGGAAAAGAGAAGCATTTCTGGAGAACTATCGCAAAGAGCCTATATTCCAAGATAATTTGGACGAAATGGACAATTCCAGGTAATATATTAAATCAAGTCAAATTGTCTGGATTAACTATGACTGGAGTGAGATACTAAAGGCGCGTCTATATATAGTTTACAAAACGAGTTGAAGCCTGGAACCGAGTTACGAGTGCTGCGGTGTCCGGCAGAATAATATTTTGGGCTCGCGTTTTGGAAATTTGTTGGTGTAACCTGTAACCAGGCCTTATGCAAGATGTCTGCCTGTGAGATTATTTCATAATGTGACCTAACCCCATTATTGAACAAAAACCCAAATTCTAGTCAGAAACCGAGTTTACCGCTTAGCTATCGACCCACTAGTGAGTTTACCAAGCTTCATTGCCTTAAGTTGTTAGACTGACGTCTAAATACAGGAATGGTTTCAACTTGATATTAGTCAATATTTAAATAGCTAGAAAACACCAGAAAAGATAGAGCTAGGCAGAAAACTCGCCAGTGGATCGGGTTAACATATAAGCTAAGTGATAAACTCGGTTTCTGACTAGGGTTATGGTTTTTTGTTGGGGTTAGATGAAAATATAAGATAATCTTGCAGGCAGCCATCTTGAATGAGGCCTGGTTACACAGCCGAGAATAGAGTCTACTTAGAAGCAGTGAACTCCATTTCCTATATCCATCCCTTATACCTGGAACGCTAACTTCACTCATTATCAGGCTTCAAAAGTGAAGTCAAAATTTTGTACTTATTACGTCGCTTCCAGTCCCTTGCGCCATCCTGACGCGAATCGCGTCTTGGCCGCGTATATAGGGGGACTGAAGGCGACGAAATAGGGCTTGGTATGAGGGGAGAATGGATGGAAGTATGGAGTTCACTGCTTGGAACAAGTCACTTGAGTTGAAATATCATTATTATATAGAATGAAACAAAGATTCGTGTTAAGAGCGGAGAAGGGTTATTTTTCTATGGAACTAGATCAACCGATTTACCTTATTGGACATTATCAGGCCGATATTTCGCAACATTAGCGAAATATCGGATCTTCAAAATTTGATCATCGCAACCGATGTTTCTTACCGATTCACAATTGTATCAACATTTTGCTGCTTATACGAGTCTTAGACCCCATCCACACGTATACGTTTTCCTAGCGTTTTCATATTGTTTCAGGTAATGAGACCATTGTTTCTGCTCCCCTGAGGACTGAGAACAATCACTATAAAAACGCTATGTTAAAATTGAATGTACAGTAAAAACCCGCTAACAAGAACCTACATTTTACCAAATCAGGCTGGGATAGGTTCCTATATTCTTATATATTCTTATATAAATAAATTCTTAATTTCAGCCTGAGGTTCTTAATAGTGGTAGGTTCTTGTTAGCGGGTTTTTACTGTATTGATGGTTTGCAATCAATCTCTTGAGATTTGGAAGACAAAGAAACGGCGGCCATGTTGGAGGAAAACATACTCCAAATACAATAGCTGCTAATGAGATTATTTTGTTAAAGTTCCTCCAACATGGCCGCCATGACGTCAAGTGCAAACCAAGAATTGGAATAGATTTCTAATTAGTTCCACTCGACAGCCCATAAGACAAAAGAAAAGGGCCGCTTCGCGCGACAAAATTCGCCAGTGGAAAACAGGCTTAACGTGTAGAATAAAAATACTTATTGTAAGACATTGGAACTCGTTTTGAGAAACTATTTTTTAATTTAGAAGCAACTCGAGGTGTGTTCTACCGGGATCTGAACCGGGATCTAGAGTGTTCCATCTGAACACTCGAAAACATGCGACAAAAACACTTTCGACTTTAGTCTGTTGTTTTCAGCATTGTTTTCTCGTGTTTTAGATCCGAACCTCGTAAAATATACTCGATTATGCACTAATTAACAAATGTTCGCCTCAGGCTCGACTTTTCACCGATATTCACTGAGCCTGAATAATTGTTTATATCGATCACCGATATTCACTGAGCCTGAGGCGAATAATTGTTTTAGTATAAATACACATTTTTGTACTTCATTTTTGCACTTCTAACAGGATTTTCTTTAAAATTATTAATTTTCTCTCCTGTCACATTGATAACTCGGCTGGCGGCCATGTTGAATAAGCGCTGTAGGTGATTATCGGGAATGGACCATCAAAGGTCTCAATGAGACGACTCACGGATACGCAAGCAAGCACAGCTAAAACCACTAGAAAACGCATTTGTTTGACAATGTAAAGAAATAGTGTAGTTCGAACCGTGAGTGTTTTTTTTGCCCAATACACTTACAGTTGAGACATAATGAAATTCATTCAAATGACCTAGATGTATAATATGGGGTATTTTTTTATGATATTGAGGATGAACAACAGTTGTCTCATTGAAATTGACAGCTGATTCAGTAATAGTAATTATACAATTCAAAGCATCAGCAACTGCCTGTACCATAAGAGCATCACACCAAGTGCCTTGAGCTGACATCCTTAATATAGTTTGCCCAAGACTTATCAGTAACACTGTCAATAAACTGGATGAGCTTGAATATAATCAACACCTGCTTTCCTTACATTTAGATGATAATTAAGATTGTGATATAATTGGTGAGAAACGGCTTTAAAAAAGCAATCACCATTGCCACCAACATCAAGAGGCTTCAGATTTTTCAAAAGGAGCCTAGCTTCCAATGTTGACATAGGAAAGTCTCTTTGTTTTTACTATGGAAAGTTTACTTGTGAAATCATGTACAGGTTTTGTTTTAGAGGTTATGTTTGGAATGAGCTCTTGGGAAACATCTTGCACTACATCAAAATGCACGTTATTACTATTCTGAGTGTAAATCACATGGTTATCAATGGGTAATGGCTCATTTAACATAGTTCTGGAAAATTTTGCCCACTTGTCATTATTACCAAATTTTGTATATACATAAATGTCTGTGCAAAATATAAAGAAGCTGCAGTTAATATTTCGATATCAGTTCCCCATACACCAACATTCTTCATTTTAGATGCTGTTAAATAATTATCTAGAGAAGTACCAATGTGTGGTAATGAAATGAAGCATGAACAAATGTTTGCAATAGAACGAATGATCGACAACAGACTCGTGTAAACCGCAGAAACGGTGAAACAACAAGTGAACTACGAGTTCATCATGAAACAAACGGTTAAACTGCAGAAACAGTAAACATCAATACACTGATGGAACTAGTAATATGCTATTAAACGGAAAAAACGCATGAAAAGAAATCAACAAACTCACCTCCTAGCTTTCGAAGTACTGTAGTAGATAGAAGTAGATACCGCAGGCGGACTAAACCGGTTTATCTGGTTTTAGAACAGAGCGCGCAAAGCAGGCTGGAGGATTATATGCAAAAGTCGAGTGATAGCATATACTCCCAATACTCCTACGGAGTATCCGTGAGTCAAAAAGGGTGATTGCTTAGTGTGGAGACACAATGCGGTAAATTTATCTTTATAAATACTTTCGTGGCAACATTGTCTAAATATGAACGTTGTAATATTAGTGAAAGTAATAATGCTTGGACGTGTAAGGATACATTTGTCATGAATATATCCTTATAAGTCCGATAATTGTTGCTTTTACAACGATTATATTTAGATATTGTTGCCACGAAAGTGTGTATAAGGGAAAAAATACCTCATTGTGTCTCAACACTACCTTTTCAATTAAGCTTGTTACCGTGGATAAACCACAATGGATATGACGCTGCTATTGGTGAAAAGGTTCATTAATCCGAAGTAGCGCGACCAATCAGCGCGCACAATCTTCTATAATCACCCGTGTATTTATGCTAAGATATATATTATTCATTGATTTGGGGTTTTTTCTCTTCAGGGAAGTAGTTCAGCAACTGATTGATGAATACCAAGCTGCCACCAAGCCTGACTACATTTCCTGGGGAATCAAAAAAGTAAAATATAAACAAAAACTTTCAGTGTAAACACTTCATCGTTTACACACATTACATGTCAGGTTTGTTTCTCGTGTTCATCATTTTTCTTTTCCTAAAGGGTGCAGATTGAAACTCGACTATCGTTTTGGAACAGCTCAGGTGTAGACATGATTGAAATGGCTGATTTTTCCAACAGAGTGAAAATGAAAATCAACTCGTCTTCATTGGAATGCAAAGAAGTGATATCCATAGGACATCTTATATCGCCATCATAATTGTATAAATAGTATTTATGTGAAACTTTCAGTGTCTAGTTAATAATTGAGAGTATTTTTTGTAATGATACCTTGAGATATTAACGCGTTCTTGCTAAAAGGTCTACAATCAGTGACAAAATACCTCGGGACACTTCGTATTTGTGATACTGAACCATCTAATATTTTGCAATTCGTAATAAGTAAGCGTTGAGAAGCCCGGGGGATACAGTAAAGCAAAGATTACCCTTCAATCGAAGTGTCCAACCAATTTTGTGACTGATTGTAGTTCTTTAATGTCTGTAAGTATAGTTTAGCTTGTCGATACATTTTTTGATAAAATGTCAATAAATTTCTAAGACCCACCTCATGCATATATGAACGAGTTTTCTGATTGGCTACAAGTAACCAATTTGTTTCCATGCTCGTTTAGTGGTTGTTGTCTTTGCATGTTTGGGTTAAATCAATATACATGTACTATTCAAAACTTAGAGGAGCGGTCTGCTTCGCATGCAGACTAGCCTTGACCCATTTTCACAATTTTTTCTTCTCTTATAAATTTCTGATGACCTGCATGCATGTATGTTTACATGACATTTTACGAACTTCGCCGGCATGTTGGTGTCACAGCGGTATAGTTTCCCCTCGCGCGCGGATAGTGTCTCCCACATGAAAGACAAAATCTCAGATCTGCGAAGAACTCTTTTATTTCTTTTATTTGATAATTCCGAATTCAACAGACATCAGGGCTGTTTATCGCTTAAAAAAAAGAATATGCAGCTCTTTTTTGAAGGGTCAAGATTTTATTTTTACCAACGAAATAAAACGTTAGGAGCAGAGCCTTTTATCAGAGTAATATAAACGTCTAAAAGGTCGATAACTATATGGCTCCGCTTGAAATGTTAGTTCGTTACAAGTCTAAAAATCTTGGCAGTTCACCACCTTTAAACAAACCGCGATTCAAGTTCAACATTATGAATTTTGATTTTACTTTTCACATTTTTATCAAAGAACACAAACTAAAAGTTATCTCGATTTTTTAGGGGGGGGACAGTCTGTATCCGCGTCGCGGATTGTGTCTGGGGACACCGGCACATGAGAAAAAGTGTAGGTATTCCTCCTATCGTGGGGACCAAAAACAGTTTGCTAAGTATTAATTGCAATTGGACTCATTTACATTTTTTATGAAGATCCACTATACCACCGAAACAGTTCATTTTATTTATTTATTTATTACGTTTTGCCACATTTGTATATTGTAGACAATAATTACATATATATAGGTGTATTGTATGAGTGAGTGTGCTTTAAGTAATTAGATTTCAGTAAAGTTAATAATAAAATAAATAAGTTAATTTACAATTAAATCACAATAACAAATTTACAATTACGTGGCAGGGTGCCCACAACAGCTTAATGCCAATTACTGCGGTCCCAGGTAAACAAAATAAATAAGTAAATAATAATAATCAAGTTTCAGACATCAGATGCAGCAACGGATCGCTTCGTTGAGACCTCGTGTTGAGTTGCATTTTGTGCAAATCGATTTCCATGATCTGGGGTCTTCAGGGTTGTAAATTCGAAGTACTGCTGCTATGTACTAGGACAGGAGGTTGCTTTTAAAACTGGAGAAAGTGGTCTCTTTTACACGTAATTGGGACGATAAAGTGTTCCAAGTCCTGCACATTCTTGTAATATAGGAGCGTTGGAAAGTAAGAGTTTTACATTTTCGCGGGCGAAACTGTAAGATGTCAGGAATCGAGCTGTTTCTTGTTGTTCTTAGTAGGAATGTGCGGAGCAGGAAAGATTTCGAGATCGATTATAGCCATGTTATTAATAATTTTAAAGAAGAAGATTATGTCCAGGTATTCGTGCCAGTAAGAAACTGGGAGTAGGTTTAATGTCAGCAGTCGTTGTTTGTAAGTTACTGATGATTGGAATGGAAGATTCAGAATTACTTTTGTAGCGCGCCGTTGAACCCGTTCCACGCGTCTGATAAGTTCCACAGATTGCGGGGACCATACCTGAGTTGCATACCCGAGATGTGAACGTACGATTGCAAGTTAGATTGTACGACGGACACAGGGATCTGTGACCTCTCTTAAGGAACGGAGCCTTGGACTGCAACCTGTTTTGACCATGTTAAATCTTGCGTCATTCAAGTACCAAGATCTCGTTCACATTTAAGGCTTCCGATCTCTTTATCTTTGAGATGGTACTGATGTTTGATTGGCGCCTTTCTACGGGTAATAGACTGAGATTTTGTATTTTTTTCATTAAAGCAGAGTCCAGAAGTTTTTGTCCATTTTTCCAAACTGTCAAGGTCTTGTTGGAGGAGATTTGCATCCGAACAAGAGTTGATTGCCATTAAACAACTTTGTGTCGTCTGCGAAACACGCGACAGTCGCGGAAGATTGAACAGAATCTGGTAGCTTGTTTATATAGAGTAAGAAAAGCATAGGTCCAAGAATAGATCCTTGCGGAACGCCCGAAGTAACGGGAAGAGTAGATGAGGTTGCTCTGGGGATGATCAGACGCACTGTTAATTACGCCCTAACAAATATGAACAAAACCACGCAATTTCTCAAGTAATACGGTGTCGCACTTTATCAAAGGCTTTGCTCATGTCGAGGTGATTACATCTGTTTGTTTACCATTGTCCAGTTGGTGACCAATATACTCAAGAACCTGAACTGAGTAGCACAAGACTTTCCAGGAATAAACCGGGTTGATCTGAATTGATGTACTGCAGCAAGCGATGATCTCCTGTCTTGAACAGGACGCAGCGTTCCAAAAGTTTAGATATATTCGAGAGCAGGGATATTGGCCTAAAATTTTCTGCGCAATGTTTGTCTCCTTTCTTATAAACTGGGACGATGTTACCAATTTTTCATTCATTAGGAAGGGTTCTGGTTTGCAAGGACAGGTTGAATAATGAACACAACGATAGAGCAATTTGTTCAGCTGTTTCTTTAGTAATCTGTTGGGTATGCCATCAGGGCCCGTAGCTTTATGCACATCCAAGGATTTCAGAAGAACTAGGATTGGTTAAACTTGGAACTTGGTTAAAGAGCTCAGCGATAGGTTTGGGTTTAGAAGCAACGATTCTGTTTTGATGGCTGGTGGTGCCGCCCATTGAGATTTGCGGTAGACTGCTTTTTTTCGACGTAAGCTTGAAAACCGACCAGAAGCGTTTAGGATTTTGTTTTAGGTCTGTTGATAGACAGTTGAAAAAGTTCTCGCGGGCAGCAGAGATCATTTGTTTGACAGTAGATCTAAGATTTTTAAACTTTTCATATATGTACTTGTCGTGAAAACGTTTTAGCCTTTGCGTAGAAACTCTTTTTGGTGAATGACGTGCATGATTTCGCCTGTGATCCAAGGTAGACCGTTTTTTCTTTTCAAGCGTCTGATGGGTTAAAAGTATTTTTGATGCGTCCCGCCACCTTAGTTTTTTATGCATTGTTAGTATTTTGCAAAGAATTCTTTGTCGTCTTTCAGTTTCAACAAATGATTGACCAACTGTGTGTTCAAGTAGCAAGATATGCACCTCCTGCTAACCTCCTAAAGTCGTCTCGCGATGGCAACGCAAAGCTTCCCGCAATCAATGTTGTGAACTTTCGGCAACGATTGCGAGAGCTTTGCGTTGCTATCGCGACATCAAGTTCTTTACACAGGCGATTTTTCTCCTTTTGACGCATGCGATTGAATGGATTCACTTGCGAATGTGATTGAACATTTGTGCAGAGCTCTGATCTGGAGCTATACGAGGTTTGATATATTGGTGTTTCATCTATTCAATCGCATGCTTCACGATGAGAAATATCGCAACAAAAATCGCCTGTGTAAACCGGCCTTTTTTAAAAACTGTCTATCAGCCTATGAAACGAAAATTAAGTCTGACAAAGTAACATCTTTTACTGTTTGTTTTTTTGTTTCTGTGATATTTCAATTACGTCACATGGGCATAAATGCTTATTGGACTGAAGGTTATATATGATTATCTTGCTATTATCAAACGAAACCACTTGGAATCTTACATGTTTGGTGTTGTGTGAGATAGACACGCACATGCATCCTTCGAATAATTGATGCAGTGTTTCCACTTTGCAGGAAATTTCCTGATTCTCAGGAAATCCTGACTTCAAAAGGAATTTTCAGGATGAGTTAAAATCTCAGGAAAATCAGGAAATCTCAGAAAATCTAAGTTGATCGAGAAAATTTTAAAGAAATTTTAAATTTTTAACGTGAATATTTAGCTTTCTGTTGTTCGCAGTTCGCCTGCGTTGGCCTGGTTTCTATTTCCCATCATTACTGTCGGAGGGAGGGGTAGGGTTACAAATGGAACCAATGAACATTTAGATTTAGTGTTTATACCAACGGTGATAGTTGAGTTCCTGGGCTCTCATTACGCGTCCTTATGATAATATAAAAATATGAATGTATTTTACAATTGCTAAAAAGTTTTAAATAAAAGTTAAAACAAAAAAAATGTAAGCGCTATTGGACTATTTCATCATTTTTGTTAATTTCATAATCATACAGCCTGCGAGCAGGCTCATTTGATCTAAATAAAATATCAGGAAATTTCAGGACAACAAAACAGGAAATCTGGATTTCAGTTGTGGAAGCACTGAATTGATGTGATATTATCAAAGACTATATAACCTCCGCGGGGCATTGTGCACGTGCACGTCACAACATGTGACATCCACAACAAACAAACTCACTGAAAATATTTCAATAACGAAGCAACGAATTAACCAAAAAGCTGCAAAAGACGTTGCTCTGTCATTTTAAGTGTTCTTTCAAATAAGACAGGCTTTATTTGGCTTTAATTGAAATATATTATTTAAACAAGAGTCTGAGGGCATTTAATGCTGCATACACCTCTGCCAGCGAGTTATTAGAGAGATGTTCAAAAGAAAACGTGGTTGCACTCGTACATAATTATATGCAAAAATATTGGCATAAACATAAGGAACACGGATAATCTTGTAAATATGAGATTTATATATTTACGCGGTTGAATATTGAACTTTTATACTAAAATACAAGTCTCTTCGGGTATTAAATATCAACACAGCGTCATGTTTACGGCGTGTAAGCGTATATAATATCAAGATATACTTGCCAGCGACATTACTGACCATTAACTATATGTCTGTGAACACACAAAACACATCCGAGACGAGAAAGGCTTGATCAGACATCAGGAAAGCAAAGAAAGAAAGCATTTGGCATGCACGCATCAGTTTTGCAAAGCCTCAACAATTTAAACACAAACTTTTATAATGTCTTCTTTCGATTTTTGCTCAATTTGATTTCAACCTCGTGGTTATGACTCATCACTCATCGTCACATGCTAGTCACATGTTGCCTCGCGGTTCGTACCCAAACCCACATGCAGATGCAAATAAGCACTCTGAACATCGTGGCCTCATGCACTAATTAGTGGATCTATGAACTCAATTGGGATAAATTTCAGTATTTTCAGATGGAACATTATCCTTCGTCCTGCCTAAATGACGTTCACTAACAATCAGTGGTGTATAGCCAAAGGAGGCTAGTGGAGTGCCCGCCCCAATTCGCCCTTTTACCCCCCCCCCCCCCAAAAAAAAAGTGTAATGACGTTTCATAATGTTCACAATTCTGTAAAATCTCACTCCAAAATGCAGAAAATGGCATTTCAGGCACGCTAGGTTTCAACATTGGGGGTGGGGTGGGGGGGGGGGGGAGGGGAGTTTTCAACTTTTCATGCCCTGCAGATTCCTTGCCCTTTCGGCGCTCCACAGGTCAGTGTCAAGCCCTCCGCACAGTTTGACCTCGAGTTTGACATCAATCCACCTTGACACCTCCTCACGCGTCCGCCATAATCAGGGTTCTGGTAACGCCGCACTGCTAACAAATAACTACTAACAACCTTAAAAACACAAGGCTTTTTAAAATTATTTCTTATTTCTTTTACACCCTTTGTACCAGGCAGCACTTTCTTGCGATAGTAACTTCTAGTATATCAATATCTGTAATCGGCTTTATGACCAGAATAATCAAACTTTTTGCCAATAAATGACTGATTTATGAACACTGCCTGAATAAAATCGAATACTTGAGATGAATAATCACAGTTTTAATGAAAAAATCAGTATTATGAATATCCGCTCGTGAACTAGGATGCATGACGAAAGTTTCGGAACATTTCATTCAACAGCGTTCAACATTGTTGAATTCAACCGTGATTCAACATGTTGAAAGCGTTTGGCCACCCTGTTGAATGATGTTGAACGTTGTTGAATGGTGTTGAATGATGTTGAACGAAATTTGAACATGTTCAAATTTTCGTTCAACATGCGTTCAACAATGTTGAACGATGTTGCATGAAATGTTGAAAGCGTTTGGCCAGTTAAGATGTAACCATAACCCACAAACCATAAACCATTTGAAGGCAAAAAGTTTGAATGTTTTGAACGTTAAACATTTGATAACACAAATCGATATACAATCTCGGTAAAAGCTGTCACAACTAGACCGGGTACCAGGACAAGTCAGGGTACAAAGAGCTGCCTCCTCCACAGGCCCTATTGCATCATGGACAGGTCACACTGTTGAGAGGGCCTGCCAACGGTAATAATTCCATGTCCTAAATAACCCAGGTACTTCATGAAAGCCTGACCCCAACACACACCCTAATCCTAACCAATAAATTCGTGAATATAGGACATGGATTTATAACCCTGCCAACCTCGTCCCCAGGGCCATTTGTGGGGACTAGGCCAAGATGGCGGCCAAAACCAAAATGGCGGGAACAAATGGCCCTGGCACAACACCGCTGCCAAACGTTTTGCACATGCGCGACGTCTGAGCTCGTCCTCAGAAA
Source organism: Paragorgia papillata (assembly GCA_035771165.1). Lineage (NCBI taxonomy): Eukaryota > Metazoa > Cnidaria > Anthozoa > Scleralcyonacea > Coralliidae > Paragorgia > Paragorgia papillata. The sequence continues at coordinate 3,995,555 of JAWNZC010000265.1, forward strand.
AAGAGCGGGAAAACACTGAAATATTTGGACTGGTCCGACACTGCATGAAAACGAGCATATTCCTTCGTATTCCGATGTCTATACGGCTTGGAATAAAACACATTTTCTGACAGTTTTCCGATCCTGATTACGGGTATGAATATGACCCGTATTGTGCCGTATTCAAGTCGGATTATGGTTGTAAATATACCACATATTCACACCATATTCAAAGTAGAAATACTGCCTTCAATATTTCAGAAAAGCAAATTAGCACGTGGTGTAAAAGGTAGAATGTAATATTTATACTTGGTGTAGTAACTCGTGTTTTACACCCTATTCACGGATGCAAAGTAGATCGTTTTGAAAATTTCTTAACTTATCTATATATAATATGGAAAGAAGCTATATTTGCTTCTCGTTGAGATTGTTAACTACAGTATTCAATTCAGCCTTTAGGCACCCTACTTATGTGGTACGCCGACTTATACTATGCTGCTTATTTTGCTGTAAATACTTTCTGAGTTTAACTAATTTACTTTTAGCTGATGAATATAACGATATGCCTATAATAATAAAATTTTAAAAACCGGATGCAAATCGTTTCAAAACGCGCTTCCTGTAGTAGTATCCTGTATCACCACCGATCTGATACCTGGCGTAGTGGCCGTATATTCCTACTGACCTCGCTAGATGTATACATATATAATTATATCAATGTTGGTGAAGAGATTTAAGATAATATCGGGAATGCGCGTGATATATATGCCACTAGTTTTCTAGATTAAACCGTTAGAAAAAGAGTGTCTTTTTACTGGGGGGTTTATAAACGAATGGATTAATAATCCGGGATAGACTGGGAAAAATTTCGGTTACAAATAACAGACAAACTACGTTGGTGTTTTATTACCCGTCTTATCACCACACAAGAAAGTTTAATTTCTCAGAATGTGGAATATATCAGAGGGTCTTCTTATCGGAAGGTATTTTCTGTTAACAAACAAGTTGGCTTATAACCAGGTGAGCTTTATAATCAATCAGCTTTTCTACGCTATTATCCGATTTCAACTGAATCTATATCTCTTCCCCTGACCCACGCCATGCACACCCCCCCTCCCGCAAGACACACAAAAATATTCATATGCAACACGACTCTTGTTCTATATAATCATATATCAGCTACATAACATTTATAAAATACAAGTTCAATCTACAATGATGCCTTCGTACGCAGAGTTTCACGCACGTGCTGGTGCATGCAAGTGTTATTTGGTTGACTTTTATATCTACCTCAGCAGATACCTCACCAGGGGATATCAACCTTCCCAGAGTTCCATTTGTACTCATGCATCTGGTTTAGACGTCTGCGACTCTGCGGCGCAGGCTACTTGTGTTACAGACTTACAGTGTTACACTTACAAGTTGTCACTTTCAAACGCTTTCAGAGACAGTGTCAGGTTGGCTCGAACAACCTTGGGTCGAAGAGTATTCGTAGGATTTGTTTGAGAGTTTCAGTTGTTTGGTCGTTATGTCTGATCCTAGTTACGCGAACTCCGAAGGAATAGATATAAACGACACCATAAATATTAATACCACAGCCCACAGGGGAGACGTTTAATGATATGAATGCTATCCTTCAAGACATTCTTGAACAGCAAATGGAGACAAACAGAGTAAGTTGTGCGAAAAATTTATTGATAGTTAAATTTGTTATTCAAATATATTACTTTATTGAGTTAAAACGCAAACCACTTTGACCTTTACAGAGATTAGACGAACAGAAAGAAGCCAATGACAAGCAACGCGCCTCGCCGCCTCTATGAAAACGCTGTCCGGAGCAAGAGTCGTTGGCGCGCTAACTTCAGTGGCAATAAAATACTCAAGGCAACTCGTCCATTAGAACGACAGAGAAACGTGCCCATGGATCTTTAGGTTTGTAGGGCATTGCGCCTTTTTTAATTCAATACCTGTCGACTTGATAAGACCTCGTTAATGTGGGTGATCCTGGCAATTATTTTGTCCTTATAAAACTTTTGATGTGCTCATTTTAAATCGGATAAAGTCCGTCCCTCCTAAGTTTATAATATATAAAGTTAAGGATTGGAAAAAAGCGCAAAGGCAGAAGAGACGTACTTGGTTCACTTGCGGTTTCGAATCTAATTAACATAACTTACATGTACTGGCGCGAAATATTGATATTAACCTACTGTATTTATACCTGAGGCAGCCCCATTATAATTTCGCTCCAGACGATTTTACTTGTCAAAGGAAAATCTGATCATGTTTCGTCTGAATGCACACAGATTGTCTATTGTACATTAAAACTAAATAATTAAATTTAGTCACCTGTTAGGATGCAGATTTATATGTTTTAATAATAAACTAATTTTATGTTACAATGATAATCTGGCTCGTGTCCTGATGTTTCGTCTGAATGCACACAGATTGTCTATTGTACATTAAAATTAAATAATTAAATTTAGTCACCTCTTAGGATGCAGATTTATATGTTTTAATAATAAACTAATTTTATGTTGCAATGATAATCTGGCTCGTGTCCTGATGTTTCGTCTGAATGCACACATATTGTCTATTGTACATTAAAACTAAATAATTCAATTTAGTCACCTCTTAGGATGCAGATTTATATGTTTGAATAATAAACTAATTTTATGTTGCAATGGTAATCTGGCTCGTGTCCTGATGTTTCGTCTGAATGCACACAGATTGTCTATTGTACATTAAATCTAAATAATTAAATTTAGTCACCTCTTAGGATGCAGATTTATATGCTTTAATAATAAACTAATTTTATGTTGCAATGATAATCTGGCTCGTGTCCTGATGTTTCGTCTGAATGCACACATATTGTCTATTGTACATTAAAACTAAATAATTCAATTTAGTCACCTCTTAGGATGCAGATTTATATGTTTGAATAATAAACTAATTTTATGTTGCAATGGTAATCTGGCTCGTGTCCTGATGTTTCGTCTGAATGCACACAGATTGTCTATTGTACATTAAATCTAAATAATTAAATTTAGTCACCTCTTAGGATGCAGATTTATATGCTTTAATAATAAACTAATTTTATGTTGCAATGATAATCTGGCTCGTGTCCTGATGTTTCGTCTGAATGCACACAGATTGTCTATTGTACATTAAATCTAAATAATTCAATTTAGTCACCTCTTAGGATGCAGATTTATATGTTTGAATAATAAACTAATTTTATGTTGCAATGATAATCTGGCTCGTGTCCTGATGTTTCGTCTGAATGCACACAGATTGTCTATTGTACATTAAAACTAAATAATTCAATTTAGTCACCTCTTAGGATGCAGATTTATATGTTTTAATAATAAACTAATTTTATGTTGCAATGATAATCTGGCTCGTGTCCTGATGTTTCGTCTGAATGCACACAGATTGTCTATTGTACATTAAAACTAAATAATTAAATTTAGTCACCTCTTAGGATGCAGATTTATATGTTTTAATGATAAACTAATTTTATGTTGCAATGATAATCTGGCTCGTGTCCTGATGTTTCGTCTGAATGCACACAGATTGTCTATTGTACATTAAAACTAAATAATTAAATTTAGTCACCTCTTAGGATGCAGATTTATATGTTTTAATAATAAACTAATTTTATGTTGCAATGATAATCTGGCTCGTGTCCTGATGTTTCGTCTGAATGCACACAGATTGTCTATTGTACATTAAAACTAAATAATTAAATTTAGTCAACTCTTAGGATGCAGATTTATATGTTTTAATAATAAACTAATTTTATGTTGCAATGATAATCTGGCTCGTGTCCTGATGTTTCGTCTGAATGCACACCGATTGTCTATTGTACATTAAAACTAAATAATTAAATTTAGTCACCTCTTAGGATGCAGATTTATATATTTTAATAATAAACTAATTTTATGTTGCAATGATAATCTGGCTCGTGTCCTGATGTTTCGTCTGAATGCACACAGATTGTCTATTGTACATTAAAACTAAATAATTAAAATTTAGTTACCTCTTAGGATGCACATTTATATGTTTTAATAATAAACTAATTTTATGTTGCAATGATAATCTGGCTCGTGTCCTGATGTTTCGTCTGAATGCACACAGATTGTCTATTGTACATTAAAACTAAATAATTCAATTTAGTCACCTCTTAGGATGCAGATTTATATGTTTGAATAATAAACTAATTTTATGTTGCAATGATAATCTGGCTCGTGTCCTGATGTTTCGTCTGAATGCACACATATTGTCTATTGTACATTAAAACTAAATAATTAACAATTATTCACCGAAGTGGAGGTGAATAGTGCTGGATATTCACCGAGCCGCTTCGGCGAGGTGAATATCCACACTATTCACCGACACTGAGGTGAATAATTGTTTTAGCATATACTTCATAAATGAAATAACAAGTTTAACATTCTTATATTTTTCGGTATGTTTATACAAGAGTATAAACAAGACACGGCCGTCGCTGTCGGCCGCCAGCAACTCGGTGTACTCAATTATTTGTCGACAAAACAGTTTTTACAGCTTTTGAATATATTAATGGCTAGAAAATTGTAAAGAAACATACCTGTGGACACTCTTCTACTTAATTTTGTTGACTTTTCTCGTTATTCTACTACATCACCCTTGTTTATCAACAAAATCTCCTGCCTCGGTAAACAAAGCAAAACTGGTCGCCATCTTGTTTTGCCTGCAGGTGAATAGTGCAGGATAACCCGAGCTAGAGGAACCAATCAGATTGCGTGAAAAGCACTATTCACCTGCGAGGTATATGCTAATTAAATTTAGTCACCTCTTAGGATGCAGATTTATATGTTTTAATGATAAACTAATTTTATGTTGCAATGATAATCTGGCTCGTGTCCTGATGTTTCGTCTGAATGCACACAGATTGTCTATTGTACATTAAAACTAAATAATTAAATTTAGTCACCTCTTAGGATGCAGATTTATATGCTTTAATAATAAACTAATTTTATGTTGCAATGATAATCTGGCTCGTGTCCTGATGTTTCGTCTGAATGCACACAGATTGTCTATTGTACATTAAAACTAAATAATTCAATTTAGTCACCTCTTAGGATGCAGATTTATATGTTTGAATAATAAACTAATTTTATGTTGCAATGATAATCTGGCTCGTGTCCTGATGTTTCGTCTGAATGCACACAGATTGTCTATTGTACATTAAAACTAAATAATTAAATTTAGTCACCTCTTAGGATGCAGATTTATATGTTTTAATGATAAACTAATTTTATGTTGCAATGATAATCTGGCTCGTGTCCTGATGTTTCGTCTGAATGCACACAGATTGTCTATTGTACATTAAAACTAAATAATTAAATTTAGTCACCTCTTAGGATGCAGATTTATATGCTTTAATAATAAACTAATTTTATGTTGCAATGATAATCTGGCTCGTGTCCTGATGTTTCGTCTGAATGCACACAGATTGTCTATTGTACATTAAAACTAAATAATTCAATTTAGTCACCTCTTAGGATGCAGATTTATATGTTTTAATAATAAACTAATTTTATGTTGCAATGATAATCTGGCTCGTGTCCTGATGTTTCGTCTGAATGCACACAGATTGTCTATTGTACATTAAAACTAAATAATTAAATTTAGTCACCTCTTAGGATGCAGATTTATATGTTTTAATGATAAACTAATTTTATGTTGCAATGATAATCTGGCTCGTGTCCTGATGTTTCGTCTGAATGCACACAGATTGTCTATTGTACATTAAAACTAAATAATTAAATTTAGTCACCTCTTAGGATGCAGATTTATATGCTTTAATAATAAACTAATTTTATGTTGCAATGATAATCTGGCTCGTGTCCTGATGTTTTGTCTGAATGCACACAGATTGTCTATTGTACATTAAAACTAAATAATTAAATTTAGTCACCTCTTAGGATGCAGATTTATATGTTTTAATAATAAACTAATTTTATGTTGCAATGATAATCTGGCTCGTGTCCTGATGTTTCGTCTGAATGCACACAGTATGCTTGGTGGAATTATTAAAAGAAACTGCCTACTGTAGCATATGCTACAGTAGGCAGCTACGTGATAACCGCTAGAATACAGGACTTGATTGTTATGCACACTTTTATATACTGATCAGTGGTGGTTTTTTCCCCCAGCAGTTGTTAGAAAGGAGGAGAAAACTAGAGGCTACTGAGGAAGAACATCAAAAGTTTGGAGCGGTTTTAAAAATTGATTACATGTCAGAGGACGAGGATGTTTCGGATGGAGATGGTTCGTGTCATCTAAAGTTGAACAGGAGGGCAGACAATGTCACAACATTTTTCAACACCCTGGACAATTGGGCAAGGGAAAAGAAAAAAGAATATATGTCCAAGCCAACCGGTCGAACCAAAGTAGCCAACAAGCCAATAGAAACCCAACAGAACGGCTTTCTCAGGATAGACCTTGTGCAACACCACAAAATGGAACTTCTCACCGTGGGACAACTGGGAGGCGAAACGTGAACAGTCAGTCAACTTCCAGAACAACAGAACACAGAAAAATAAATTACACAGCACAGGATGTTGTGTCTGCAATCTTTAATTAATGAATATTGTTAGTAAATGACAACAGAACTCATACTGTAGTTAATAGCTCATTTTAGTCGATTCTTATTGTTCGTTTTAGCGATGTGTACCATATACACTCCTAAGATGGCCAGACTAAACCGAATAAATTATATTGTTGACTACAAATTCATGGTATCTACTGTAACTAGATAGTGACATCAAGAACGAGGTCGCTATCTGTTTTGATGCCTTGATCATGAATTTATGATGAGCAATATAGTTGCCCAATTCCTGGGAACCTTGACACAACCATCTCGAGTAATGTACGACAGGAGCGTCTCCAAACGAGGAGAGACCAATCTTAAGGTTGTGCGCGCTGGGAGAAGCAGTGCCCTCATACGAGAAAATGCATAGAAAATGTGGAACTTATATTAGTCAATGCGCATGTGCCAAACCAAGGCCTCCCACATTCGCTAATTGCATGATATGTAAATCGAGTTAGTTAGCTCCCTCCTTCAAATATGAAAAGTTGCCGTTCTTGCATAGAAAATATATTTTGTCTTTTCTTCATGAATTATTGCTGAGTGTTACAAGTAATAGATAAAATATGAGCGATCAACCTACTGTATATAGGGATTTGAGATAACCCATAAACAGCGCACTCGAATATTTTTCTATTCTATTATTGAATTCGCCTCTGTTCCGAGGTTTAATTTGATAATTCACCTGCAAATATCTATAGTGCAGATAGTATTCTGAGAATGTGCAGCAACAATTGTTACTGCAACTAATTTTCGCAATTTACTTTTCAAACATGGTGGCTAGATTTGCTCAACCGTCTAATGGTCTCATGTTGAATTTATAATTAAGAAATATACATGTATAGTAACAAACTGTTGTTTGTTTGCGTCGTTTATTATCTAATTTCTTAATTATGAATTCAGTTAGCGCGACCTTTACCGTGGTTTCAGAACTCACGCACGTGATCAAATATTTTTCTTTGATTGGCTAACTAACTCATGAATTATTAATGAGTTTGAGAAAATTAATTAACAAATGCCCAGTCATGAGTATAATGAATAAGGTGTTTCGACGTCGTAGAAACAAAAACAAATAATTTCACATGGGTAAAGCTCTATTTTACATGTATATCGGTTAACTTGGATACGACATTGTTAAAGTCAAGGTTTTATTCGCATATACAAATCTTGATTGATTTTTAGATTTCCCTCATTATTATTATCATTAATAATTTATGTAAAAACATTGCTCTAAGACACATGCTTGCTGTGTGTATGGTACCTTTCTATTAAATTACTGTGATTACATTTATTCAAATATAGGTAAGTATAAATACAGATTTAAATAATAATTACTTAACTATGATTGTTTGTAAGACCTAATTTAGTTAAGATTTAATGATGTAATCATATCGCAATTCACTGTATATAGTGTTTATGATATTTGATTAATAATAATTATATAGTTTTGATAAATAATACATATACTCGAGAAAAACAGCTTTGGAACGTGAATTTTTCTGTAGTGTTTCTCATTTGAGTACATCTTTATACTTTTAATGAATACTTCTTACTTTTATTTTAATACTGTTATACTTCCTTTTGTTGTTTGACGCTTTGCATGGCGAAAATGTATTTTATATAAGAAAGTTTGTAGTCTTACACCTAGACTTGGATCAAGTCTGTCTCGTCTTACACCATGTTATTTAACAATTATTTGCCGAAGGCGAGGTGAATATCGGTGTATAATAACCGAGATGAAGTCGAGGTTATTATTCACCGATATTCACTGAGCCTGAGGCGAATAATTGTTTTAGTATAAATACACATTTTCGTACTTTTAGGAACAACATTTTCTTTAAAATTGTTAATTTCCTCATCTATCGCATTGACGACTTGGCTGGTGGCCATTTTGGATAAACGCTGTAGGTGATTATCGAGAATTAATCCGAAGTAGCTCGACCAATCAGCGCGCATGATTTTCTATAATCACCTGTGTATTTATACTAAGAAATTTTATTCAATTATTAATAAAATGTTATAACATGGTGTAAGACTACAAACTTTCTTATATAAAATAATTATTTTATTTTAATCACCCAGACTACACAGACATACTGATATTACTAACACTCTTCTTACGCAAGAAATCAGCTTACACCACCAATAGCGGCTTTTCTAACTAGCGCTCAACAAGAAGAAGCCATAATTATGTACTGTAAGGATACTATAGTATAGTTCCAGAAAACAAGATCTGGAAAAGATCCAAAATACCCCATTCAAATCAGCAACCATAGGCAGAGTGCTGCTTGTTATTTGAAACATTAATGTATAGCATAGCAAAATTATGACTGTAGTCTTATATGCAATTTATGTAGTAATGTGCGCCGATTTGAAAACGCAACATTCTCTGAGCTTCCACCCTCCGAATGCCAGCTGGATGCCTTCACCGTTGAACTGGTAGACCGAGGTTGTTTTTCGACATTTATACCTGGGAACTAGTCAAACCGTACGACAGCTAGTGTACAGAAAAAAGAAACGAAATTTTTTTACCAACTTCAAGAACATAGAAAAACATCGAATGATAATTTTCAAGCCGAATAAACAATATAAATCAGTTACAAGCAAAATGAAAGAATGAGATCTGCAATTCAGCGCGATAATCAAAAATTTCAAATTTTAATTATTTCCAGATCTAGAATGTGTGTTAATGTCCTAATATTCGGACAGTAATCACAGATATTGCAAAGTATTCAACAACAATATTCTTATAGAAATCAGAGATATTCTAAAGTCAGAATATTAGGTGTGTTTTATTCCGACGTATTCAGGGCAAGAATATCCCCATATTCCGGGAATATTCCAGTGTGAATACTTACGAATATGTGTGAATATTAGGGGTATGGCAATCAATATTCAGAAGTATAGATATCTGAATACTTGCGTTTTCATGCAGTGGAGAGTCCGACACAAAAGTTAAAATTATAAGTATACTACCGAAAAGATAAGGTAGATAATTTGTGCATGGCTTCTTTGTCAATATTGTAACATATTCTGAATTTACCCCTTCGTAATTTTCTTTACCCTTTTTTTAAAACACAAATGAATAGTCGAGTCTTACTTAGTCTTCGCTGTCTGGTTGTTGTCGCCACGCCTTCTCTTGATATTTATTCTAGAGAATTCACGCATGCGCAAACGTTTGGCAGCGGTGTTCCCTATCCAGCATATCCTCCTACCTACTTTCCACTTTTTTTCACACCTTTTTTCACTTTCCACTTTTTTTCACTTACTTTGTTTCACTTTTCACTTTTGTTCAGTTTTCACTTAGAATTACCAATAATCAGTAAGTGTGAAATCCCTAGAATTACCAATAATCGTTAATTTTAAAAAACTAATTCCCAACCCACCACCCCAACCCAGACCACAACCCCCCGGAAACCCTAAACCTAACCACAACCCCCCGGTGAATCTAAACCTAACCACAACCCTCCGGTGAACCTAAACCTAACCACAACCCTCCGGAAAAATGTGTCAAATTGAGTCAAATTTTGACTCATTTTTGACTCGGACCCAGTCTTCACTAAGTTTGTCGCGCCTAGTCAGGCTCATTTTTTCTTAATACCGTCGATTGCATCTAAGGATGGACACTGTTGATAAAAAACATTACCTCCGCCAGCGTCAAACTTCAACGTTTCCCACGAGCATTTGACAGGTTTCTTTTAGCTCAACCAATCACGTTTAACCAGTCTCAAGGTGATTGGTTGAGCTAAAAGAAACCTGTCAAATGCTCGTGGGAAACGTTGAAGTTTGACGCTGGCGGAGGTAATGTTTTTTTAACCAACGGTGTCCATCCTTAGATGCAATCGACGGTATTTAGTTCAGCTTGACTGACCCAAACTGAAAACAATCAAAACATTCATTTCCAAATACATTGTCGAGTTATTAAAATAAATACACTTTTAATAAATATCTGTAAATGCTTATTATTTATCATTTGCTTCACCGTTGTACCAAATTCGCAAAAAACTGGATTGCCGTTGTCTGGCCGGGCCTGGATTGGTAGATTAAATTCGGCGTTTTGAAAAACATTTAGGCTTCGTTTAGTCGAGAATTCTTGTTTGAAAAAAGCCTGCTTCTCAATGGCCAAACTCGCAAATTCTGCCCTGTGGTGTACTTTCCTTTCGCAGCCAAAATACTTTTTGACTTTGTTCACCAAGTCTTTCGTTCGCCCGATTTAGAAAACACTCTAAATTGCCGCCCCATGGACCTCGTTGTATGGCAGCCAGGGCACAGAGACGACACGGCCCATCATTACATATTCTTCCGACGTTTTTACGGGTGTTTCGCCAGCTTTCCTCACATTTTCATTCATTTTGAAGTTGTTTTTAACAGCCAGCAATTCTGGTATAATTTGAGCCCAAAAACAAATGCCGTCGTGTTAGCCGTCGCCGCCTTGTTTCCACCAATCAGAATACCTAAAACATCCAATGTTATCTCGGCCAATCAGATGTGGTGATAGCTCAGCCTGTGCCAGGGCCATTTGTTCGGTAATAATTCCATGTCCTACATACACTAAATAGGAAAACCATCCTAATAGTTCCCTTAGTGAACCGTCATCGTACGTCATTATACAGCATTATACATCATCGTACATCAATATACATCATCGTACATCATTATACATCATTATCCATCCTTATACATCATTATACATCATTATACATCATTATACATCATTATACATCATTATACATCATTATACATCATCCACAGTCACTAGGCATCATCAGCCATCATCCACCGTCATCAGCCATCATCCACCGTCATCCACCATCATCAGGCATCATCCACCGTCATCCACCGTCATCAGGCATCATCCACCGTCATCCACCATCATCAGGCATCATCCACCGTCATCCACCATCATCAGCCATCATCAGAGGTGGCTCATTTTTCCGGAGGGTTGTGGTTAGGTTTAGGTCTACAGGGGGGTTAGGGTTAGGTTTAGGGTTTCCGGGGGGTTAGGGTTAGGGTTGGGGTGGTGGGTTGGGAATTAGTTTTTTAAAATTAACGATTATTGGTAATTCTAGGCATTTCACACTTACTGATTATTGGTAATTCTAGGTAGGAGGATATGCTGGTCATTCGTGGGGCAAAAAGTGAGGCAAAAAGTTCCAGGCCCTTGCGCGGTTTGCAGGTAGGATTCAGTCTCCCACAAAATGTTTTTTACACGGTCACCTGTCTTGAGCGCACTGCGAAGACTCGAAAAGGTTTGAAAAATTATTTATTGAATCATTTTATCACGCTTTGCTAAACGTGCATTTTAAATTTTGATTGGTTGTGCTATGCTGCCGAACTAATTATGCAGTGATTGTCTATTTGTTGCTGTAGGACAAGTCATTGTCTTTACAAAACGTGCACGAAGTTTGTCAGTGAAGAAATAAAATCAAATTTTCGTTATATTATAAACCATATATATTAGAGTTTCGTCACTCCGAAGAGGATACAAAAAATCAACACAAACTTAGTATAGAATATGCCGTTTAGGTTAGTACCAGTTTCATCAGTTCGTTTTGTTTAAAAAGCATTCCGCATTCGTACCGAAAACAACAACTAGCCATGAGTAAACGTGAAAAATAAACAATTAAGTTGTCAGTTTATATTTCTTAAAATATCATTAGTTACAAAAGGCCGTTTAACAAAACTGAACAAGAAATTAAAGGAGCAGAAATAAGAAAATGACATTAGATGTATATTATGAAATATCAAGTATTAATACGTCTTCAAACTCGTACAAGAATAGCTTTCTCACTCTTGTTCTCACCTTTTCGGCTGGCTGTTTTCATCCTAGCCAGCAAAAGGACGTCTGTTTTCTCAGCCTATTTTCATCCCTAGCTTAATTTACTGTATAGTTTTGGACTGCTAAATAGTAAATAAAACAACAACAGCGCTGCACAACAATGGGAAACCATTAAATGCACGTTTAGTCTGATAAATAATTTTTTCGAACCTTTTTTCGAGCCTTCGCAGTTCGCTCAAGACGGCCGGCCGTGTAAAAAACATTTTGTGGGAGACTGAATCGTACCTGCAAACCGCGCAGGGGCCTGGAACTTTTTGCCTCACTTTTTGGTCCTTCGTTAGCGTTCCAGGTATCACATTTTAACTTACATCGAGTTCACTGGGCAGATCCTGTAAACAAAATGGGACTGATCCCCCTATTGTTTTGAGAGGGCCTGCAAAATCTTTCCGGCTGCTGTTCGACAAACGTACGTCCAAGTTCTTTTAACACTGCGATCCACCAGGAAATTCGGTCTAAACTTCCTTACAGATCATGACAATGAAGAAACCAATATGTTTTAGAAATACCGACCTTCTGCCGATAATATTTTTAGCGACAAAAAGGAATTGAAGGAAAAAATATCTGCCGAACAAAAGCAAATTCGACGGTCAGGAAAGTACAGGTTTTTCTTATTGTTTTTTTGTTTATTTAGCTATCGAAGACTGTCAACTGACCAAGAGTTAATGAGATTTAATTTTGTTAAATTGTAGGCTATAATGTAGCGTAATTCAAGTTTCAGTTGTGGAAACCGAAAAGGCGAAAAAGTACTTATATAAACCCAAGAGTCTCTGGGTAGACTAAAGTGCATTTTCGTTGATTATTCCGGTCGAAAGTTGACAAAGTTCAACCGTAATTGCTTTTTTCAACAATTCCTTCATTTTAAAGCTAGGATTCGTATGTCATAAGTCTTCAATGGCCTTCAAAATCTTCGGATATAGCCATGGCTATTTATAACAATGGTAGTTAATTATGCAAATTTATTCCGTGCCAAGTTCCTAAATTCGGCGTGTGTGACCTGTCCATGATGCAACGAGGGCCTGTGGACTGGAACGATAACTCAGGGGGGGATTTTGAAGCCAGTGCCAGTCCTAGCCTGGTTCCCTGGCCCAATTTCAAAAGAAATAAGGGCCAGGTAACCACTAATCTCATTCTCGCGTCATCAGGGCTAAATCCACTTATGACGATTGCAATTTCACTCATAGCCAATAAAAACGCGCGAAAATTCAACCAATAGGAAAGCAGAAGTCTTTAGTGGTTACCTGGCCCATATTCTTTGATTGGGTCAGGGTACCAGGCTATGCCAGTCCCTTTGCAGGCAGCTCCCGTGCTTCAAGTTACTTAATTTTCATCCTGCCATATATTTTGTTTGGGACGATAACAAATTACTCCAAAACAACGAATTGAAATACATTGTTTTTTACGTATGTTTTTAGAAATAGCATTGGCTTCAATTTGATGTATAGTATAAGTTTCCTCGTTATTTTAAACTTTTTAAAATGTAGTAAATGTTCGACCATATTTCGCTGGGAAATAACACTAAGAAACTTGTTGTAGTTTTTCTGAGTTTTGAGCTGAAATACTTAACGCTGAACGTTGGGCTATATATGAAACTGAAGCTATTGAAAAATGCTATTTGGTATAGAAACTTCAAGACTTTAGCTAAAAGGGAAATAACTAAAAAATATAAAAAACAACTGCCATTTTGTAACCTACGGCGAACAAAATGGCAGTTGTTTTTATATTTTCAAATTATTTCCCTTTTAGCTAAAGTCTTGAAGTTTCTATACCAAATAGCATTTTTCAATAGCTTCAGTTTCATATACAGCCCAACGTTCAGCGTTAAGTATTTCAGCTCAAAACTCAGAAAAACGAACATTTAAAGATTTTTGGCTTCATCCGAGCAGCCCAAGCACTATCACAATACGACAGACAGTACGTGATAGTGCTTGGGCTGCCTATGGTTTACCAAGAGGAGGCCCCCTGGGGTTCCCCTGTGGGGTACGCGACGGTCTGGCGGTCACTCATAATATAATCCGCGCTATCTAGCTAGGAGTTTCCTCCACAGTACTGTAGTATTTTGAGTGGATTGTGTTGACTATAAATGATAACAAACATAGAATTCACGATCTTTAGTTTCAAATAGAGACATCTTCTTTGTATGTCTAGATGGCAGAGCAAAGCAGTGCAGATAAATATCACAGTGTTGTATTGCCACGTAGATCAACTTTAGAACATCACTCCATGTCTGCTTCGGTTGGTGGAAAGAACATTGGAAAGAAACATCCAGGAAAAGCGATCTTAGCTGGTGAGTTGTCTAAAAGAGTCGAGTTTACTCAGCTTACTTTGCTAGTAAAATACGTATTTTAAGATCGGTGAGATTGAGAGCTTTTCTATTAAATCAACAATAAGTTGGCCTGTCACGGACAGATACCGGCTTTGGAAACTAATACTATAGTATTTACTGTATTAAAGCAAACTTTTGTGTGAATCTGGCTTATAACGTAACTTATGTTTCAGGCAATTCACGATCGATATTTGTGTTTTCTCGTTCTTTGTTATTTGGCTTTTTATAATACTTTACACTGAGTGTTCTGCTCGATCTCAAACACTACTTCTTTCTTTCCATGGGTTGACCTTTGGAACCACTAGGGGCTTGTGTTGTGTGTGGGGGGCAGTAAGATAAATTGCTGAAGTTAGTGCCCAAAAATACCTGTACTATACAAGTGTCTGAATTCCAAATACTAAATTAATAATCAACATTATAAAAATCATATTTTGGATTTTCTCAGAGGTGGTGCATTGGTGTGTGTTTAAAAATAATGACTTGTATTGTATCAAATATTGAAGTACACATTGGCCAAACAAGCCCACAAGTAACGCCTTAGCCCCTAAGACACCTAAATTATGCATACAGCATCGACACTATTGGTTAGATTTCTATTCCAAATTCATTTACATTTCCTGCTTGAATAACCATGAAATATATTCAACTGCAAGGTTGAATAATATCTGGATTACATATGCAGTTTATTTATATTTCTTCAAGAAGCTAACTGTAAATCTTTCTTCTAAGTTAGGAAATACTTAAGAATGTTCTTGAGTTTCTAGTTCCAAACAATGCTTTTTAACAAGGTTATATTGCCATGTTAAGTTGCCATGTCCTGCAGCCAAACACAAATGAATTTTATGGGGGGTGTTTGCATGGTTGCATGAAACTGAAAATAGCTATCAAAATAAATAATGTCATTATAATAAATATCCCATTGAATGGATTGATCGGTGTTTGATAATATGGTCTCATCTCTCACATTTCCACTCTCCCTGATCTCTGAAAGACATCAATAAGATATATTTGTGGCAAATGTTATTTCATTTGTCTAGAATAATTTATTTCCTACATATCTATATACAGGGGGTGAACAAAAAAAAGTGGCCATCCATGCAAATATTGTTAATTTACCATAACATTTTGAAAACCACAGGGTGTAGGAAACGGGTGGGAAACGGGGCGTGTGCCCCCCAACTTTGTCATGAAGTGCCCTTTTTGCAACAGAAAAGTGTCCTTTTTATGATAAAACATGTGTTTCAAGTGTCGTTTTGAAGTCCTACCGCCTGAACAAAGTGCCCTTTTGAAGCTGTGCCCCTCCAAGATCAAATTGCTTCCTACACCACTGGAAAACCAGGAAAATATATAAAATCTAGCTTTTTGAGACATATACGCAGGGATGTAGCCAGATTTTGAAGGGGGGGGGGGGGGGGGGGGTAGCCGAAATCAAAATACATTTTTAGGGGGTTCTGGGGCATGCTACCCCGGGAAATTTTGAAATCGAGAGTCACTGAAATGCCATTTCCTGACTTTTGGAGGAAGATTTTACAGACTCTAAAGGGTAAAAAACATCATATGAAATACTCAAAACACGCAAACGTCACAGATACTCAAAATGCATACACTCAGTAGATTGAATACACTGTTTACAGTTTATTTCCTGACACAATTGATATTGCATCAGTTTTGTAGTTGCATGTCTGTCATTTTATATCAAAAGGGGGAGCTGCGGCTCCCCCCCTGGCTATGTCCCTGCATATATGCAGTGAAATCTACTCCAATACAGCGTTAAATTGTAATTTTAATAATTTATTTTGAAAATAGATGAACCTTTCATGATTTTAGTTACCGTACATTTTTTATGACCAAAAATGTTGAAAATCTGGCTGTAATGTCATCTCATTTCTGTGATCTCAAAATGATCAGACTAATTTGGTTTTAGTTATAGAACTTCAATTTGGAACTGTTGTCATACAAATTCAGACTCAGTATCTCTTACTTACAACAAAAAATTCACATTCACTTTGGCGTATCACGTTTTCGAGCCAGTTTGTGAATTTTCTTAATTCCCTTTAAAATCTATTGGAAAAACCATTGACCTCTTCTAATTAAACACCCAGCTTTCTCTTTTCTCTGTTTTCGAAACTTATGTGACCTATCTTCAGATTAACACATGATTTTGTAATCTTTTCATAAGGAGTTTGGATGTGCACATCTTCAACTGAACAACTCTCTTAATTATTCATAAAATACCATCCAAAACGATCAACAAAAACCGAACAGCATGGACTTAAATCAGCTTTTTTAGTAACTCACTCTATTGAAATTAGTTTTACTGTCCAAAATTGTAGAATTACACATTGGGTTAATAATTTTGTAGACTTCCTTAAATAAGTTGAAGTTACACGTACAGCAGATTCAATACACCAATTCCTATTAAAAATTGTTAGTAAACAATTGTTGAAAACAAATGTCTAAATTTAGGATTTTTGATCATACAGTATATGAGCAGTTCTCATTGTGTATGTCCTGAAAACATTTGGTTTTACATAAACATACTGTTCTTTTGTAAGTTGTTCCAAATTAACTATGTTTTCATGGATGGCCACTTTTTTTTGTCGACCCCCTGTATAATATTAAAATGTAATAAATTTTCAGATATTGTAGACATTGATAGACATCACTATTAACCACATACTTATTAACTAAGAGTGAGGTCTTTCTGGTAAACTATATCAAACCAAGGTCTTGCTGTATTGACTGAGTGATACCAAAGTTAATACATTGAAGGCTGAGGTAAAGACTAGACATTTCAGGTAAAGAGTGGTGCAACAGGTAGACCTGGGTAGCTAGGCCAGTGCTTACCTTGGAATTTGCTGTATAATGGAAATTTTTTGAATTAAAATTATAGAGTTTTGGAAATAAGATTTCCTGCATTTTGAGTGCACTTGTGATAGTCAAACAGACCTTTTTTTCTCATTGGGGTGCATTTTGCATTGTGTGGAGGGTGCTACCAATTTGCAAATAGGGGTGGCCTGCCCCATTCAAGTATTCTCTCTACGAGTATGAGATATTCACATTTTGTTTTTTCTAATATTTCTCTGTGTGTTTTCAGGTGGAATTGCTGGTGGTTTAGAGATACTGTGTACATTTCCAACAGAATACGTTAAGACACAAATACAATTAGACGAGAGAGCTGCTGTGCCTAAGTACACTGGACCAATAGATTGTGTTAAAAAGACAGTAAAAGGACATGGGTTTTTTGGTCTTTACCGGGGACTAAGCTCTCTGCTTTATGGTTCAATACCTAAAGCCTCTGTTAGGTTGGTACATGTATTAGTATGGTTCTTAATACAATAGCTATATTAGTGAACAATACAATTTAATACATTTTCATATTTAAACATTGTTGTTCTAAACAAAAAGAAAAATACACAATTGCCCAATGTGGGTACCACTTGTATTAGCAACGTTTGCTTAATATAGTGATGAAGGAAGAGAAAACACGTTAAACAGTATGACATAACAGAGTTTAGAGGAAGGTGTTGATTTGCGGCAAAATATTGGCTAACCAACTATGGTGGGACCATGGGAGATGTTTGAAGTCTGCCTTTTAAATAGTAGCAGCTAGTTGGGAGTAGCTACATAGCAGACTGTACTTGGAGGAAGGTTGAAAACTTTTTCCAATTTCGTTTTTCATTAATAAATCATTTTTCTTTGTATTTTCTTATGCGTGGTTTGTATCTTGTCATTATTCTTAGGTTTTCAGTATTTGAAGCATTAAAAAATAGAGCATGTGATGAAAAAGGGAACTTGACACAAGCAAGAATTTTAGGTTGTGGGCTTGGTGCTGGATTATCTGAAGCAGTTCTTGTTGTTTGTCCAATGGAAACAATTAAAGTGAAATTCATTCACGATCAAACTCAACCAAATCCAAAATACAAAGGATTTTTTCATGGTGTTTCTACCATTATTAAAGCTAATGGTAGGTTATGCATCTCTATTTTCAATTGATTTGAATGAACATATTCAGTGAAGATTTAGTTAAAATGTGAATATAAATGTTAATTGGACTAGAACTTGCTGTTCCCTTCCAAAATATGCATGCATGCTGCATGCATGCAAGCACTTTTTGCAGCCATATTTGCACGAAAGTTGCATGCATGCGCTCTCATTTGCATGCATGCATGTATTTGCATGCATACACTAAAGTTGCATGCATGCACTCTCATTTGCATGCATGCGTGCATGCATGCACTAAAGTTGCATGCATGCACTCTCATTTGCATGCATGCAACCATATTTACATGCACCCTCATTTCCATGCATGCATGCACTAAAGTTGCATGCATGCTATGGCGCGCCGTTTCGGCCAAAAATGGTCGAGAAAAAAAAACGCGTCGAGAATCGGCCAAAAATGGTCGAGAAATAAAAACGTGTCGAGATTTCCGCAAAAACTAGTCGAGAAATAAAAACGTGTCGAGATTTCCGCAAAAACAAGTCGAGAATATAAAACGTGTTGAGACTTGATCATACTTTTTGAGCTGGTCGAGAATTAATTTCTGACTCGCTGACAGCATGGGGTGAAGTGATACGGGGAGGGTCACAAATATTTTCCAAAGGGGGAAATAACCAATCACTTTATACTTTCTATGGGTAGGTAGGATTGTACTAACTAGTGTATTCTGATCGCCAAGCTAGCGTAGATGACGCAATTTCGGATAATCAATTGGTGTAAACTCGCTTTTATATACAGTAAGATAACGCTGTCGATTGTAGAGAACGGGTATACGCTGCGAACCGACTCATATGCGACTCATATGAAAACAATATTAATGGCAATGCAGTCGTTCGGCAGTGACATGGCGTTCGGTGACTCGCGTTCCGCGCTAATTATAACCCAATAATGAATTGTCAGATTTTTCGTCAAGTTATACAAATGTCGGCTGGTTTGCGTCTGAACTCCGACTGAACTTTTTGTAATTTTTTGTCCGACTGAACTTTGACAACTTTATCGTAAAGTAAGAAAACACTTCAACGACAACGACAGGGAAAATTAATTAAAAACGACGAATGAAGCCTAATTGTTCTTCGACGACGAACACTTGGGGGGTGGGGGGTGTGTGTGGGGGGGGGGGGCACCCTCGAACGTTCGTTAGCTATATTCACAAACACAACCAATGGTAACTATTTGCACAATACTAAATAGGTACAATACTGATCACTACGTTCTTTATCTTCATCTTTACATGATTATACTATAGCAACGTTTTTTACCAAGCATATGAAACTACTCTAATAATTGACATATATTCTCACTCCAAGTTTACAATGACATTGAAGTTCCAGCAGCTGGTTCTAATTTGAAGAAGCTATAAATTACTGCCAATTGAAAACGTTTTGACTGAATAGTTCTGCTTGTAAGTCGGAAAGGTTTTGGTGACTTAAACTCGTAAGCCAACTATACTCAGTGAGTCATAGTCTATTAACTCTTTCTAGCACAAAACGTCTTTTTTTTTCCAATTGCTAATATTAGAAAATGTCAGCGCGTTTCGGGTAAGGATAATTAATTGGCGACAGACATGTGTTAAGTACCCTGAAGTAAGCAAGAAATATGATTCAAAGTCAAGCCACAGTATTTCAGTGCATGCTTTCATTTCTTTGCAAGTAGTTTAGTAGTTTCAGCGCCAATTGTTGGCCAGTTAATGTCGCCATACAGTTGCTGCAGATTATAGACGTATAAGAATCAACATAAGAGTAAATTACACTTCTCTTCGTGCTCAGATTGTTTATACAATCCCGCCCCCGCGGCGTCTTCCACCCCCCCCCCCCCGAGGGTTCGTCGTTGAAGAAGAATTAGGCTTCATTACAATTACAGTTAGTACAATCCTACCTACCCAAGGAAAGTATAAAGTGATTGGTTATTTCCCCCTTTGGAAAATATTTGTGACCCTCCCCGTATCACTTCACCCCATGCTGTCAGCGAGTCAGAAATTAATTCTCGACCAGCTCAAAAAGTATGATTAAAAAATGAACATCTCAACACGTTTTATATTCTCGCCTTGTTTTTGCCGAAATCTCAACACGTTTTTATTTCTCGACTAGTTTTTGCGGAAATCTCAACACGTTTTTATTTCTCGACCATTGTTGGCCGATTCTCGACGCGTTTTTTTTTTCTTGACCATTTTTGGCCGAAACGGCGCGCCATAGCATGCACCCTCATTTGGATGCATGCAGCCATATTTGCATGCATGCACTCTCATTTGCATGCATGCAATGCATTTAAAAGCTGCATGCATGCACCCTCATTTGCATGCATGCAATGCATTTAAAAGATGCATGCATGCACCCTCACTTGCATGCATGCAGCCATATTTGCATGCATGCATAAATACCTTGTGTGCATGCATAAATAATTTGCATGCATGCACTACTGATTGCAATTACTTGCCAAGACAATTTATGCAATTATATTCATCATGTCAGAGTACAACTTATAACAGAGCATTAAAACATGAACATATAATGTCTGGAATATCCTCTGGAAGTGGAAAAGGTGCAGCTGAATTGGTGTTACGCTTTTTTGAGCCGTTTTACATTTAAACCTGGCACAAATCACGACTTTATACAACAAATTCGAAAAACAAGAATATTCAAACCTGTTCAAGTGTTCTTATCTGAGCCCTCTGAAACGAATTCATAAGCATCAAATCAACACACAAAGATAAAAGGTAGGTATTTATCTCAAATTTGCTTCGTTTTCCTCTCAAAAGTATGAATGATATGCTAGTTAGTAGTTACCAGGCCTCATGTGGCGCATTATTTACATTGTAACCAAGGTAACAAGGAATTCCCGCCACTTTTCAGTCTTTTCAAAATACTTGATCTTTGAAAGTTTGACTGAGCCTGAGGGAATTGCTGTGCAAATATTCATAAAAAACATCATTTTATAAGACATTTTGTCTGGAGGAGATATATTCAACAAAGTTAGACAACTGAGAAGATTTTCAAATATGAATTTGAAGTCAAACCTTAAAAATAGCGAATTTTTGACGTTTTATTTACTAAACCTGCTGCTAATCTTTCTGTGCTTTTTAATGCTCAAAAAAACAATTGTAAAAACTGGTAATGTTGGGTATAGTACCTAAGGAAGAAGTCTTTGTTGCTGAAAATCCTGAGTTACAAACTTTATAATATAAGCTTAAGTGTTTTCAATATATTTCTTATTAGGTTTCAAAAGTAGTTTGACTCAGATTTCAGACTTAATAAATACTAGTGAGTATTAGAAAACATTTGACATATCGTGACTTATACTAATATTAATTCGATATGATATCAGTTAGTCTAACAGTAATTTTGTCTAAAGAGCAGTTGACTAATTATGTTTATAAATCAAAATACTGTCAGACTGGTTTTGCTCAGTGAGGTGACAATTAAATGCAGTTGATCATCTGAAGACTGAAATAGAACATAATGCACAAATCTAATGTATTGAGCTTCACTGTCCATGATGACCATGTATTTTAAGACTGTTCTGTTAAATTCTATCAGAATTGTTTCACCTTGTCAGGGAAGAGTAGATTTAACTGATGTGATAATAAACCTGGCTGAAAGAGCATTATTGTTTTATCTAGGTTCCATGCT
Organism: Paragorgia papillata; assembly: GCA_035771165.1. Classification (NCBI taxonomy): domain Eukaryota; kingdom Metazoa; phylum Cnidaria; class Anthozoa; order Scleralcyonacea; family Coralliidae; genus Paragorgia; species Paragorgia papillata. Next base: position 4,017,956 of record JAWNZC010000265.1, read on the forward strand.
GGAGCAAAACAATACTTCCAAAAGTCAGTTCAGCACATGACTTAACATCCAAGTCGATAATCTTGAAGCTTAACTATTAATCTATGGTCAGAGGCAAAATATTTATTAAATAAATGGACAGTTCTTTTTGTGTTAGCAATTATGCTATTTTGTTTTTATTTATTGTCAGTCATACTTCTTATGCATGTACTAGTATTGCATGCATGGATTTGCATGCATTAAAAAGCAGTGCATGCACTGCATGCATGTACTATATTTTTACATGCATGCATCATGCATGAAGTGCCAATTTGCATGCATCCTGCATGCATGCATGCATGCATACAGTGCATGCCTATGCATGCATACAGTGCATGCCTATGCATGCACTGCATGCATGAAGTGTCAATTTGCATGCATGTCATGCATGCGCAATAGAAGTGTTCCTAAAATATTGTTGCAATTCAGTTCTTCAGCCTGACCAATTTGTTTGATGAAATTTTTTGGAAATTTCCTGTTTTGAATCTGATTGGTTTCTGATTTTTGAACAACCAATGGGAAAGCACTACACTTTCTATTTTAATTAAATTACAATATGTGTAGGTAATGCACTGTGACAGAAAACGCTGGATATTAATTCTAACCTATTTTGCTACACAAAAGTAGTAAAATTATTTAAAAGTAGTATATATTATTTTAGTTCTTCTGTATTGTAAATATAGTGAGGTCTCAATAAAATTAAAAAAACAAACCAAGATCAAAGGAGTGCGTGCTATACTTGTAACGTTGGAACTAGTGACGTCAGAGATTGAATGTTGTTCTTCTAACAACTGAACTACAAAAGCCCTAAGCAAGATTAACCGCCGAAAAAAAACACACTTTAATTGTCTTAATTCTGTGAAACATAATGTAGAAAATAATGCTTTGACTTTATATTATTCATTTTATATACCTCCAATTTGTTGACAAAAATGTTATTTTTTAATGTGTGCAGGAATGAGAGGAGTTTATCAAGGCCTTCTTCCAACTATGGTAAAACAAGGAACAAATCAAATGATTCGTTTTTTTGTTTATTCCAACCTAAAGTCATGGATTCAAGAAGGTGATAATTCTAAAGATATAGGAGCCATTCGAACTTTCCTTATTGGTGGTTTGGCTGGAGCTGCTAGTGTGTTTGGTAATACTCCAGTTGATGTTGTCAAAACTAGAATGCAGGTAGGTCTTTGGTTGCTAGTGTCAACTGATACTCCAGTTGATGTTGTCAAAACTAGAATGCAGGTAGGTCTTTGGTTGCTAGTGTCAACTGATACTCCAGTTGATGTTGTTAAAACTAAGACACTAGCAAAAAACGAATATTAAGTTACTGTAATAAAAATAGTGTACTTTTAATCAGTTACTTTTCTGCGAGACTGAATAAGTTTCTGTATCGGTTGAACAAACGAAATTCAGAATCCATACAATAGGATAACGACTGTATATATTTGACCACAGTTCTGATTCCAGTCTGTTAAACTAGAAATAAAAACACGTCAGGGACTTGTTTTAGTTGGTCAGAACTTTACGCCTTGTCCACACGTATCCGTTTTCGTTTGAAAACGCAACTTTTTTCTGTTTTTGAAAAGAAATCCGCGTCCATACCAGAACGGGAAAACGGCGTTTCCGATTTTGTATCACTATTTTATCAGATATCCATGCATCCATCTATCCATCCATCCATCCATCCATCCATCCATCCATCCATCCATCCATCCGTCCATCCATCCATCCATCCATCCATCCATCCATCCATCCATCCATCCATCATTACTGAAGATCACGGTAACCCCAAAAGAAAATAAAGGAATTCTAGTTGCGAAACAAAGAGAATGAATAATTTTTAGTCCCTTAGTAATCTCAACACCGTCCTCGTTGTTTATCAGTACAACGCCACTTAGTCTTAGAGCATTTTCACGTCTTCAGGACGACGTCAATTTACCAAAAGAGGCCCTACAATCATTTTAGCAACACTGGGGCGCTTGGGAAGTGATTTAAATAGCTTCAAATATAAAAGTCAGTTAACCACGACTTCTTGTAAAATTCATGTTGCTTTTTAACAGCCGTCGTCGTCCTAGCATCTTAAGGCTGTTTTCCATTACATCCGCTTTGCCCTTGCCGGCGGAGCGGGCTTTAAAAGTTAGAAATTTTCAACTCCCATGAAATGCGAACTAAACAATGCACGCTCCGCCCGCGCGGGCAAAGCGGACGTAATGGAAACAGCCTTTAAGGCCTCTATCGTTTACGTATGGACGGGAGGCCAATCGGTAAAACAAAAATTGCGTTTAAGAAATCCCGATACGTGTGGACGGGGTTGTAGTTGTACTAATTGCTTAGTTTTATGTCTAAAATGTGGTTTGAACAACGCGGCTTAACAAGTAGTCAATGCTATCTTGTGTTACGCGCTATTAGAAAATGTTTTTTATTAAGTGAACTCGAAAGTGTTTGTTGTTTTAAACTGAACTCGCTCGTCGCCATGAGTCACGTGAGCTACGTTGTACAGGGAACCCTAGCTGTCCATGCTAACTATCGTTACACCTCTTCTCCTTAGTTTATAAATCCTAACATGAACTCAACTACAGTATGTAAACATATATCAATGTATGTACACATAAACAAGTACGATAATAAGAACCTGTTCGATGTTGTGAATAGTTTCACAAAGTGTACGAAAGTGTTAGTCGCGCTCATAGTTATCAAAACGTTTTGGTGCACGATGGTTCCGCATTGAGCGGCGTACTTGAGTCTCCATGTCAATTTGAGGAATCTGGTTCCTCAATTGGTTCCTCAGTGGACAAATCATCTGTATCGGGGAGTTCGGTTTCAAGGGATGGTTTCTCAGCGGTTGTACGTAAGTGTCTTCGGTTTCGACGATATGTTCTTCCATTGACCTCTTTACCTCTACGAGGAAGGATCGAAAACCCAACTCTTCAATGACTCGGCCAAGGGACCACTTGGAATCACCTGGATAACGCATCCTGATGACATCACCTGCAGACAAGGTAGAGGGCCGTCCAAGGCTTCAAAATATTACTTCTGATGGCATTTTTTGTTACAAGCAGGCAACCATGCTAAATCGTATCGGATAGTGTATTATACTTTGAAGGTGAGGGGTGTTGGCAGTCGTGATTATTGATTTATATACTAAAATTTCGAGCTTTTTGAAAGCACAATGTGATGGATGGGATATTTGTAAAGCGATGCCTATTTACGTTTGTGTATTATTTGAATTACAAATTCAGAATGCTATCCAATCAGCGTGCCTGAAGTTCTGATTATTCTAATTCGCATAGCTCACAAATATAAACAAACAAGAAACATGGCGCAAATTCGCCTAAATATAACCCTTAGAAGAACAGCCACAACAATCTGAAAACTTTTTGTTACAAGCAGGCAAACCAGCATAGAAATGTAGCTTAGACATTGATCAAGATGACCAGGCCGGTTGCCTTCCGTGTATCACAAGATAGTACTGTTCAACCGGTGAGTTAAATGTCTAAGGATATTATGAGCAATACTATACTATAGTACAAAAGCTCAGCTTTATAACAGTAGATAGATGGCGGTATCGGCAAATTACCAAAATAAAACGAAGTAATTTACGAATATGAGACTTTCCTGTAGCTACCAGATCTAATAAATTTCTGATTCTTGGCAAGCTTACCTTTTTGTGGCCTTTCTTCGAAGTATTATATTTAGGTGTATTCACGCTATATTTCTTGTTTGTTTATGATTGTGAGTTATGCGAATTAGGTTAAGCAAAACTAGAGGCACGCTGATTGGATAGCATTCTGAATTTAGCTAATTCAAATAAAAGACAAACGTAAATAGGCGGCACTTTACAGATATCCCATCCATCACATTGTGCTTTCAAAAAGCTCTAAATTTTAGTATATAAATCAATAATTACGGCTGCCAACACCCCTCACCTTCAAAGTATACACTATCCGATACGATTTAGCATGGTTGCCTGCTTGTAACAAAAAATGCCATCAACGGTGTTTTTGAGACACTTTTATCGAGGTTGGACGGCCGTCTAAGGTTGGAAGCTCCTGTGACTGTCGATCATAAAATCGCCTTTGTTTCTCTTTGCGTTTCTTTATCTTCTGCTGCACCCCTTCGATTAGGCGAGGCTTTATTTAACTGTTTCCGTGCAACTGGAAGGCATGTTCGTGTACGCCTACCACACAGCAGTTGGGCGGGAGATGCATCTATTCCTTCGGTGGGTGTATTTCGCCATTCTAGTAAGCTGAGAAGTGGATCGCGCTTGTTTTCACCTGCTTTTCTTAGTAATGACTTGCAGGTCTTCACCGCATTCTCCACTCTGCCATTGCTCTGTGGGTGATGAGGACTGGAGCTGACGTGATTGAAGTCCCATTCCTCGCTGAAATTCCTGAAACTCTCGCTGTTAAACGGTAATCCATTGTCACTCATTAGTGTGACAGGAATGCCGTGTCGAGCGAAACACGATTTGAGTACGGTAATGACACGAGATGCAACTGTGCTCGTCATGTCTTGAACCTCAAACAATCCAGAGTAATAATCCACAGCTATCAATAACTTTTGTCTATAATTGTCGAATAAGTCTACACCGACTTTCTCCCAGGGAATCTCCGGTGCGTTGTGAGGCATCAAAGGCTCTTTGCACTGCTCAGGTCGATATCTGCTGTAAATTCCGCATTTGGATAGGTGATCTTTAATGACAGCTATAATTCCAGGCCAGTACACGGTATCACGTGCTCGTCGCAGAGTGCCTTCGATCCCGATGTGTGATTGATGCAAGCTCTTTATGGTTTCAGACCGTTCTGCAACAGGTATCACCAGACGGTGTCCTTTGTAACTCATCACGGCTGTTCCAATATAAATCAATAACTCCTTGGCTTGGTGTGTCAAGTTTGCGTGCTTCCTTGCGGCTGTCCGACCAACCATTGGTGATGAGGCCGATTAAAATTTGCAGCTCTGCATCTTTGGCTGTTTCTTGGCGTATCTTCTTCAACTTTCGTGGCAGGACATTGAGATCGTCATCATGTTTCAACTGTTCAAGTTCATCTGAGAATACTCGCTCTTTTACTGCTCGTACCACACTGGGTTCTCTTTGATGTGCACTGACATTCAAATATGCTCGGCTAAGCGTGTCAGCCAAGTACATCGTGGTGCCTTTCTTGTATTCAACTCTGATGTCGTAGTTTTGTAGTCGTAAACGCATGCGTTGTAGCCTCTTTGGTGCGCTGTGGATCGGTTTTTTGAAAATCGTCTCCAATGGTTTGTGATCTGATTCCACCACTACGTCGCTCTTACCAAAGATGTATTGGTCAAACTTCTCACAGGCATAAACTATGGCTAAGAGCTCTTTCCCTATTTATGCGTAGTTACGCTCGGTGCTTGTTAGTACACGATAGCTGTAGGCAATTGGGTGGCCATCTTGCAAGAGAGCAGCACCAAGACCGGTTTGTGAGGCATCGCATTGTATAGTTGCTGGTTTCGTAACATCATAGTAGGCAAGCACTGGTGCAGTGCTAATCATTCTCTGATTCGAGTCATGGCTTCTTCGTGTTCTGTTAACCAACACCATTCTGCATCTTTCTCTGTAAGCTTTCTCAAGACTTCGGTTTCATCAAAGAGACATGGTAAAAACTTAGCTAAGTAGTTCACCATACCCAGGAATCTACGCAAGGAAGGCACGTCTGTAGGATGTGGCATTCCGCTGATGGCTTCCACTTTGTTTGGATCAGGTTTAAGTCTTCTGGGGTTAAGACATGGCCAATAAATGAAACCTCTGATTTCCTCAACTGGGCCTTTTGCTTATTCAGCTTCAGGTTCTTCTCTCGACAGCGGTTTAGGAAGGCACGGACATTGCGGTCATGGTCGGCATTCCACTTTTCTGATGTACTTCCAAAACCCACGACAATGAAATCATCTGCAATCACCTCAACACCTTTCAATCATTCTACATGCTCCTGCATCCTTCGCTGCCATACTTCAGGTGCTGTTTATGCCAAATGGCATACGTTTCCAACGATATCGCCCGAATGGTGGGATCAAGTTCCACTTGCCAAAATCCATTGCTGGCGTCGAACACACTGAAAATCTTGGCACAATTCATTCTTCACGATCTTTTCTTGCGCTTGTTCTTGTGGTGCCTAAATAATATCGCTCCTGTTCATGCACAGCAGCAATTTTATTCTTAGCCTGGCACTTAACTGCAAAATGATTTCTCACACCACATTTCCTGCATATTTGACCGAACGCTGGGCACTTACGCTTCTCGTGAGCGCGACCACAGTATTTACAATCCTAGAGCTGAATGGCGGCCATCTTTGTGTTGTTGCTCGTCTTCTCTTGAATCGTCTTTCGGTTGTTTTTGTCGAACAGCATGCACTCCAGCTTCCAAATCCATCTCTTTCATTTGAGTGGCTGTACTCACAGCAGCTCGTACTATGTCTAGTGCTTTCTCAAGAGTAAGTTTATTGTCTGGAAGTAACCTTTCACGTACCTTTGTATCTCTAATACCAACGAGACGGTCACGAAGTAACTGATCTGGTGTAAGCGATTCCAAATCACAGTTCGATGCAATTTGTCTCAGCTCCGTCATGTATTGGTCCACGCTTTCTGTAGCTTCTTGATCTCGGGTAAATAAACGGAAACGTTCATAGGTAACATTCTACCTCGGAATACAATAATCTTCAAATTGCTTTACGTCGTCTTCTGAGGACCAAACAAATGTTCGAAGCACTTTGTTGGCCTCCTTTCCTATTACCGATAAAAGAGTAGCTACTTGTCGTTCTTGGTCTTCTTTATCTAGCTTCGTTGCTAACGTATAATTCCTCCACGCCGACGTCCATACACGCCAATTCGAAGCCGTCGAGCCATCATTTAATTCAAGCACGTCCGGAGGAGGCCAGGGTGAATAGATTTTCAAACTTTTATTATTTGTGCGCCAAAAAACTAGAAAGCTTGTGCCAAAAAACACTGCACCATAATTATGTGCTTGATCAAGCTGCACCAAAAACGTGCGCCAAAATTTTTGAGGTAAATGTTCTGTGCCGAAGATCTTGGCCAAATACCCCCTCAAATTCAGTTTGGGGAGGAGGTATCTGGAAATTAGCCATTCTCGTCGAGTTTCTGCTAAACTCGTCGTCGTTGTCTGCCGTATTAAGCACAAACTCCACAGATTAGTTCTTCTTAGTAGTTTGTTTTACTCCTGGCACCATGTTACGCTATTAGCAAATGGTTTTTATTTATTAAAGTGAACTCAAAAGTGTTTGTTGTTTTAAACTGACCTCGCTCGTCCCCATGCTGCCAAGTAACTTGAGCTACAGGGAACCCCAACTGACCATTCTAACTATCGTTACATCTTGGTCGTCATAACTGTCAATCATCTTTCGCAGAAATGTTCATTAGATTTAAAATGGCTCAACCTCGTTCAAACTATTACCTAGAACGCTTCAACGCTGTGTCTTTGGAGAGATGGACTTGATTTATTAAGTCCGTCTTGAATTTTGAATTTTACATGCTTTTGTTAGTAACTAGGCTGAATGATGTATTCTGTACGATTAGTTAATATTATAAACTTGTAATTTTCACTTTTTTTATTGTTGATGTTTTTTGTAGGGCTTGGATGCACATAAGTACAAAAGTTCGTGGGATTGCACCGTGCGAATAGCGAAACACGAAGGATTTAAGGCGTAAGTATACATGGTATCCCAGTGCAGAGATTCAACAGTTGAGCTATAGACGACTGAGTCCCAGTCCACTGAAATGCAATATTTGTCCAAAGCTGCATGCGCCCCAGTTCATATGCCAGCATTCCTCTCATCTATAATTCATGATTATCGTTAATTGCGAAATGGCCTAGAATTAACAATAATCGTGAATTTTAAAGATCTAATTCCCAACCCCGACCCATTGAGCCAGCAAACCACGTCAGATAGGGTTTGTGTTGAGCTAAACCGGTTAATATTTGGGTGAAGTTTTATATAAGGCCCTCAAATGACGTCACACAGACTTATTTAACAAATAAAACATAAAGTTTCGTGCATATGTACTCTTTCTTATAAAGGTTCGTTTGACGTCATTTGAAACGAAGGAAGTTGAGTAGAGGCACGAGGCGATAGCCGATAGAACTTCTTTTTCGTCAAACGTACCTTTATAAAAGTACATATGCACAGGAGCGGTATGTTTTATTTGTTTTATAAAATAAGGGGGGAAACAAGCTAAAAGTTGGACAGTTTTAAAATTTGGCTAGCTTTTCCGGCAAGCTGACGCCATCCTACGCTACTCCACGCCATTTTGCGTCATTTATGATCTTCATTTAACAAATAATACATAAAGCTCCGTGCATAGCCGAGTGCCTTTACACTTCTTTCGTGTTCAAATCACGTCAAACGAACCTGTATAAGAGTACATATGCACAGGAGCGGTATGTTTTATAAAATAAGAGGGGGAAAAATAAACTAAAAGTGGGATAGTTTTGAAGGTACGCTAGCTTTTCCCGCCAGGTGATGCCATCCTACGCCACTCCACGCCATTTTACGTCATTCATGATCTTCATACTCTTATAAATGCACGGGGCCCAGCCAATCAGAGCGTGCGTAGAGGACACCTTATTTTATAAACTCTTATAAATGCACGGAGCCCAGCCAATTAGAGCGTGCGTAAAGGACACCTTATTTTATAAATAGTATTAAAACACGAATTTTAAATCAAGTTTATTTTTAACCGAAAGCATTATTGAAATAGTTGTGGCTAGGGTTGGGTTGTGTATGATTAGGATTTAGGGAGAAAATAGAGGATTATGTTTATGTTAAAATTTTGGGTTACTTATATATGAAACTTCAGCCTAAACTTTGACTCGTTGTTTAACGACAAATTTTTGTTTTTCATGCTAGGTTTTATAAAGGCACCGTACCACGTCTTGGTCGAGTTTGCTTTGATGTAGCGTTCGTATTTACAATTTATGAGCAAGTAATGAAAGTATTGAACTATGTCTGGATAACGGAATGAAGAAATCGTTTTTCAAAGGCAAAGAACATGTGTATCATCAGAAAGTCTGCCGACCAAACAATTAATGAAAACCAATTTTGTGGAAAATGGTGGAAATCGTGTAAGATGCACAAAACGGGACAAAAAAAACACATTCATTGCAGCTCATACGTGATCTGGAGGTATAAATACACCTTATTCACAAATGGCAGATAACTTAAGAAGTGGAACCTATCTAAAGGGCACTTTTTAAAAACGGTTCTAAGCGCTATGTTGCACATAAGTCCAATTTTTAAATTTCAAGGATGGTTGCTGTGTAGGCTAGCTGGTCGTTTACAAGAATGCTTGCAAGAACTGTATCCTATTCATAAATTACCGCTAATTTACTGTTTTTTACTGTATGCATGTGCATTAAAATCAACCTTTCGAGCTTTCTTGTATTTGTGTTGGTATTTGTATTGGGATTGGGATTGCATGGTGTGGTGTGGTGTGGTGTTGGTATAGGTATAGGGATTTGTATTAGTATTGGGATTAGGATTGGTATTGTATGGTGTTGGTATTAGGATTGGTATTGCATGGTGTTGGTATAGGTATTGGTATAGGGATTTGTATTAGTATTGGTTTAGGGATTTGTATTGGTATTAGGATTGGTATTGCGTGGTGTTGGTATTAGGATTGGTATTGCATGGTGTTGGTATTATGATTGGTATTGCGTGGTGTTGGTATTAGGATTGGTATTGCGTGGTGTTGGTATTAGGATTGGTATTGCATGGTGTTGGTATAGGTATTGGTATTGCATGGTGTTGGTATTAGGATTGGTATTGCATGGTGTTGGTATAGGTATTGGTATAGGGATTTGTATTAGTATTGGTTTAGGTATTGGTATTAGGATTAGTATTGCATGGTGTTGGTATTAGGATTGGTACTGCATGGTGTTGGTATTAGCATTGGTATTGCATGGTGTAGGTATTGGTATTTCGAGGAAATTCACACAAGAACGAGGCACGAAGGACGTATTGGCGTCCATTTATGAATATTTAGGGTCTATTCTCATGTAATTACTCAGTTTGTGCAAGACTGTTATTAACGCCTTTCGTAGGCAACCACTTCTACTAAGCGACCGCATTACCTGACAATGGATGGTAAATAGGACCTTATGATCTCGTTATATAGGTGCTATTTAAAGTGCCTATATCATAGTTGGAGATTTTACATATTTGGAATATTTGGAACCTGAGAAGATTTGTAAGATATCTTCCTTTTCTAAAATTTCATCTTCATGGACTTTTTCGCTGTTATCTGTAAAGTGTTTTTTATATAGACACATTCCTCTTTTTAACGTCACTTCCGTCAACTTTAACAGCGAAGAAGTCCATGAAGATGAAATTTTGGGAAAGGAAGATATATTACAAATCTTCTCAGAAGGTTCCAAATATCCTAAATATGTAAAACCCCCAATCATGATATATGCACTTTAAAGTGCCTATAAAACGAAAATTAATGTCTTAGTTGAAAGAACCTTTAATATTTAAATGACCGAGTAACATCTTTTGCAGTTTTGGTTTTCTTGCTTCGTTGTTGAGGTATTTCAGGTTGTTTGATATAAAATTAAACATTTTAACGTCACAGACATGTGCATAATGACTTATCAGAGAAGGTTATATATCTTTGCTATTATCAAACATAATCACTTGAAAATATAAATGTTTTGTTTTGTAGGACAAGAAACACACCCACATGCTTCCTTTAAATTAATTTGGTTTGATAATAGCAACGGTATATCACCTTCTACGGTAATATGCATACATGACTAATATCTCTGACTGCACCCTGACTGATATCTCAATAATGAAGCAAAGAAATAGTTTATGCGAGTTTTAAAACCACATGCAGTATGATCCTAATCAAACAAGTCAGTCTGGTTAACCGTTTCATGCATGGCTTTCCGACTTCCGAGACGTCACCCCATGACGCGAGTAAAAGCGTGGTGGCGTTCGTCGGAGTAAAAAGATAAAGTTGTCCCACAACAATGCCATGAGAGGTTTAACCGTGCTAGCCCTGCTCATGTAATCAAACCCTATAGTGTGGGGGAAATATTTCGAATTACATTATACTTGAAAACGAGATTACAAAGTCAATTTATATGCATATGAAAATAAACAAACATGACGGCCATGCTATTTGTGAATAATGTCTATTTATATAACTTGGGTAAATTTTACAACTAGAGAATCAATATATTATTACTATATATGTAATATTGATTATTTACTGATTATTTCAAATAAAAGCAAAACACATTGTTGTTATGTTTGTCTATAGTAATTTAACGGTATTTGTATATATAGAAATTAACAAAGCACTTTTTAAACTCTTTCTTGATTGATACTTACAGTCAATTGCAACTTACTTTTCACCAAAATGTTTGGAAGTTCGTTCGGACGTTTGCAGGATACAGTAGTTACGTAGTATCCATAGAAATAATATACCTAGAATGCGGGCTCCTATCTCCTGTCAGTCAAAACATTGTCGCCACAAAATGGCGGATTTATAAGGGAAAAGGAACTCGCCCTAGGACTTTTTAACAGTTTTTTACCGGTCGCGGTTGATAACTGGTGTGGAGTGGACGATGGATGTATTTCAGCACTGAATTTCTTTGTTTTTTACGCCGGGAAATTTACTGGATTAGTGAATTTAAAGATGAAGGCATGTGAAGTGCAATATCCTTCGCCAAAACATTTCGAACATCAAACTCTGGATGTAGAAATGGCGACGATAGCGGTTTTTTAATACGAATGTCGAATGGTTTTAGTGTTTTTACTGTTTTACATTATATATATTTTAATGATTACCACTTGCCAATCTGTATGTGATTTATACTGAATGTGGAGGATTAATCCAGGAGACAGTGTTTTGTTCTTTTTTATCGAATCTAATAGGGATTCTAGCTTGTGATTTTTGAAATATAAAATGTTTATGCACCTGTCATACTTTTTATACATCAGTCTTTTCGACATCTATTTATATTGCCATCTTAAATCCGTGTTTTTCTTAAGATTTTCACCTAGTTTCCATTACGTATTTGATTATTTTCTTTTCTTTTAAATGGGCTTCCTTTGATGCAGATAATTTCTGAGTTTCAAGTTTAGCATGAGCCTATCTTTTTGTTGCTTTTTGTAATTGTGGTGAATTGATCGAAATATAATTTTGAACTTATAGTTTTTAGTACGTTTAACAAAGCAAGTGTCTTGAAAATTGTTTTATTTTATGCTAATGTGTATGTGGCTGATTTGTTGTCATGCATGTATCCAATTTATCCCTGAAACGTCCTCCATTTCTTTATTTTGAGAGGCGATCATTGTTGTATATATCCCACCCCTTGCAAAATTCAAAATGGCGGATCTATAAGGGCAAAATAATTTTAATTTGGACACGTGTCACATGACAGAGCACGCATTCTAGGCTGCCTCGTACCAGGGCGCTATAAAACACGGGCGGGGAAACGCGCAAATAATTTGGCGAGCTATGTGTGATGCATCAAAGGACTGGCACGAGCGCGCTTGGGCTCTGAAAATCAACAAAAACACAATTTGAATGGCGACCAAAAAGATAAAGAGTACCCGAGATAAATTCCTCTTTTTGAAAAGGAAGAAAACTTATTACTGCCATTAGAAACACAAATAAAGAACAAGTAACTCCTTCAGATTAACTCCTTTTAATTATATATTGTCAAGGATTTATTTTAGATTACTAAAAAGCACAATTGTTTACCGGGAGAGTTGAAAAAATTCCTAAAAATTTACAATTTTTGAAGGGCGCACGCCGTTAAAATCATGTTTTCTCTGCGAATCGGTTGACAAAAGTGAACTTGAATACACCAACGTAAAGAGAATTAAATAGGCTTTCGAACTGACATAGTCACCGAACGTACTTTTTTGTGCTTTTTTCGTAAAATAGACATTTCGCTAACCCATTTTTGAAAATTTTCTTTTCCATTCTCGCCACTGACTATAGCTTTATAAACTGAAAAACTGCTAACACTTTCAAGTTTAAAACCCCTCGCTTCTTTTAAAGAGCAATCACATGAATATATACGCAGTACTAAAACCCTGTTGCCAATAGTGTTAAACATACGAGGAGAACTTTTAAAACAAATTTGAACCAAATGATGTAAATAAAAATGCCAAAGTTTACTACAAGTCTGCATCACTATGTCTGCATGCGACTCAAGCTAGTTTACGACGGTAAAAAACAAGATTATAGTATTCTTTGTTTGCCAAATTTTATGTCCACAGAAATACTATAGACGTTAACAACAGACTTGCTCAAATTTTAGCGGAAAGCATTTAAAAGAAATAATAAAAATCGAGAACGTTTTCGGCTTTGTGTTTATATCCAGAGTAAACAATCTTATGCAGTTCAGCACATTTTGTTTAGATAATATCATAACACTAGTAAAGAAAGAAACATGAAACTAAAAAACACTCTTACGTCCATGCATGCCGATTAACATTATATATGTGTACGAGAAACTGGTAACTACAATTATTGCATTTTGCAGACAAAATTCGATCATACTAAGCTTATATCTGAAAATTATATATTTACAGTTGTCGAATGCCGAATACAGTACTCTAGTCAAATCCGTACAGCACAAGCGACCAACAACGTACGATAATATAGTTATAGATGTTTTACATACAAAAAGAGTACTGAAGTGTCTCTTACCATCTACTTCCGTCTCCGTTTTAAACACATCTGATCAGTCAAGTCCATTATTTACAGATTACAGTAATAAGATACAGTTGGTAATCACGGCCGCTTGAAGTTTGACTATTTTTTTTGTATAGCTCCTAAAGTTTGAGATTCATTCAAGACTATAACTAGTATGTATAGGTATATATAGTTCATCAAAATAACATTTATAGAGCAAATAAAGCAAGATTACGACTTAAAAAAAGCTGGAAACGACGCATATACTTGGTAGCATGGAGGTTTGACTTTCACAGACCACACGTACAGTCTTCGGCTTCGTCTTGAGGTATCTGAATCAGCCATATAAACATGCAATTATAGTGAATCTTTTTTTTACATCATTACAGTAATTTTTAATGTGGAGGTTTCTTAGCATCTTCTTTCAGCCGTCTCAGTTTTCTTCGCTCATGGTTTCTTCTACTTTCGAAAATGAAATTAAATCGAAGCTCGAAGTGATATATGCGGGGGGGTACGCGCATCACACATAGATCAGGGCTCCCATTGCCGTTTCCCCGCCCGTGTTTTATAGCGTCCTGCTCGTACCCAGACGTCTCCGTTATTTTTCTTTTCCCAATATACAACCACTGACCTGTATAATATTATACCTGTTATATTATACAGGTCAGTGTATACAACCCGTTCTCGATAAATTACTCGCGCGTTTACTCGAAACTCGCGCAGATTAATTATCCCACGCGTGGATAAACAAAAAAAATGCCGGTACAAATATTCCCCGGATATACTCCGAAACTGGTTTGCTGCCGAAAAAACTGAGAAAAAACTGGAAAAAAAAACGATGCACAGAAGTAACTACGACAAAAAAAACTACGTGACAGAAACATCAGGTAACTATTTTTATTATTTTTTATATTTATCAACTAAGATTTACAAAAATAAAGAGCATTTCACCACTATAAATCTTCATTTCGACGAATTTGTACACTTCGTTTTTCTATAAATTTAGTCACATATACAGTAGTACAGCAAAAAGAAAAGACAAATGATCAGGCATATAATCTTTACTTACAAATCCAGGCTTGAGAAGATGCAAAGTATACGTTATGTAGCCAAAACTAGGAAAGAAGAAAAACATTACATTAGTTTTCGAATACGTTTTGTCAATATTTAACCAAACTATAAACTAAGGTAATACCTCAAGTATAAACATTGCCGAGTTAATAATCTTGCAATCTACATTCTGCAGCCCATATTTATTAAATTCCTTCTTGTCACACTATATAAATTAGAGAAGACAAATATATATTTTGAGAAACTAGATACAATGTAACCTATCAATACAGTATATAAAGTTATTAAAGTACCTTAATACAACCTATTAATGTATAATTTTTTTGTCCAGCTGGATACATGTACACTCTAAAATAAAGAAAAAAAGAAAAGGCATATTACTATTAGTTTCTAAATCTTAAAAATGCTAAGCAAATGTACACCTGTTAGATCTCAATATATTTTCTCCTTGCCTGGCCATACTGTATATAAAGAGAAGGAAAAAAAGAAATGAATTTCTAAATCTTAAAAATGCTAACCTAATACACACCTGTTAGGTTTTATTGTGGTTATATATTCTCTCCTTGCCAGTTGCTAGGGCATATTAGCTATACAAAGAGAAGAAAAGAAAGACATATTACTTTCTAAACCTTAAAAATGTTGAGCTAATACACACCTGTTAGATCTCATTATAATCATATTCCCCTTGCCAGGTCTGATGCTACATAATGAGAAAAAAGCAAACAATGTTTAAAATAACAGTAATGCATAAGTCATTTAAAATGCAGCATTTAAAAGAAATAATAAAAATCGAGAACGTTTTCGGCTTTGTGTTTATATCCAGAGTAAACAATCTTATGCAGTTCAGCACATTTTGTTTAGATAATATCATAACACTAGTAAAGAAAGAAACATGAAACTAAAAAACACTCTTACGTCCATGCATGCCGATTAACATTATATATGTGTACGAGAAACTGGTAACTACAATTATTGCATTTTGCAGACAAAATTCGATCATACTAAGCTTATATCTGAAAATTATATATTTACAGTTGTCGAATGCCGAATACAGTACTCTAGTCAAATCCGTACAGCACAAGCGACCAACAACGTACGATAATATAGTTATAGATGTTTTACATACAAAAAGAGTACTGAAGTGTCTCTTACCATCTACTTCCGTCTCCGTTTTAAACACATCTGATCAGTCAAGTCCATTATTTACAGATTACAGTAATAAGATACAGTTGGTAATCACGGCCGCTTGAAGTTTGACTATTTTTTTTGTAGCTCCTAAAGTTTGAGATTCATTCAAGACTATAACTAGTATGTATAGGTATATATAGTTCATCAAAATAACATTTATAGAGCAAATAAAGCAAGATTACGACTTAAAAAAAGCTGGAAACGACACATATACTTGGTAGCATGGAGGTTTGACTTTCACAGACCACACGTACAGTCTTCGGCTTCGTCTTGAGGTATCTGAATCAGCCATATAAACATGCAATTATAGTGAATCTTTTTTTTTCATCATTACAGTAATTTTTAATGTGGAGGTTTCTTAGCATCTTCTTTCAGCCGTCTCAGTTTTCTTCGCTCATGGTTTCTTCTACTTTCGAAAATGAAATTAAATCGAAGCTCGAAGTGATATATGCGGGGGGTACGCGCATCACACATAGATCAGGGCTCCCATTGCCGTTTCCCCGCCCGTGTTTTATAGCGTCCTGCTCGTACCCAGACGTCTCCGTTATTTTTCTTTTCCCAATATACAACCACTGACCTGTATAATATTATACCTGTTATATTATACAGGTCAGTGTATACAACCCGTTCTCGATAAATTACTCGCGCGTTTACTCGAAACTCGCGCAGATTAATTATCCCACGCGTGGATAAACAAAAAAAATGCCGGTACAAAAATTCCCCGGATATACTCCGAAACTGGTTTGCTGCCGAAAAAACTGAGAAAAAACTGGAAAAAAACGATGCACAGAAGTAACTACGACAAAAAAAACTACGTGACAGAAACATCAGGTAACTATTTTTATTATTTTTTTATATTTATCAACTAAGATTTACAAAAATAAAGAGCATTTCACCACTATAAATCTTCATTTCGACGAATTTGTACACTTCGTTTTTCTATAAATTTAGTCACATATACAGTAGTACAGCAAAAAGAAAAGACAAATGATCAGGCATATAATCTTTACTTACAAATCCAGGCTTGAGAAGATGTAAAGTATACGTTATGTAGCCAAAACTAGGAAAGAAGAAAAACATTACATTAGTTTTCGAATACGTTTTGTCAATATTTAACTAAACTATAAACTAAGGTAATACCTCAAGTATAAACATTGCCGAGTTAATAATCTTGCAATCTACATTCTGCAGCCCATATTTATTAAATTCCTTCTTGTCACACTATATAAATTAGAGAAGACAAATATATATTTTGAGAAACTAGATACAATGTAACCTATCAATACAGTATATAAAGTTATTAAAGTACCTTAATACAACCTATTAATGTATAATTTTTTTGTCCAGCTGGATACATGTACACTCTAAAATAAAGAAAAAAAGAAAAGGCATATTACTATTAGTTTCTAAATCTTAAAAATGCTAAGCAAATGTACACCTGTTAGATCTCAATATATTTTCTCCTTGCCTGGCCATACTGTATATAAAGAGAAGGAAAAAAAGAAATGAATTTCTAAATCTTAAAAATGCTAACCTAATACACACCTGTTAGGTTTTATTGTGGTTATATATTCTCTCCTTGCCAGTTGCTAGGGCATATTAGCTATACAAAGAGAAGAAAAGAAAGACATATTACTTTCTAAACCTTAAAAATGTTGAGCTAATACACACCTGTTAGATCTCATTATAATCATATTCCCCTTGCCAGGTCTGATGCTACATAATGAGAAAAAAGCAAACAATGTTTAAAATAACAGTAATGCATAAGTCATTTAAAATGCAGCATTTAAAAGAAATAATAAAAATCGAGAACGTTTTCGGCTTTGTGTTTATATCCAGAGTAAACAATCTTATGCAGTTCAGCACATTTTGTTTAGATAATATCATAACACTAGTAAAGAAAGAAACATGAAACTAAAAAACACTCTTACGTCCATGCATGCCGATTAACATTATATATGTGTACGAGAAACTGGTAACTACAATTATTGCATTTTGCAGACAAAATTCGATCATACTAAGCTTATATCTGAAAATTATATATTTACAGTTGTCGAATGCCGAATACAGTACTCTAGTCAAATCCGTACAGCACAAGCGACCAACAACGTACGATAATATAGTTATAGATGTTTTACATACAAAAAGAGTACTGAAGTGTCTCTTACCATCTACTTCCGTCTCCGTTTTAAACACATCTGATCAGTCAAGTCCATTATTTACAGATTACAGTAATAAGATACAGTTGGTAATCACGGCCGCTTGAAGTTTGACTATTTTTTTTGTAGCTCCTAAAGTTTGAGATTCATTCAAGACTATAACTAGTATGTATAGGTATATATAGTTCATCAAAATAACATTTATAGAGCAAATAAAGCAAGATTACGACTTAAAAAAAGCTGGAAACGACACATATACTTGGTAGCATGGAGGTTTGACTTTCACAGACCACACGTACAGTCTTCGGCTTCGTCTTGAGGTATCTGAATCAGCCATATAAACATGCAATTATAGTGAATCTTTTTTTTTCATCATTACAGTAATTTTTAATGTGGAGGTTTCTTAGCATCTTCTTTCAGCCGTCTCAGTTTTCTTCGCTCATGGTTTCTTCTACTTTCGAAAATGAAATTAAATCGAAGCTCGAAGTGATATATGCGGGGGGTACGCGCATCACACATAGATCAGGGCTCCCATTGCCGTTTCCCCGCCCGTGTTTTATAGCGTCCTGCTCGTACCCAGACGTCTCCGTTATTTTTCTTTTCCCAATATACAACCACTGACCTGTATAATATTATACCTGTTATATTATACAGGTCAGTGTATACAACCCGTTCTCGATAAATTACTCGCGCGTTTACTCGAAACTCGCGCAGATTAATTATCCCACGCGTGGATAAACAAAAAAAATGCCGGTACAAAAATTCCCCGGATATACTCCGAAACTGGTTTGCTGCCGAAAAAACTGAGAAAAAACTGGAAAAAAACGATGCACAGAAGTAACTACGACAAAAAAAACTACGTGACAGAAACATCAGGTAACTATTTTTATTATTTTTTATATTTATCAACTAAGATTTACAAAAATAAAGAGCATTTCACCACTATAAATCTTCATTTCGACGAATTTGTACACTTCGTTTTTCTATAAATTTAGTCACATATACAGTAGTACAGCAAAAAGAAAAGACAAATGATCAGGCATATAATCTTTACTTACAAATCCAGGCTTGAGAAGATGTAAAGTATACGTTATGTAGCCAAAACTAGGAAAGAAGAAAAACATTACATTAGTTTTCGAATACGTTTTGTCAATATTTAACTAAACTATAAACTAAGGTAATACCTCAAGTATAAACATTGCCGAGTTAATAATCTTGCAATCTACATTCTGCAGCCCATATTTATTAAATTCCTTCTTGTCACACTATATAAATTAGAGAAGACAAATATATATTTTGAGAAACTAGATACAATGTAACCTATCAATACAGTATATAAAGTTATTAAAGTACCTTAATACAACCTATTAATGTATAATTTTTTTGTCCAGCTGGATACATGTACACTCTAAAATAAAGAAAAAAAGAAAAGGCATATTACTATTAGTTTCTAAATCTTAAAAATGCTAAGCAAATGTACACCTGTTAGATCTCAATATATTTTCTCCTTGCCTGGCCATACTGTATATAAAGAGAAGGAAAAAAAGAAATGAATTTCTAAATCTTAAAAATGCTAACCTAATACACACCTGTTAGGTTTTATTGTGGTTATATATTCTCTCCTTGCCAGTTGCTAGGGCATATTAGCTATACAAAGAGAAGAAAAGAAAGACATATTACTTTCTAAACCTTAAAAATGTTGAGCTAATACACACCTGTTAGATCTCATTATAATCATATTCCCCTTGCCAGGTCTGATGCTACATAATGAGAAAAAAGCAAACAATGTTTAAAATAACAGTAATGCATAAGTCAATTCCAGCAATGACCACCTCCACCCCCCCACCCCCCACCCCAGTCAACCCCCAGGAATTTGCATTTTCAAATTTTTTTAATGCCAATGTCCTGGGGGTGGGCAAAAAAGACCTACAATGCCCCACCCAGGGCAAAAAATTGGCTGCCAGGGTAGATCAACACACTTTCCAAGGTGATATTTCTTTGCAAAACATCTTCAGTTTGACTCAAGCTTGAGTAGGTGATGGATTTCGTGGGGATATTACATAAGGAAAATCCATATCATTCAGATGCAAGGTAAATGTTTTATAGAGCTCCCATCTTGTCTTCAATTTTCTCCATATTGTAGTGCAATTATTAAAATAATTTGAATGCATCTGATTCGCATACACTACTGATGTTTGCATACACTACTCAGATTTGCATACACTACTGGCCCCGGGTAAATACTGAAAGACCAAATGCCCGGCATTGTCCCAGGGGGGGGCATTGCTGGAAAATTGACTGATGCATTAATTTTAAAATTAAATTTTCAACTGTTTCATTTATTTAATCCAGGCCTTGGCTTTTTTGCCCACAACTCACTTGCAGTACATGTATATTATTAGTTGCCATATCAGTTGATGAAGTTATTGCATATAAATTTACATGCTATAAAAAAAAAGCAAAAACAGGTAAAACATTTTGTAAACTTTTCAAAATAATTATATGAAAGTTCTTCGTGGGAATTGCCGAGAAGCCGTCCAGACTCTGACCAGAAAGTTTGTGTTTTCTCAAATTTACCGGCGTTAGCGTTTTTGCCATTTTCGTGGACAAGAGCGATTAAAGAAGCTGAAGAAGGAACCTCCGCGTTTTGCTCGTAATACTATGCGTGAAGGAAGAGCAAGAACTGTGCAATGTGTATTGAAAGCCAAGCCTAGCTGTCAAAACAAAACACTGCTGCTGTCTTGTCGTCTGACTACGGGAAGAAACAATTGCGCTTGAAAGTTCATTCTGATCGGAAGAGCGAACGCAGTGTCCGTAATTTATAGTCTACTGGAACTTATACGCAAGTGCTGTACGTATAAAGTCTGAATACAAATCACATCAAGGCCGCTTTGCAGCCTTTGCTTGAGTTAATGTCTGAATCTGAACTGAAACGCGTGAGACAAATTATTATCTCGTCGCCAAGCTATTAAAGCAGTGGTTGAAATGGGGTGAAACATCAAAACTTTTGGTGAAAACATTTAAAATGTTGTGGCTATTCGGAAAATCGGAATTGCCGTTGTCCATTTAATTAAAATATCTGGGAATATATTTGAGAATTGTTGTAATCAAATATTAAAATATTTGGTGGTTCCCGAATCCCGATTCGTATAAATAATTTCCCTAATTGCAAATTGCTGGTTCATTGCAGTATACAGTACTAGATTTTACTTCGACATTGCCACTTCGAAAGATTACTTGAAAACTGAATAAACGTGTGTTTGAAGATGTTTATGCACAAGCAATGAATTTTTTGAGGTTCGATTTGGTTAGATGTTAATTTGTTCGGTGAAGCTTTTTATAGACACGCAATACAAAACAGGAAGTGATTTTTATTGGCTATATGGCGCGTCACATGAATAGGGGGCGGAGGAGAAGAATCAATGATTTGTGTCAGGCTCTCTTTCAAGAGAGACTGATACTCAGGTTACTGCAGGCGTTATTTCTAAGCCCTCTCCCCAGGCCCCTCATCCAGTAACGCCTGCTACGCAAGCTTAGCCTGCGGACAGGCCCTCCTGTTGCTTTGAAATGTGGGCCTGCAACAAAGCATGGGATTTTTTCATCACTCGCGGCCGTCAGAGGCCGCGTATTTCTATTGGTCGAATTTGGCGGCCGCGAGTTTCTATTGGTCGAACAAAATTAATCCAGAATAAACTATTTCTAAAGTTATTGTTTACGGACTACAACAATGCATGGAGTGAGACATATTTCAATAAGACGGCTATTAAAGACGCCGTAGCTCTTAATATTTGGAAAACACGTCGCTGTGGAACAAAAGAAAAGAAATAGCAAAGTAGATCCAGATTGAAACTCCATGAATCTCTCTGTCTGTCAGTGTCTGGCTTTATAATACAGAAGCAAGTGTCATCACTTCATCACAAATCGAGCCCCGTCCGTCGCCTTGACTCAATAATAATGTGCCGTTCAAAACGTCAAAACATATTAATAAGAGGAGATTACACATTCACTTAATTCGTGTAATAAAGATTATTGATAAATGAGGTAAGCTCTTTTTCAAACGAAGTTTCTTTCTGCTATTAAATGTCTGTGCTTGCTATTGTCTGGAACTTAATTGATATTATCCAATTTGTACGCCAGTGCGTCTGGTATTATATTTTATATTATCTAAGCCGACTGGCTCGAGGCTACCAGTTATTCAGTTCAGAATGACCCAGTTTTTTAACTCAACAGCCAGAAGGAAAGTCTTGCTAAATTTGATAAAACACTTGAATTTCTTAACTATTAATATGTCGCCGTTTAGACTATAATGATACGCAACTTCCCTAGCTACGAAGGAGCGTAACTCATTCATGTTCGTTCGTATACAGCAGTTCGCGAAAGTCTTCGTTTTGACCTCTTGCAACCTGCACATTTACACGAGAAGCGATATCTTGACGATATTCTGTCGCCGTCACCTGGATCAGTGAATGCCGTGCAGTTAATCACAAACACCTAATCTCGAATAACGATTTATCAATGTTTCTTGCAAAATCAAAGTTATGTTCGTCTTCCACAAATTAGAGATAGCAAACTTATAAAACTAAGATCTGAGGTTGTCATGATTCAATCTTAGTACATTCAATTTGATTCAAACTGAAGACGTTAGCACGCATCGCTAAACTGTTTCGCTACACGTTTTTAGTCTAAAGTTGAATATTTTAAACTCCTAACTACATACCAGATAATCGTTAGATGCGTTACATTGCTTCTGGCTTTCTTATAAACAGATTTTTTGAGTTTTCAGTAACGAGTATAGTTGATAGTGTGAAATTTACATCTTTGGATTGTGCTTTGAATGAGGATTTTACAGACTTCCGGAAGAATGTGATTGGTTTGATTCGCGACATTTGCATATTAATTAAGTGGGCGTTATCGATTTACCCCTAGGATTAATTGTTGCAGGCTCTCATTTCACAGCGCCGCGTTGAGAGAGCCTGCTCGCAGGCTAACGCAGGCTAAGTGTGTTGTACCTCTCTCTTTATATTTCAATTGGCGTTTACGCCCGCAAATAAATAAACGTGCGATAGATTTGCTTGCGCAGACGACCTTACAGAAAACATCTATATGCTCGTGAATATTCAAAGTCAACTCCTCGTCCACCACACTACTGGAAACCATATGTTGCGGAGCGCTCCGCTGCTGCTGCTGCTACGCGAACTTGTATTGAACGATTGCAGATCCAGACCTCGCTTGCGACCTGCTATTTTTTTTTTTTTTTTAGCTTTAACAACATCCTCCTCGTTCTTTTGTTTATTTATGTTTCTTGTTTTTGGACGAAATTTTTTTGGAGATACTTGTAACGCTAAGTAAGATAATCAAGCGTAATTTCTCTACCTACATGAGCGGGTCGGGGAAGGTAAATATTGGTTGATGAGAGCGGGTGATGCTGTTGTAGATAGTAATCTCAATCCGGGTTATGTCAGGTATAAGTGTGTTGTACCTCTCTCTTTATATTTCGATTGGCGTTTACGCCAGCAAATAAATAAACGTGCGACAGATTTGCTTGCGTAGACGACCTTACAGAAAACATCTATCTTGCTCGTGAATAAATATTCAAAGTCAACTACTCGCCCTCACTACTGGAAACCATATGTTGCGGAGCGACCTGCTGCTGCTGCTACGCAGCGAACTTGTATTGAACGATTGCAGAACCAGACATTGCTAATTTTCTTCTTTTTTTGTCGCTTTAACAACATCCTCCTCGTTCTTTTTTTTAAATATGATTGTTTTTGGAGGAAAAATTTTTGGAGATACTTGTAACGCTAAGTAAGATAATCGAGCGTAATTTTTCTACCAACATGAGGGGGTCGGGGATGATAAATCTTGGAAATTTTAGGAATTTTTTTTGGCGATACTTGTAACGCCTAGGTAAGATAATCGAGCGTAATTATACTACCAACATGACCGGGTTGCTAATGATAAATGTTGGTTGATGAGTGTGGGCGATGAGATGAGATTGTAAATCGGTGATTTCAATCGAAGACACCGAGCGACTGTGTATACACACACCATTGTAGGTGGCGCTGGGACTGCTCTTTGCTATAAGAGAACTAGAATGAAGACAGGGCAAAACATTGGGCGTGGTCGGCCACCTAGTTGACCGCGTGTTTGTATCGAGAAGATCTCTCTCCATTTAGAGAGTATCAATTGGGGAAAAAATGAAAGTAACGGAATTTTTCAATTCACACCGTTCTTGTCGAGGAAAGTTAACTGGTTGATCCTGCCAGTAAGATATGCTTGTCTCAAATATTAAGACAATACACGTCTAAGTACAAGCACTTTGTACTGTGAAACTGCGAATGGCTCGGCTCGTTGATATCGTTTATTTGATTGCACCTTTGCTACTTGGATAACCGTAGCTAATATATGCTAATAGTCCCGACTACTGGAAGGAATGGATGCATTGATTAGATTTAAATCAATGCAGTGTACACCTGGTTTGTTTGTGATTCTAAATAACTAGCCGAAGCGCATGGCCTTTGCGCCGGCGATGTTTCATTCAAATTTCTGTCTATCAAGCGTCGATGGTAATGTAGTGGCTTACCATGGTTGTAACTGGTGACGTAGAATCATGGTTCTGCCTTAAAGTTGAAACTTAAAGGAATTGACGGACGGGGAGCACCAGGAGTGGAGCCTGCATGCGGCTTAATTTGACTCAACACGGGAAACCTAAAACCTTACCAGGTCTGAACATTGTAAGGATTGACACATTGCGAGGTCTTTCTCGATTCTATGGATGGTGGTGCATGGCCGTTCTTAGTTCGTGGAATGATTTGTCTGGTTGATTCCGCGAACGAGACCTTTACCTGCTAAATAGTCAGTCGATTTCCGAGTCGTCCACACAACTTCTTAGAGGGACTGTTGGTGTCCAACCAGACAGAGTCATGCAGGAAGGCAATAACAGGTCTGTGATGCCTTTAGATGTTCCAGACCGCACGCCTGCTACAATGATGATGCCAACTCTTTGCTCTTTCGCCGTTGTGGAAGTTGTGGGTATTCTTCTGAATCATCGTCGTCGGATGGGAATAGATAATTGCAATTTTTGATCTTGAACGAGGAATTTCTAGTAAGCGAGAGTCATCAACTTGCGTTGATTCAGTCCCTGCCCTTTTTATACACACCGCCCGTCGCTACTACGGATTGAATGGTTTAGCGAGGTCTTCGGATTGGCACTGTCGGATTCGAAAGAGCATGATGACGCCCGCCGAGAAGTTGGTCAAAACTTGATTACTCAGAAGAAGGGTAAAAAAGTCGTAACAAGGTTTTCCGTACAGTGGACCTGCGGAAGGGATCATCACCGACGTTGCTTTCAAAGTAACTACGCAGCGAACTTGTAATTGAACGGTTGCAGATCCAAACCTTGCTTCTTCTTTTTTTTAATTTTAATTTTCTTCTTTTTTTGTCGCTTTAACAACATCCTCCTCGTTCTTTTTTTTATTTATGTTTGTTGTTTTTGGACTAAAAATTTTTACAGATACTTGTAACGCAAAGTAAGATAATCGAGCCTAATTTTTCTACCGTGATGGGGTCGGTGATGATAAATGTTGGTTGATGAGAGCGGGCGATGCGATTGTAGATTGGATTGTTGCTCTCAAGCCGGGTTATGTAGTCAGGTCTAGGCAATTTTACTAATTTTACTACCTTGATGAGAGCGGGCGATGCGACTGTAGATTGTGGATTTGTTGCTCTCAAGCCGGGTTATGTAGTCAGGTCTAGGCAATTTTACTAATTTTTACTACCTTGATGAGAGCGGGCGATGCGATTGAAAATTGGATTGTTGATCTCAATCTGGGTTTATGTGTCAGGTCTAGGCTGTGTCGACCATCTCTCTTTATATTTCAATTGGCGTTTACCTCGGCAAATAAATAAACGTGCGACAGAGTTTGCTTGCAATGTATGTGGACAGGTCGTCCACATGCAAGCAAATCTGTATCTGCAGAAAACAATGTATCTGCTCGTGAATGAATAATATATATTCAAAGTGAACCACACTACTGCTGGAAACAACCTATATGTTGCGGAGTTACTCGCTGCTGCTACGCAGCGAACTTGTATTGAACGTTTGCAGAACCAGACCTTTGCTTGTGATCTGCTAATTTTCTTCTTTTTTGTCGCTTTAAGAACATCCTCCTCGTTCTTTTTTTATTTATGATTGTTGTTTTTGGAGGAAAATTTTTTGGAGATACTTGTAACGCTAAGTAAGATAATCGAGCGTAATTTTTCAACCAACATGACCGGGTCGGGGATGATAAATGTTGGTTCATGAGAGGGTTATGTCAGATCTAGGCGATTAAGTGTGTTGTACATCTCTCTTTATATTTCGATTGGTATTTACGCCAGCAAACAAATAAACGTGCGATAGATTTGTTTGCGTACAGAAAACAGAAAAAAAAAATTACAGAAAAAATTACAGAAAACATCTATGCACTCGTGAATATCTCCTCGTCGAGCACACTACTGGAAACCATATGTTTGCAGTGCGACCCGCTGCTGCTACGCAGCGAGCTTGTATTGAACGTTTGAAGATCCACACCTTGCTTGAGACCTTGCTAATTTTCTTATTTTATTTGTCGGTTTAACAACATCCTCCTTCTTTTTATTTATGTTTGTTGTTTTTGGAGATACTTGTAACGCTGAGTAAGATAATCGAGCGTAATTTTTCTACCAACATGAGGGGGGTCGGGGATAATGAATGTTGGTTCATAAGAGCTGGCATCGTTAATATTGTAGAAAGGTAATCTCAATGCGGGTTATGTAGGTCTAGGCAATTAAGTGTGTTGTACCTCTCTCGTTATATTTCGATTTGGCGTTTACGCCAGGAAATAAATAAACGTGCGACAGCTTTGCTTGTGTAGACGACCTTACGGAACACATCTATCTGCTCTCGTGAATATTCAAAGTCAACTCTCCTCGATGAGACGGAGACGGAGACGGAGACGGAGACGGAGAAATGTGCTGAACTGCATAAGATTGTTTACTCTGGATATAAACACAAAGCCGAAAACGTTCTCGATTTTTATTATTTCTTTTAAATGCTTTCCGCTAAAATTTGAGCAAGTCTGTTGTTAACGTCTATAGTATTTCTGTGGACATAAAATTTGGCAAACAAAGAATACTATAATCTTGTTTTTACCGTCGTAAACTAGCTTGAGTCGCATGCAGACATAGTGATGCAGACTTGTAGTAAACTTTGGCATTTTTATTTACATCATTTGGTTCAAATTTGTTTTAAAAGTTCTCCTCGTATGTTTAACACTATTGGCAACAGGGTTTTAGTACTGCGTATATATTCATGTGATTGCTCTTTAAAAGAAGCGAGGGGTTTTAAACTTGAAAGTGTTAGCAGTTTTTCAGTTTATAAAGCTATAGTCAGTGGCGAGAATGGAAAAGAAAATTTTCAAAAATGGGTTAGCGAAATGTCAATTTTACGAAAAAAGCACAAAAAAGCACGTTCGGTGAACTATGTCAGTTCGAAAGCCTATTTAATTATCTTTACGGTTGGTGTATTCAAGTTCACTTTTGTCAACCGATTCGCAGAGAAAAAACATGATTTATTTTAACGGCGTGCGCCCTTCAAAAATTGTAAATTTTTAGGAATTTTTTCAACTCTCCCGGTAAACAATTGTGCTTTTTAGTAATCTGAAATAAATCCTTGACAATATATAATTAAAAGGAGTTAATCTGAAGGAGTTACTTGTTCTTTATTTGTGTTTCTAATGGCAGTAATAAGTTTTCTTCCTTTTCAAAAAGAGGAATTTATCTCGGGTACTCTTTATCTTTTTTGGTCGCCATTCAAATTGTGTTTTTGTTGATTTTCAGAGCCCAAGCGCGCTCGTGCCAGTCCTTTGATGCATCACACATAGCTCGCCAAATTATATGCGCGTTTTCCCGCCCGTGTTTTATAGCGCCCTGTTATGGGTCTTGACCATTCGTTGCAGCTTTTCTTCAAGAGTTGTTTGATGGTTTGAACTGCTCTTTCTGCCATCCCGTTTGAATTTGGGTGCTTTGGACGACGTGATGTGTGTGAATTCCCATTTCCTTGCGAACTCTTTGAACACCTTGCTGCTGTATTGTGGGTCATTGTCCGACAGTACTTTGTTCGGCGTACCGTGTCTTGAGAATATGGATTTTAGTTTCTCGATGATTTGTTGGCTAGAAGTACTCTCCAGCTTTGCAAATCTTAGGTTAGTTGTCGTAGTTGTCGACCACAACTATATAGTCGTTCTTCTTAAATTTGGATAGATCGGTTGCCACTTTCTCCCAAGACTTGGTAGGAGGAATGTGTGGTATCAGAGGCTCTTTCTCCTGGTATTTGCGTTGTTCTTGACATGTGCTGCATCTTTGATTCATCTCGGTTAGCTCTGTGTTTATTCCGGGCCAGAATAATGCTTCTCTTGCTCTGCCACTATTCCAAGGTGGCCATCGTGTATTCTCTGCTTCATTTCTTTTCTCAAGGTTGATGGGTACTTATCACTCGTTCTCCTTGCATCAGGGTACCGTTAGCTTCACTGATTTTCATGTCGAAATGCGAAATATGGTGTTAGTTCATTTGGCAGCTGTGCCTTAGTATCTGGCCATCCATCAATTATGACATTTCGTAGCTTCTGTAGTACCTCGTCTTCACTGGTTTCAAGTTGAAATGTTTGCAGCATCGTGTCTGATATCGGTAGGTTGGATAGAACCATGTGCACCTTGCGATACGCGAAGGGTCATGTTCGTTTCTGGTCCCTTCCCCATACGATTATGTCGTCTTGGACGTTTGCGCAGCCACTTATTCCGTCGATTATCTCGACTATCTTCTTTTGAAATACTTCACTTGCACTTAGGATGAAATACGGAAGTCGCTTGAATTTGTATCTTCCGAATGGAGTGTTGAACGTGAGGATCTTCGAACTTTGTTTGTCACTTTTATCTGCCAATAACCACTTGAGGCATCTAGCTTGGTGAAGAACTTTTGGCGTCAGCCATCTTCTACCATAATGGCTTCAGCGTTTCGCATTGGGTAGTTGATCTCTCTTTATTGCCTTGTTTAGGTCATGCGGATCGAGGCATATGCGTAGCTTTCCGTTGTGTTTCTCGACTATCACAATAGAACTTACCCAATCTGTTGGTTCATCTACTTTATCGATGATTTCGTTACTTTCCATACGAATCAAGCTCGGTCTTGAGCTTATTGTGGACAATGTACTTACCCGCTACTGGAATTTCTGATCCATCATACCCATACAGTTTCTCCTTCGTTTGTCGTAGCCTTGGCTTTCTTGGTAGGCGTTGATACAGGTTTTGCGGAATTACATTGGCTTGTACTCGACATCTAATCCGGAGGTGTTAATTGATACAGTCCAAGCTTTCAGGTTGTCTTGTTTCCCACACATCTCCACTTGATATCGCGTATAGTTTCTTCTTGTGTTTGGCAATTCGTCGTTTCTTTTTTGGACGGAGCCAACGAAGAAGTCGTAAATATGCTTTCGTCACTGGCATCACTAGAATGTCTGCTACTTGAGAGGTTTACTTCGTCGACTTGCTTTGAGAGGTACACTTTAGCAAAGTGGTTGCGTTTTCCACATTTTTTGCATACTTTACCAAATGCAGGGCAATTGCCTTTGTCATGTTGACTACCACAATATCTGCAGTCCTTTCTTTCGCCTTCTTGTTGGCCTCGCTCATTTTGCTTACCCTTTGTAATGCTCTTTCCCATTTCCTCTTCGGTGACGTAGTTGGTCAATCTGATTTTGAGGCGTTTTCGACTGCATCTCTTCTGATTGTTTCTTTGTTTCTTCAGCAGCTCGGCAGATGTTTATGGCTTTGTCTAATGTTAGTTCTGGCTCCCGTAGCAATCTTTTCTAGAACTTTATTCTCCTTCACTCCCGCGGCGAACCTGTCTCTGACCAGGCTCTATTTTAGCGTTCCAAATTCGCAGTGACTGCTTTTGAGTTTCAGTTCGGTGACGTAGTCGTCAATGCTTTGTCCATCGCTTTGGTTATACGAGAAAAACTTGAATCTAAGATATGGAATATTCTTCTTGGGATTCATGTATTCGTCAAACTTTGCTATAACTGGTCATAGCCTCATGGAATCTGTTTCTTCAGCGAAAGTAAACGTGTAGTGGATCTCTTGCGCTCGTTCTCCTATTGCTATGAGAAGTCTCAAAATTTTTACATCTTCACTTTTGTCGTTGGATTCCGTAGCTGTCATGAAGAATTGGAATTCCTTTTTCCAGCGCTCCCAGTTTTGGCTGAGGTTACCATCGAAACGCAATTCTTTGGGCGGAAGAAGCACTTTTTCTGACTAATATATTAACTAAAACTGTTCAGAATCATCCAATTATACCGCTGTTAAAATAAGAACATATTCTACCTCGACGTCATATATTTATGACGTCATTTCTGCATGAAGGAAGCACTTTTTATGACTAATATATTAACCATAAATGCTCAGAATCATCCAATTATACCGCTGTTAAAATAAAAACATATTCTATTTTGACGACATATATTTATGGCGTCATTTCTGCATAAAGGAAGCACTTTTTATGACTAATATATTAACCATAAATGCTCAGAATCATCCAGTTATATCGCTGTTAAAATAAGAACATATTCTATTTTGACGACATATATTTATGACGTCATTTCTGCATGAAGGAAGGCCTTTTTCTGACTAATATATTAACCATAAATGCTCAGAATCATCCAGTTATATCGCTGTTAAAATAAAAACATATTCTATTTTGACGACATATATTTATGGCGTCATTTCTGCATGAAGGAAGCACTTTTTATGACTAATATATTAACCATAAATGCTCAGAATCATCCAATTATACCGCTGTTAAAATAAAAACATATTCTATTTTGACGACATATATTTATGGCGTCATTTCTGCATGAAGGAAGCACTTTTTCTGACTAATATATCAAGGTAGCACGTTAGAATGTGATAGTTCTTATAAATAAACTAAACTTTACTTACCTAAGTTGTTGACGTTTTGTGCGAGTCGCCGAGTTCGACAAGAGAGCTGATAATATGAGCCCCCAACGAACGAGCCAAATACTCTCCGAAGATACGCGAGGGCGGAGCGGGAAGAGAAAAGAGAAGGGGAGTGCAACTACCGAGATATCTTTCGACAATGCTCGTAGCACGTTGCTATGCACATAGAGTGTTGCTATTCACAATAATTATATACGGCGTATACCGAGACAACAACCCGATCTTCGTGATATTCACAGCAGGACGTAAGTTGTTTTCGTTGAATGATTTATCAATTTGGACTCTGATGAGAAGACCTTAACTTGCGGTAGTAAACACATATCACAGGCAGCCCAATTTCAACGCCTATTTAAAAATACAAATATGGTTTCAAATATCATTGAATTTGTTATTTGTGAGAAGTAGCGTGAAAAAGCCAACCAACATGGACAAGGTTTATATAGCCCTGTATACATGTGGAAGTAGTAGAGCTGTTCATCTTGATGTCGTTCCTGACCTTAACGCGAAAAGGTTTATTACTCGGGCTACCACAGGTAGCCGAGTCTAGGTTTCGCGACTATTTTTTTTGTCGCGATATTGCCCCATGAAGGTTTGCGAAACTGAGAGGTGACCACTGATCAGTGCATATGCCTTGTTTCTTTTCGATCGAGCTAGTGTTCACAAAACGTTTTCGAGCCTCGCCGAACGGCGGAAGCTGTCAGTTGCATCTAAGTGGCAACCGACATTGGGTCTGGAACTGGACTACAACCGACAACGATATACAGTATATTCTTCTCATGGCTACAACCGCTACATTCTATAAATATTTAATACCACCGGTACAGAGTTGAGGATCAAAACGCTAATATTCTGGATCTTAATTATATTGGCCTTTCTAATGTCCTTGGTCGAGCAATTGCAATGTACTATTTGTGTTTTTACTGACTGTTGCTTGTCGTTGAGTTTGAGATCGACAATGGACATAAGTTTTATTTATCCATTAGGATTTAATCATTTATATTCAATGTTGTAAGTGCTTTGAACCTATGAGTATGTAATTTTGTCACAAGTATGTTATCCATATCTTGAGGTCAATCTGATCTTCCTCGGTGCATTCCCACCTCTTTGCTCGCGCGTTATAGAGACATATGCGTTTTTCCAGTTGCTCGAGTGAACACCTGACCCAGGTGTCTTGTTAGAAGTTTTAAACGGTTTATTGGCAGAAGAGGTATACCGAAATTGGTCGTCACAGATAACGCCAAAACATTTAAATCTGCGGCACGATACTTATCTGCAGTGTTCGAGCTACCTACTGTCCAGGCAAGATTTACCTATGAAGAGCTTCTGACTGTGATCATCGACATCGAATGTGCCTTAAACTCTCGACCTCTTACCTATATGTCTTCAGACGATACAGAGGAACCACTTACCCCCTCTCACTTGATGCTGGGAAGACGAATACTGTCTATACCTGATGACATTAGTGGCTACTGAAGAAAGTGAAGAAGGCGAAGCTACACTTCTTACCAAAAGGCAACGTTATATGACGTCAGTGTTGTCCGATTTCCGGAATCGATGGAAACAACAGGCGACGTTACTTCGAAACGTGGTAAACGTACGACCCTTTAGAAAACCACTGACGAAACTATTCCCATTCGAAGTTCGAGACACCACAGCTGCAACTGAAACGGTTCCTGTCAAGGCAACTAGTGACTGTCAACTGACGTCATGACGCGATTGACGCAACATCGCTCATCGTCAGATACAACCCGTGCTCATGACATAGCGGATATAGTTTAACATGGCTAGAAATCCAGGACACTCAGCGGCAGTGGCCTGTGGGCTCATATTTAGATGGTAATATTAATTTGAAAATTCTGATGGCTAAATATCGATCATTTCGGCTATAAACAGAAGTCTATAGCAATAAATTAAAGTAGATTTAATCGCTAAAATGTCTTATTGACCCATTTCTTACCCAAATATCAAATTACAAAAGGTTTAATCGTCTAGACAGGCCTGTACACTCATACTCACAAAAATAGCCGCATAAATTTCGGTTATTATTTCTGAATCCACAGTCACATTTAATAATAATAACAACAGTTAAGACCCTGGCAACAGCAACAGCTCCATAAGAAATGGCGGACAAGAACCCGAAATTATCGAGGAATGCATTGCTTCTTCACGCCGAGTTCAGTATTTATCTCGGCGCTTGATGGATTAAATTACAACGACTCGGCTGCCAATAAATCGTACATTTTAAGGTCTTTGGGAACCTATTAAACAACGAAAAAGTAGAACGAACAACTCCGCAAAACAAAGTAACGTTCATCCCGAGCAAATTCAGACGTTCGCATCGTGGACAAAGAACACAGAAGCAGCCAAAATTGGAGCTCCAAAATAAGTGATATAGCAGATTAATAGACTTTAAACAGCGAATAAGAGGTATGTTTGTGAGGGGCTCGGGAACCTATTTAGGACGCTCCAAACTTAATAGAAATTGTAGTGCTGAACGATTGTTCAATTTGATGAAGTTTTGGACGTTCGCATGTCGGAATTTACAATAGTAAATAACCGAAAATGATTGTTCTTTATATTTCCTTAAGAAATCTATTGAAGGACGCCATATTGAATTAATTAAAAAGGGATTCAGTGCGCATGCTTTGCCGCCATGTTGTCCTAGATTTCTGGCCATGCAACCAGTATCCGCACAAAGCACGTCGTAGGAGACCCTTTTTAGTATCCGTGTCAGGTCTGTATTGATAATGGCTTCGAGAAAGCGAAATTTGTTAAAGTGCCTATGCAACGAAATTTCCAAGTTGGAGATAATAACATTAAAGTAACCCTTGGTATCGCTTCTATTGACTGTGAAAGTTTTAGGACGAACAATTAAATGGAACTATGTTTATTTAGCGTTTGAAGACCGTGCTGTTACCCCTAAAAATTGAGACATCATTAAACAAGACGCCTACTTAGGGCGTTCACTCGGGCTACTCATAGCAATACAGCTTCTCGCATAAGCCTAGGTGCACATATTAAGCGGTTGTTGAAAAGTACAAAATAACCTACAGTGCTGGATTCGGAACAGGTGGGCAATTTGTCTGCACATGCACGGCAAGAATGCGTGGGTTCGTGAAATGCGTGGGACACATTCCCATCTGCCATATAATTGGAAAGGAAATAAACAAAATGCTATATTCCATGTCGAATTAATCTACCTGGTGCATTTTTTACCGAATGGATTACCGACTCAGCAGTTCAATTTCCAACCAAAGATTAATAAAATCACGGTCTGAAAGGCACACCACATATTTACATGGTCATTATATTTACATAAAACTTATTCAAAGGTATGAGTAACGCTAAAAGAGAGCCTGGTCAGAGACAGGTTCGCCGCGGGAGTGAAGGAGAAGAAAGTTCTAGAAAAGTTTGCTACGGGAGCCAGAACTAACATTAGACAAAGCCATAAACATCTGCCGAGCTGCTGAAGAAACAAAGAAGCAATCAGAAGAGATGCAGTCGAAAACGCCTCAAAATCAGATTGACCAACTACGTCACCGGAACGAATTCCTCGTACTTGAAAACCCGGTCTAGTCCGAATTGGAGGCCTTTACATGACTTCTCAAAATCACTTAGTGTATTCCCAAAATGAATTATAGTGCATTAGTAATTAGTGTATGGATGAATAACCGATTGTGTGAATGAATTTGTGTTATTCATGTACCTTTTGTGAGTTTGTTGATGATTTCATCTGAATTGCAAAGCGTATTTTGTTCACTCGTATACATCGTGAAACGAATTTTAAGTTGAATTGTCGACATGGCGGACGAGGAAGAAGACTTCGAGCCGTTGTGCAAACGCTTTCGAAGTGCTCGGAATGCAGGGGAAGAACGAGACTTGTTAGAGAAAGCCATTCCAATATCGACACGCTACAAAAACGCATGGGCCGTTAAATTATTTGATGAGTGGAAATATGCAAGAAGGAATAAGTCGGCAGGTTCAGAAGTATTTTGAGCTTTTACGTGAATTGAGTGTAAGCGCTACCGCTTTTTATTTTCAACCATTTGAAAGCAAATTCGGTTATAGAAATACCGTTGTAGGAGTTCATAGCTTGGCCAAAATAGTGCCGACTCTGTGTGAAGCAATTGGAGTTGAAAAGAAAACAAGTCATAGTTTACGTATTACATGTGCTACAAAACTGTTTCAAGAGGGTGTCGAAGAAAAGCTTATCCGTAGTCGTACTGGTCATATTTCTAGTGCACTTTTCGACTATCAAAAAGTCAGTGAAGAGCAGGAGCAGGTTGTTTCTAAGGTACTAGGCCCAGTTGAAGGGAAATTTGATACTAGTGAAAATAATAAGAAGAGTGAATCGTCAACTTTTAGTGCAGATCAGCGATCAGAATTTGAAATCGACGGGTACCGGCCAATAAATATAAGTGGCGCTTGCAATGTAACTATTCATAATTACAAGTAAAACATGTCATAGAGAGTTGTGAATTAAATTGAGTGATAAATTAAAGGAAGTGTGTGGAAATGTGTGAACAATTGATTTGTTTTATTTATTCAAATGGTTCTTGACGTAATATTTCAAGTCCTTGGACTGGAAATAATATTTCAAGTCCTCTGCCCAGTACTTCCCTGGTATTTCAAGTCCCTTCACGTGGTGCAATTCAGCGCTTCTGATTGATTGATTATCTCATGAATTATTAATGAGTTTGAGAAGGCGAAAGAAAGGACTGTAGATATTGTGGTAGTCAACATGACAAAGGCAATTGTCCTGCATTTGCTAAAGTATGCAAAAAATGTGGAAAACGCAACCATTTTGCTAAAGTGTGCCTCTCAAAGCAAGTCGACGAAGTAAACCTCTCAAGTAGCAGACATTCTAGTGATGCCAGTGACGAAAGCATATTGACGACTTCTTCGTTGGCTCCGTCCAAAAAAGAAACGACGAATTGCCAAACACAAGAAGAAACTATACGCGATATCAAATGGAGATGTGTGGGAAACAAGACAACCTGAAAGTTTGGACTGTATCAATTAACAACTCCGGATTAGATGTCGAGTACAAGCCAATGTAATTCCGCAAAACCTGTATCAACGCCTACCAAGAAAGCCAAGGCTACGACAAACGAACGAGAAACTGTATCAGAAATTCCAGTAGCGGGTAAGTGCATTGTCCACATGAAACCGAAAGGAACGAACGCTTATCCTGTTCGGTTCTTTGTTGTGCCAATTAAGTATTCTACGATTTTGGGACTTGAAACATGTCAACGCCTCAACCTCGTCAAACGTATATCGCAGATAAAACAACCGAGAAACAACATTCCGGAAGAATATTCGGATGTATTGGGAGATATTGGTGTTTGTCTGGAGAACATCACATCAGCTTGGCTCGAGAGGCCATTCCGGTGGTACACCCTCCGCGTAAAGTACCGTACCTATTGAAAGATAAGCTCAAGACCGAGCTTGATTGGTAGAAAAATTACGCTCGATTATCTTACTCAGCGTTACAAGTATCTCCAAAAACAACAAACATAAATAAAAAAATAGGAGGAGGATGTTGTTAAACCGACAAATAAAATAAGAAAATTAGCAAGGTCTCAAACAAGGTCTGGATCTTCAAACGTTCAATACAAGTTCGCTGCGTAGCAGCAACGGGTCGCACTGCAACATATGGTTTCTAGTAGTGTGCTCGACGAGGAGATATTCACGAGTGCATAGATGTTTTCTGTAAGGTCGTCTACGCAAACAAATCTATCGCACGTTTATTTGTTTGCTGGCGTAAACACCAATCGAAATATAAAGAGAGAGGTACAACACACTTAATCGCCTAGACCTGACATAACCCTCTCATGAACCAACATTTATCATCCCCGACCCGGTCATGTTGGTTGAAAAATTATGCTCGATTATCTTACTTAGCGTTACAAGTATCTCCAAAAAATTTTCCTCCAAAAACAACAATCAGAAATAAAAAAAGAACAAGGAGGATGTTGTTAAAGCGACAAAAAAGAAGAAAATTGGCAGATCACAAGCAAAGGTCTGGTTCTGCAAACGTTCAATACAAGTTCGTTGCGTAGCAGCAGCGAGTAGCTCCGCAACATATTGGTTGTTTCCAGCAGTAGTGTGGTGGACGAGGAGTTCACTTTGAATATATTATTCATTCACGAGCAGATAACATTGTTTTCTGCAGATACAGATTTGCTTGCATCTGGACGACCTGTCCCACCCACATACATTTTGCAAGCAACAACTCTGTCGCACGTTTATTTATTTGCCGAGGTAAACGCCAATTGAAATATAAAGAGAGATGGTCGACACACTTAATTGCCTAGACCTGACACATACATAACCCAGATTGAGATCAACAATCCAATCTACAATCGCATCGCCCGCTCTCGTCAAGGTAGTAAAATTAGTAAAATTGCCTAGACCTGACTACATAACCCGGCTTGAGAGCAACAATCCAATCTACAATCGCATCGCCCGCTCCCATCAACCAACATTTATCATCACCGACCCCGTCACGGGTAGAAAAATTAAGCTCGATTATCTTACTTTGCGTTACAAGTATCTCTAAAAAATTTTAGTTCAAAAACAACAAACATAAATAAAAAAAGAACGAGGAGGATGTTGTTAAAGCGACAAAAAAAAGAAGAAAATTAGTAGATCACAAGCAAGGTTTGGATCTGCAACCCGTTCAATTACAAGTTCGCTGCGTAGTTACTTTGAAAGCAACGTTCGTGATGATCCCTTCCGCAGGTCCACGTACGGAAAACCTTGTTACGACTTTTTTACCCTTCTTCTGAGTAATCAAGTTTTGACCAAATTCTCGGCGGGCGTCGGGCTCTTTCGAATCCGACAGTGCCCAAATCCGAAGACCTCGCTAAAGCTAAACCATTCAATCCGTAGTAGCGACGGCCGGTGTGTGTATAAAAAGGGCAGGGACTTAATCAACGCAAGTTGATGGACTCTCCGCTTACTAGAAATTCCTCGTTCAGGTTCAATAATTGCAATTATCTATTCCCATCCGACGACGATTGATTCAGAAGAATACCCCACAAATTCAACTTTCGGTGAAGGAGCAAGGAGTTGGCATCGTCATTGTAGCAGGCGTGCGGTCTGGAACATCTAAAGGCATCACAGACCTGTTATTGCCTTCCTGACTCTGTCTGCACACCAACAGTCCTTCTAAGAAGTTGTGGATGACTCGGAAATCTACTGACTATTTAGCAGGTAAAGTTCTCGTTCGCGGAATCAACCTGACAAATCATGCCACGGACTAAGAACGGCCATGCACAACCATCCATAGAATGTGTCAATGTGTCAATCCTTACAATGTTCGCAAGTTCGAAAATTAGCAAGGTCTGGTACTGCAATCGTTCAATACAAGTTCGCTGCGTAGCAGCAGCAGCAGCGGGTCGCTCCGCAACATATATGGTTTCCAGTAGTGTGGGCGAGGAGTTGACTTTGAATATTCATTCACGAGCAAGATAGATGTTTTCTGTAAGGTCGTCTACGCAAGCAAATCTGTCTTACGTTATTTATTTGCTGGCGTAAACGCCAATCGAAATATAGACCTGACATAACCTGGATTGAGATTACTATCTACAATAGCATCACCCGCTGCTCTCATCAACCAACATTTACCTTATGTAAATGAATAAATAATTAGCGTTACAAGTATCTCCAAAAAAATTTCGTCCAAAAACAACAAACATAAATAAACAAAAGAACGAGGAGGATGTTGTTAAAGTTACAAAAAAAAAATAGCAGGTCGCAAGCGAGGTCTGGATCTGCAATCGTTCAATACAAGTTCGCGTAGCAGCAGCAGCAGCGGAGCGCTCCGAAACATATGGTTTCCAGTAGTGTGGTGGACGAGGAGTTGACTTTGAATATTCACGAGCATATAGATGTTTTCTGTAAGGTCGTCTGCGCAAGCAAATCTATCGCACGTTTATTTATTTGCTGGCGTAAACGCCAATTGAAATATAAAGAGAGAGGTATAACAACAACACACTTAGCCTGCGTAGCAGGCGTTACTGGATGAGGGGAATAAATAACGTGCGACAGATTTGCTTGCGTAGACGACCTTACAGAAAACATCTATCTTGCTCGTGAATGAATATTCAAAGTCAACTCCTCGCCCACACTACTGGAAACCATATGTTGCGGAGCGACCCGCTGCTGCTGCTGCTACGCAGCGAACTTGTATTGAACGATTGCAGTACCAGACCCTGCTAATTTTCTTCTTTTTTTGTCGCTTTAACAACATCCTCCTCGTTCTTTTTTTTAATTATGATTGTTTTTGGAGGAAAATGTTTTTGAGATACTTGTAACGCTAAGTAAGTTAATCGAGCGTAATTTTTCTACCAACATGTGGGGGTCGGGGATGATAAATGTTGGAAATTTTAGGAAATTTTTTTGGAGATACTTGTAACGCTAAGTAAGATAATCGAGCGTAATTTTACTACCAACATGACCGGGTTGGTAATGATAAATTGTTGGTTGATGAGGTGCTGGCGATGAAGGTTGTAAATCGGTGATTTCAATCGAAGACACCGAGGGACTGTGTATACACACCATTGTAGGTGGCGCCGGGACTGCTCTTTGCTATAAGAGAACTAGTAGTTGACCGCGTGTTTGTATCAAGAAGATCTCTCTCCATTTATAGAGAGTATCAATTGGGGAAAAAATGAAAGTAACGGAATTTTTCAATTCACTCCGCTTTTGTAGAGGAAAGTTAACTGGTTGATCCTGCCAGTAAGATATGCTTGTCTCAAATATTAAGACAATGCACGTCTAAGTACAAGCACTTTGTACTGTGAAGCTGCGAATGGCTCGGCTCGTTGATATCGTTTGTTTGATTGCACCTGCACCTTTGCTACTTGGATAACCGTAGCTAATATATGCGAATAGTCCCGACTACTGGAAGGAAGGGATGCATTGATTAGATTTAAAACCAATGCAGTGTACACTTGGTTTGTTTGTGATTCTAAATAACTAGCCGAAGCGCATGGCCTTTGCGCCGGCGATGTTTCATTCAAATTTCTGTCTATCAACCGTCGATGGTAATGTAGTGGGTTGCAACTGGTGACGTAGAATCATGGTTCTGCCTTAAAGTTGAAACTTAAAGGAATTGACGGACGGGGAGCACCAGGAGTGGAGCCTGCATGCGGCTTAATTTGACTCAACACGGGAAACCTAAAACCTTACCAGGTCCGAACATTGTAAGGATTGACACATTGTGAGGTCTTTCTCGATTCTATTATGGATGGTGGTGCATGGCCGTTCTTAGTTCGTGGAATGATTTGTTGTCTGGTTGATTCCGCGAACGAGAACTTTGCATGCTAAATAGAGTCAGTCGATTTGCGAGTCCGTCCACAACTTCTTAGAGGGACTGTTGGTGTGCAGACAGTCAGAAAGGCAATAACAGGTCTGTGATGCCTTTAGATGTTCCGGACCGCACGCCTGCTACAATGACGATGCCAACTCCTTGCACCTTCACCGAAAGTTGTGGGGTATTCTTCTGAATATCGTCGTCGGATGGGAATAGAATTGCAATTATTGAACTTGAACGAGGAATTTCTAGTAAGCGAGAGTCCATCAACTAACTTGCGTTGATTAAGTCCCTGCCCTTTTTATATACACACCGCCCGTCGCTACTACCGGATTAGAATGGGTTTAGCTTAGCGAGGTCTTCGGATTTGGCACTGTCGGATTCGAAAGAGCGTGACGCCCGCCGAGAAGTTGGTCAAAACTTGATTACTCAGAAGAAGGGTAAAAAAGTCGTAACAAGGTTTTCCGTACGTGTACCGACTTGTAATTGAACCGGTTGCGGATCCAAACCTTGCTTGTGATGATCTACTAATTTTCTTCTTTTTTTGTCGCTTTAACAACATCCTCCTCGTTCTTTTTTTATTTATGTTTGTTGTTTTTGGACTAAAATTTTTTGGAGATACTTGTAACGCTAAGTAAGATAATCGAGCGTAATTTTTCTACCGTGACGGGGTCGGTGATGATAAATGTTGGTTGATGAGAGCGGGCGATGCGATTGTAGATTGGATTGCTGCTCTCAAGCCGGGTTAATGTAGTCAGGTCTAGGCAATTTTACTAATTTTACTACCTTGATGAGAGCGGGCGATGCGATTGCAGATTGGATTGTTGATCTCAATCTGGGTTATGTATGTGTCAGGTCTAGGCAATTAAGTGTGTCGAGCATCTCTCTTTATATTTCAATTGGCGTTCACCTCGGCAAATAAATAAACGTGCGAGAGAGTTGCTTGCAAAATGTATGTGGACAAGGTCGTCCAGATGCAAGCAAATCGTCTGTATCTGCAGAAAACAATGTATCTGCTCGTGAATGAATAATATATTCAAAGTGAACTCTTTGTCCACCACACTACTGCTGGAAACAACCAATATGTTGCGGAGCTACTCGCTCGCTGCTGCTACGCAGCGAACTTGTATTGAACGTTTGCAGAACCAGACCTTTGCTTGTGATTTGCCAATTTTCTTCTTTTTTGTCGCTTTAACAACATCCTCCTCGTTCTTTTTTTATTTCTGATTGTTGTTTTTGGAGGAAATTTTTTTGGAGATACTTGTAACGCTAAGTAAGATAATCGAGCGTAATTTTTCAACCAACATGATCGGGTCGGGGGTGATAAATGTTGGTTCATGAGAGGGTTATGTCAGGTCTAGGCGATTAAGTGTGTGTTGTACCTCTCTCTTTATATTTCGATTGGTGTTTACGCCAGCAAACAAATAAACGTGCGATGGACGGGTGACGGGGGACGGGTGACGGGGGACGGGGGACGGGGGACGGGGGACGGGGGACGGGTGACGGGTGACGGGTGACGGGTGACGGGTGACGGGTGACGGGTGACGGGTGACGGGTGACGGGTGACGGGGGACGGGGGACGGGGGACGGGGGACGGGGGACGGGGGACGGGTGACGGGTGACGGGTGACGGGTGACGGGGGACGGGGGACGGGTGACGGGTGACGGGTGACGGGTGACGGGTGACGGGTGACGGGTGACGGGTGACGGGTGACGGGTGACGGGTGACGGGTGACGGGTGACGGGTGACGGGTGACGGGTGACGGGTGACGGGTGACGGGTGACGGGTGACGGGTGACGGGTGACGGGTGACGGGTGACGGGTGACGGGTGACGGGTGACGGGTGACGGGTGACGGGTGACGGGTGACGGGTGACGGGGTGACGGGTGACGGGTGACGGGTGACGGGTGACGGGTGACGGGTGACGGGTGACGGGTGACGGGTGACGGGTGACGGGTGACGGGTGACGGGTGACGGGTGACGGGTGACGGGTGACGGGTGACGGGTGACGGGTGACGGGTGACGGGTGACGGGTGACGGGTGACGGGGGACGGGGGACGGGGGACGGGGGACGGGGGACGGGGGACGGGGGACGGGGGACGGGGGACGGGGGACGGGGGACGGGGGACGGGGGACGGGGGACGGGGGACGGGGGACGGGGGACGGGGGACGGGGGGACGGGGGACGGGGGACGGGGGACGGGGGACGGGGGACGGGGGACGGGGGACGGGGGACGGGGGACGGGGGACGGGGGACGGGGGACGGGGGACGGGGGACGGGGGACGGGGGACGGGGGACGGGGGACGGGGGACGGGGGACGGGGGACGGGGGACGGGGGACGGGGGACGGGG
This sequence comes from Paragorgia papillata, assembly GCA_035771165.1. Lineage (NCBI taxonomy): Eukaryota > Metazoa > Cnidaria > Anthozoa > Scleralcyonacea > Coralliidae > Paragorgia > Paragorgia papillata. The sequence goes on from JAWNZC010000265.1 coordinate 4,060,782, forward strand.
GACGGGGGACGGGGGACGGGGGACGGGGGACGGGGGACGGGGGACGGGGGACGGGGGACGGGGGACGGGGACGGGGGACGGGGGACGGGGGACGGGGGACGGGGGACGGGGGACGGGGGACGGGGGACGGGGGACGGGGGACGGGGGACGGGGGACGGGGGACGGGGGACGGGGGACGGGGGACGGGGGACGGGGGACGGGGGACGGGGGACGGGGGACGGGGGACGGGGGACGGGGGACGGCGACCGGCGACCGGCGACCGGAGACCGGAGACGGGAGACGGGAGACGGGAGACCGGAGACCGGAGACGGAGACGGAGTCATTTCTGCATGAAGGAAGCACTTTTTCTGACTAATATATTAACCATAAATGCTCAGAATCAATCATCCAATTATATCGCTGTTAAAATAAAAACATATTCTATGTCGACGACATATATTTATGGCGTCATTTCTGCATGAAGGAAGCACTTTTTCTGACTAATATATCAAGGTAACACGTTAGAATGTGATAGTTCTTATAAATAAACTAAACTTTACTTACCCTAAGTTGTTGACGTTTTGTGCGAGTCCGACAAAACAGCTGATAATATGAGCTCCGAAGATACGGGAGGGCGGAGCGGGAAGGGAAAAGAGAAGGGGAGTGCAACTACCGAGATATCTTTCGACAATGCTCGTAGTAGCACGTTGCTATGCACATAGAGTGTTGCTATTCACAATAATTATATACGTACACCGAGACAACAACCCGATCTTCGTGATATTCACAGCAGGACGTAAGTTATTTTCGTTGAGTGATTTATCAATTTGGACTCTGATGAGAAGACCTTAACTTGCGGTAGTAAACACATATCACAGGCAGCCCAATTTCAACGCCTATTTAAAAATACAAATATGGTTTCAAATATCATTGAATTTGTTATTTGTGAGAAGTAGCGTGAAAAAGCCAACCAACATGGAGAAGGTTTATATAGCCCTGTATACATGTGGAAGTAGTAGAGCTGTTCATCTTGATGTCGTTCCTGACCTTAACGCGAAAACGTTTATTACTCGGGCTACCACAGGTAGCCGAGTCTAGGTTTCGCGACTATTTTTTTTGTCGCGATATTGCCCCATGAAGGTTTGCGAAACTGAGATGTGACCACTGATCAGTGCATATGCCTTGTTTCTTTTCGATCGAGCTAGTGTTCACAAAACGTTTTTCGAGCCTCGCCGAACGGCGGAAGCTGTCAGTTGTATCCAAGTGGCAACCGACCATTACCAGAAATTTGGGACATTTTGCGGCTACGTTCGTAGCCAGTGGTTACTCCCATAATAATAATATACAGTAAATATTTTGCGAAGATGCAAACGGCTGCTAAGAACCAAGATCGCCTCTGCTTTCAAAGTAAACAAACATGGCTGCAGGCTGCTCGAAAGAGAAGAGACCTTCGTGGCTTCGTCGTTTGTCCTTCTCGCAGCTCAACTCCACGTTTAGACATAACGGCCTCCTGCTGATAGACGAAATCGGAGTTTCGACTGTGCATACAATCTGAGTCGGGATAAAACGTAGTTCGTTTATAACATGAGGCTGAAACAACCGCAGTAAACATAACATTTCTGATTTCAGAAACCTTTTAATGCTTAGGTATTCTATAAGGATAAAATTTGCTTCTCTATTATCCTTGACAATAATCCTAAACGTAGTGTCTAAAAATAATGAACTCAAAAATGAAAAAAATAGTCCCAGCCTATGTTATCTTCCCGTTATGCTTTAATAGACACGATGTAATTTGCATAGGGGCCCAAATTGAAAAGGAAACTAATTTGCATGTGGGCCTAAATAGAACTACGATTTGGTGTATTGCTCAAACACACTGTGTAAAACCAAGAACGTTTAAAGGCTTTGGGAACCGCAATGTTGTTAGATACGGAGATATTTACGAGTTATATTAGCAGTTGGAACATTGCTAAATACATAGCAAGCTCCGCACTTTGCATTGTTCGCAAGGAAAGTGGTGTTTTGGCAGATTTGTATCGCATGTTTAGCAGGATTACTATGGCTTACATAACAGAATGAGTCAAATAAGCAGCGTAAATAAATCGATGTTGGGAACCGACTGTGTATTTCGGTAAGCGAACATTTTTTGTTATAACGTTTCCTTGCTTAACTCTTAACAGGAATCGAGCTCCGCAACCGAGAAGTCTATGTCCCTAGTAGGATAAATTTTAAAATTTACGATTTTACTGTATTATTCCTTATACGATTTGGCCGTCATGTTTAATGGCCTATATGCGCCCGCGCGACGCCATCTTGTCCCAAATTTCTGGTAATGCATTGGGTCTGGAACTGGACTACAACCGACAAAGATATATACAGTATATTGTTCTCATGGCTACAACCGCTACATTCTATAAATATTTAATACCACCGGTACAGAGTTGAGGATCAAAACGCTAATATTCTGGATCTTAATATATTGGCCTTTCTAATGCCCTTGGTCGAGCAATTGCAATGTACTATTTGTGTTTTTACTGACTGTTGCTTGTCGTTGAGTTTGAGATAGACAATGGACATAAGTTTTATTTATCCATTAGGATTTAATCATTTATATTCCATGTTGTAAGTGCTTTGAACCTATGAGTATGTAATTTTGTCACAAGTATGTTATCCATATCTTGAGGTCAATCTGATCTTCCTCGGTGCATTCCCACCTCTTTGCTCGCGCGTTATATATAGAGACATATGCGTTTTTCCAGTTGCCCGAGTGAACACCTGACCCAGGTGTCTTGTTAGAAGTTTTAAACGGTTTATTGGCAGAAGAGGTATACCGAAATTGGTCGTCACAGATAACGCCAAAACATTTAAATCTGCGGCACGATACTTATCTGCAGTGTTCGAGCTACCTACTGTCCAGGCGTTTCTACTCGATCTCAAGATTAAGTGGCGGTTTAATCTGGAGCGTGCCCCTTGGTGGGGTGGATTCTTTGAACGTTTAGTTCGATGTGTTAAACGTTGTTTGAAGAAGATTCTACGAAACGCAAGATTTACCTATGAAGAGCTTCTGACTGTGATCATCGACATCGAATGTGCCTTAAACTCTCGACCTCTTACCTATATGTCTTCAGACGATACAGAGGAACCACTTACCCCCTCTCACTTGATGCTGGGAAGAAGAATACTGTCTATACCTGATGACATTAGTGGCTACTGAAGAAAGTGAAGAAGGCGAAGCTACACTTCTTACCAAAAGGCAACGTTATATGACATCAGTGTTGTCCCATTTCCGGAATCGATGGAAACAACAGGCGACGTTACTTCGAAACGTGGTAAACGTACGACCCTTAGAAGACCACTGACGAAACTATTCCCATTCGAAGTTCGAGACACCACAGCTGCAACTGAAACGGTTCCTGTCAAGGCAACTAGTGACTGTCAACTGACGTCATGACGCGATTGACGAAACATCGCTCGTCGTCAGATACAACCGTGCTCATGACATAGCGGATATAGTTTAACAACCAGTATCCGCACAAAGCACGTCGTAGGAGACCCTTTTTAGTATCCGTGTCAGGTCTGTATTGATAATGGCTTCGAGAAAGCGAAATTTGTTAAAGTGCCTATGCAACGAAATTTCCAAGTTGGAGATAATAACATTAAAGTAACCCTTGGTATCGCTTCTATTGACTGTGAAAGTTTTAGGACGAACAATTAAATGGAACTATGTTTATTTAGCGTTTGAAGACCGTGCTGTTACCCCTAAAAATTGAGACATCATTAAACAACACGCCTACTTAGGGCGTTCACTCGGGCTACTCATAGCAATACAGCTTCTCGCATAAGCCTAGGTGCACATATTAAGCGGTTGTTGAAAAGTACAAAATAACCTACAGTGCTGGATTCGGAACAGGTGGGCAATTTGTCTGCACATGCACGGCAAGAATGCGTGGGTTCGTGAAATGCGTGGGACACATTCCCATCTGCCATATAATTGGAAAGGAAATAAACAAAATGCTATATTCCATGTCGAATTAATCTACCTGGTGCATTTTTACCGGATGGATTACCGACTCAGCAGTTCAATTTCCAACCAAAGATTAATAAAATCACGGTCTGAAAGGCACACCACATATTTACATGGTCATTATATTTACATAAAACTTATTCAAAGGTATGAGTAGCGATTTTATGTTTGAAGTATGACAGGGTCTTGCTCTCCCTAATTTCTGTGGGCAAAGAGTTCCATATAGATGCCCCATCATATATGAAACTCTTTTTCATGTTATTCGTACGCGGTTTTGGCAAACAAACTGCATTTGAAGTATTCCGAAGATTGTAATCTCATTTTTCTTTCTTATAAGTAAAATATTTTGTTAGACTCTTTGGTCCCATGTTATTTAAAACTTTGAACATGATTTTAGCCTTTGATTTTTTTCTTTGCATTTGAAGAGGCTGCCACCCTAGTGCATTTAATGCAATTTTGTGGTCTACGTCATTGCTCATATTTCCTATAATTTTAGCTGCTCTGTTATGGAGCTTCTGTAAACGCGTTGATTGAGTCGCACCAAATACATCCCATACTTCACAACAATAGTTGAAATATGGTTGAACAAGGGCATTGTAGATGGCAAGACTGTAGATGTAGATGGTAACTACCAGACGAAATTACACCTAAATAACAGTACTTGCGCACTGTAGGCAAGCTTGACAACTTTCGTGACATGGCCGACATCGCAGAAGATGATAATGTGGTTACCAGCAACGTCCCACCTCCAGAAGCACCAATGTCAATGGATGAGCAGACAGAAAATCGTCTATACCCGCCTGCCGAAGAACAAGTCGTTGCCAAAATGTGCAAATATCTACAAAATCACAAACGTGTTCCCCTCCTGGCCGACAGAGACAAGTCGAAACCTTCTCCGAATCGGTTGGAGCCTGTCTCTCACCACTGAGGACCAGAGTAAAGCCCATTTGGATTGAGTTAGCATTTGAATGGGTGACCATGCACCTGTCCGGGCTTGGAACTCATGCCAGATATGAGTAGAGTTGTTAGCACTTAGCATTCTGTGCCTTGCTGGCTTTACTCTGCGAGTCTGAGTTGACTGAGTTCTTTATCAAAGTTAAAACACAGCATGGCCTGTGAGCATATAGAAGACAATTTTGTCAAAAATCTTGTTCAGCTCTAGATCTGAATACAAAATTGTTACAAGTAACACAGTTGCATCATTGTTTTTACGCAACGCGATGCAACATTAGGAGAAGGAGACGACGACGATGATAGGAGAATGAGACGGAGGACGATGATAGGAGAATGAGACGGAGAGATGATAGGAGAATGAGACGGAGGACGATGATAGGAGAATGAGATGGAGACGGAGGACGATGATAGGAGAATGAGAGGGAGACGGATGATAGGAGAATGATATGTATGAGGACGATGTATATAAAGAGAATCCCAGCTAAAAGACGCTCTCGCCTTTTGAATAAAATTTGAAAATTACGTAAACTTGTTTGCAAGCACGTTAAAAGAAATGTACCCAGGTCTTCTCATATCCATCGTTTGGTTTATGCATTTAGCCCGTAGGAACGGAAAAAGCTGCTGAGCAATCAAGTAAGGTATTTAAATCGAAATGGAAATGGCAATCGAAATTTTTCCGATTTTTAAAAAAACCCAAAAATATTATATTCATTCCAAATACAGCCTTCTTCTTCCCACAGAATGTCTAAAAAGACTTTATTTAACCGCTTTTTACCCTAATATAAAAGTTCGAGAAATGACCAAAATCGGTCAAAAAGTAAAGGTTCACCCCTGAACTTTTTTTTAACTTCCAATTTAAAAAAAAAAAAAGCCCAAATATACAGCCTTCTCCTTTTCACGGAAAGTCAAAAAAACTTTATTTAACCGTTTTTGACCCTAAGTCAAAAATTTCAAAAATGACCAAAATCGGTCAAAATGTAAAGGCTAACCCCTTTACTTTTTTTCCCCCGATTTTTTTAAAAAAACAAAAAAAAAATACAGCCTTTCTCTTTTCACAGAATGTCTAAACAGACTTTATTTAACCGTTTTTGACCCTAACTCTCAAAAGTTTCAAATATGACCAAACGCCTTTACTTTTTTCTCTCCCGATTTTCTTTAAAAAATAGTAATTTTTGTACCAAAATGTGGGGGTCGGGGATGATAAATGTTGGTTGATGAGAGCGGGCACTGCTATTCTAGATAGGTATAATGTCAATCCGGGTTATGTCAGGTCTAGGCAATTAAGTGTGTTGTACCTCTCTCTTTATATTTCAATTGGCGTTTACGCCAGCAAATAAATAAACGTGCGATAGATTTGCTTGCGCAGACGACCTTACAGAAAACATCTATATGCTCGTGAATATTCAAAGTCAACTCCTCGTCCACCACACTACTGGAAACCATATGTTGCGGAGCGCTCCGCTGTTGCTGCTGCTACGCGAACTTGTATTGAACGATTGCAGATCCAGACCTCGCTTGCGACCTGCTATTTTTTTTGTAGCTTTAACAACATCCTCCTCGTTCTTTTGTTTATTTATGTTTGTTGCTTTTGGACGAAATTTTTTTGGAGTTACTTGTAACGCTAAGTAAGATAATCAAGCGTAATTTTTCTACCTACATGAGGGGGTCGGGGAAAGTAGATGTTGGTTGATGAGAGCGGGTGATGCTATTGTAGATAGTAATCTCAATCCGGGTTATGTCAGGTCTAGGCAATTAAGTGTGTTGTACCTCTCTCTTTATATTTCGATTGGCGTTTACGCCAGCGAATAAATAAACGTGCGACAGCTTTGCTTGCGTAGACGACCTCACAGAAAACATCTATCTTGCTCGTGAATGAATATTCAAAGTCAACTCCTCGCCCACACTACTGGAAACCATATGTTGCGGAGCGTCCCGCTGCTGCTGCTACGCAGCGAACTTGTATTGAACGCTTGCAGAACCAGACATTGCTAATTTTCTTCTTTTTTTTGTTGTCGCTTTAACAACATCCTCCTCGTTCTTTTGGGGGAAAATTTTTTGGAGATACTTGTAACGCTAAGTAAGATAATCGAGCGTAATTTTTCTACCAACATGAGGGGGTCGGGGATGATTAATGTTGGAAAATTTAGGAAATTGTTTTGGAGATACTTGTAACGCTAAGTAAGATAATCGAGCGTAATTTTACTACCAACATGACCGGGTTGGTAATGATAAATGTTGGTTGATGAGTGCGGGCGATGAGATTGTAAATCGGTGATTTCAATCGAAGACACCGAGCGACTGTGTATGCACACCATTGTAGGTGGCGCCGGGACTGCTCTTTGCTTATAAGAGAACTAGAATGAAGACAGGGCAAAACATTGGGCGTGGTCGGCCACCTAGTTGACCGCGTGTTTATATCAAGAAAGATCTCTCTCCATTTAGAGAGTATCAATTGGGGAAAAATGAAAGTAACGGAATTTTTCAATTCACTCCGTTCTTGTCGAGGAAAGTTAACTGGTTGATCCTGCCAGTAAGATATGCTTGTCTCAAATATTAAGACAATGCACGTGTCTAAGTACAAGCACTTTGTACTGTGAAACTGCGAATGGTTCGGCTCGTTGATATCGTTTATTTGATTGCACCTTTGCTACTTGGATAACCGTAGCTAATATATGCGAATAGTCCCGACTACTGGAAGGAAGGGATGCATTGATTAGATTTAAAACCAATGCAGTGTACACCTGGTTTGTTTGTGATTCTAAATAACTAGCCGAAGCGCATGGTCTTTGCGCCGGCGATGTTTCATTCAAATTTCTGTCTATCAACCGTCGACTTACTGGGAGTGGGCTAGTAGGATAGGAACTAAGAAGACAGCGGAATAATCACACAGAGACAATGTTTGAAATGTTAATTTATTTTATTAGTTGATTTATATATATCACCTTCCAATGTGTTATTTGAAGTTTGCTTCACCAAACCGTCTTGGTTTTAAAACTGTTTTCAAAGAACGATATTTGTTGCGCCGCATTTTAGAATTGATTGTTTGCATTTTAGATCTGTTGTCGTTGCAGAAATAACTACCAGACGAAATTACACCTAAATAACAGTACTTGCGTACTGTAGGCAAGCTTGACAACTTTCGTGACATGGTCGACATCGCAGAAGATGATAATGTGGTTACCAGCAACGTCCCACCTCCAGAAGCACCAATGTCAATGGATGAGCAGACAGAAAATCGTCTTTACCCGCCTGCCGAAGAAGAAGTCGTTGCCAAAATGTGCAAATATCTACAAAATCGCAAATGTGTTCCCCTCCTGGCCGACAGAGACAAGTCACATGCACAAAGTGCTCGTGACTACAATTTCAATTGCTCCATTTGTGGCTTCCATCCGCACACCCTCGTAATGGATTTGAATCTCCAGGTGGCTTTCCAATGCTCCGCCGAAACACTTCTCCTTCCAGAGGAGTATGAACGTGACAGGCCAGAATATGATGTTGTTGACTGCGAACAATTCTGGTCGAATGTTGAATTGACAATAGTGGCACGAGGTTTTTCTACGAAAGAACTGCGCGAGTTTACCATCCAACCAGACCTGTTAAATTGGGCACCTTTCATCGGTAGCAAGACGAAGGCGGGCAGTCTACTGCTGAACACTGAACACAAGAAAGTCAGACAAGAAGACGGTAAACTAGAGAGCAGGATTGTAGAGAAATTACAGAAGAACGTTTGCTTGAAATGTTGCATCAATCATCCCTGAAAGAAATCCGGTCGTTTGCAAAACAACTTGGGCTGAGTGGAACCGGGAGCAAACTGGACATAATCATGAACGGTCAAGAAGGCAGTAAGCAACAACGACGAGAAGTTTAAGAAGGCGTTCGGTAAGCTCTGGGGTTACTCAGGTGGATGGGCATCTGAAACATGCCCTCATGAAGTAGTATATGCTTTGAAATTCGTGCTGCGCTCGGAAAGTCTTCGTGATTATGTCGACCTCCTAATGTCCATAAAACATTAACCAAATATCACCATCGTGGACGTTGCTAACTTGGTAGCCGCCCATGGAAACAAACACAAAGAAAACATATTCCATCCGCACAATGGTAAGGTAATTGAGCCCACAGCAGAAAATGTGATCAAAGGTATGAACGGTGATCTAGACATCTCACTGGATTGGCTTGACAATTCAAAAAGGTCTCAAGTCCTTCTGTTACAATGGGTCATCCGTCGGTAGCAGGAAACAACTATCACCTTTGTCTGTTCGATAGGTTGCACGAGAAAAACGTGAAGAACGAAGAGGAAATGCTACGCAGAGTAACGCATGTCCGTCAACTCAACGGAATATTAAATACTCAGGGACAAGAACATCTAAACGACATTTACAATAGAGATAGCCGCTTTCTCAATTCGATGAAGCCAGTTAACCACATCTTCTTATTTTCAGTCAAATATCGATGTCCGTAACGAGAGAATAAAACAACACAACTTACACGATATCCAGTCTTCCACATCCTGCTCTCTCTCGCGAGATATGTATGGTCGTGTAATGATTGCAAAAACAAAGAAATCCATGAGCCGCAAAGCTCCATGTGAAACTGAACTCATTCCATTTGAATCTGATGAGACACAAGAAAGTGGTATAGGAACGGAATCAACTGGTATTCACACGACTCTGTCAGCTGGCACAGAACCTTGTATGGATCCCCCAAGTCCAAACGCTAGTGACTATGTCGATTGGCCAGATAGCCCCCAAAGCTTTCCGCTTTCCGATTGTGATCCATATAGTCCGACCTTTGGTTCGTTTCCTAGCCGTCCTTCACATGTTGTCTGTCCATCCGACGATGATCGTAGCCCTTATCGTAGCACCTATTCACCTAACGCAAACAATCTTCCTGATTTTGTCATCATCAAATGGTCAATTTCAAGGTCGTCCGTCAGACACAGCTTGCCAGTCCGAAACAGCCCATTCTACTCCGCAAGACCCCAGTTCTACAAGTGAAAGCATGACAGACAATGGTTCCAAACGTCCATTTTCTAGTGCTCCACCCCCCTGGTTCCCGTATATGTAACATTAGGTTACCACCCTCCTGGTGCCTGTATATGTAACATTAGGTTACGACCCTCCTGGTGCCCGTATATGTAACATTAGGACACCCCCCGTTGGTGCCCGTATATGTAACATTAGGACACCACCCCCCTGGTGCCCGTATATGTAACATTTATAAGTAATATTGGGCATTTCACTCGATTACATAGCATGTTCTAAGGATTTAGGGGTGAAGGAAAATTTGAGTGTAGAATATATACATTTTAAGACCAAACCGGGACAGGTTGTGAAAAATGCAAATACACAGGCCTTCCGGCAGGAATTGAACCCACGACGTTGCGATTCTAGTGCAATGCTCGTATATGTAACGTGCCCGTATATGTAATGTCACGTTACCACCCTGCTCGATCCCAGACCTCGCTTGTGATCTGCTAATTTTCTCGTTCATTTTTGTATCTACTGCGCATGCGCGAGTAGATAAGTAAACAAAAGAATGCCTTCGGAGCCAACCAAAACATAGAATTAAACGATTGACTGACGACAAACCGCCAAAGCCAAAATTGTTAAACCAAGTACTTCATGTAAGTCAATGCTATGGCAGCATGGAGCGAAATCAGTTCAAGGAGCGAGAATATTTATTTCAAGAATAGAAGTTTTTACAAGCTTGGTAAGTATTTTAAGTCTGAATCGTAGTCAATTTTTAAATGTGATGTACTATAGACGTTGTTGGAATGATGATAAGTTTTTGAAAGCCTCTTAAGCCATTTATATGGCCAACATGTTTACATGTATTCAGCAGTCTGATCGAGCTTTGTAAACTGACAAGGCTGTGCATTGCTGAACAGAAATGAAATTTTCTTTTAAGAATACAAAACTAGCTTCATGATCAAGCAAAAATGTGCAAAACCTGTGGTAGTCCACGAGTGAAATTATTATGCTATTAAATAACATATTCATGTGTACAAGAGTCAAATGTCAGTGACAGCCAGGCTATGTAGACTAAGAGAGTGTGAAAACGGAACGGCAAGTATTTATATTTATAATGGGGTAATTAAATTGTATGCTGCAGTTGCCAATGTCATGCGAAAATTTTTGATATGAATGCCAAATATTTATTCTACCTTTTACTGCATGCATGCATATACAGTATACGTCTACTCTTGAAGAACAATTAATGTATAGTTGTAAGTTGCTTTCATAATTTTGATGACAATTGCTGGAGATCTTCGTTCACAACTTCATTATTTCTAAACTTTACAGCAGTCATACTTCAGATGCTTGTTTATCTCAAACGACTTTCCTTTACCTACCAACTGGATTGCATTATTATTTGACAAATTGTTGCAACAAAGTTATTTAAATACTTTAGTCAAATTTTGTGAGTTATTGGTGTACTGTATTAAAATTTGATTGGCCTACTAAACAATAGCCATACTTTATTACCATAGGTTTTAAATAGTACCATAGCTTGGGTTGTTGTCCCGATAGCTAGCTCATGTTTTGAGTCGCTCGTACGTGCTGAAGGTAGGCGGTGTCAATGTTGGGGTACTTAGCCGATTTTTACCACTTGCCTGTTCGTACTGCCTCCAGGACTGCCTGAAGTGTTGGGTCTCGTGTTGTGGCTTCTGCGATTGTACTGAGGGTGAGCGCTGCTGGTGCAGAAGTGGTGGCAATGTAGTTGATATATTCTTCCTCTGCTATTTTTCCCTGTCTGCTTGCAGGTTGCGCGTGCTTGGATGGCTGCCTGGACATATAGTCGGCAGGGTTTCCTTCACCTTTTCTGTAGTATACAGTTATCTGGTAGGGTTGAAGGCGGAGTGCCCATCTCTCGATGCGCGCAGGCGGTTTCGAGTTTGCGGTTTCCATAAATAGCAACAAGGGGCTTGTGATCTGTGTAGATGTTGACAGGTTTACCGTAGATGTACAGGTGAAAATGCTCGCATGCCCAGACGACGGCGAGAGCTTCGCGCTCTGTCTGGCTGTAGCGTTGCTCTGTGCTGGTTAAGGAGCGGCTGGCGTATGCAATGACATGTTTATCCCCTGTTGTGGGGTCTACTTGTGCCAAGATGGCACCCAGGCCAACCGGACTTGCGTCGACCGAGAGCTCAGTGGTTCTGTCGAGGTCAAAATGTGCTGTGACAGGTGCGTTAGCCAAGGCATGTTTAAGCTGAGTCAGAGCATTGTCATGCTTGTCGGTCCATTCCCAGGTGTGGTTCTTGTGGGTGAGTGCTCACAGTGGTTCGGTGATCGTTGCATATCCCTCGATGAACCTTGAGCAGTAGTTGACCATTCCTAGCAGGCTCGGACTTCAGTAACTGATGTTGTGGCTTCGAGGTTCAGAATGTCTTGGACTTTCGTTGGGTCAAGAGCCATACCGTCTTCGCCAAAGATGTACCCCAAGAACTCAAGTCTGCGCTTGCTGAACTCACACTTGAGCTTGTTAAGAGTGAGACCACGCTCGCGAAGACGCTGAAATACTGCTTCAAGTGCACGGTTGTGCTCCTCCTGGTTCTTGCCCAAAACAAGGATATCATCACTGATGTTGATGACACCAGTAATGCCATCAAGGGTCTCAAGAATGGCGTTTTGGAAGACTTCTGCTGCGCTGGCGATTCCGAAGTTTAGACGCTTGTAGCGCATGAGGCCAAGATGGGTACTAAAGGTGGTTATGTACCTGGATTCGGGTGCTAATTCCAGTTGGTTGTAACCCTGGTTGAGGTCGAGTTTACTGAAAACGGTGGCACCGTTCAAGTTTCCGACTATTTCCTTGATTGTTGGAGTGATGTGGCGTTCACGCTTGATAGCAACATTCGCTCGACGCATGTCAACACATACACGTATTTTTCCAGGTGATTTTGGTTTTGGTGCCACGACAATGGGGGATACCCAGGGTGTTGGGCCTTCAATCCGCTCTATGACACCCAGTTCTTCATCGTTGTTGAGCTGCTCTTCGAGCTGTTTGCGCACAGGGAATGGTACACGTCTGTGTGGTTGGGCAACGGGTGGTGGTACACATTCATCAATGTGGAGGTGAACTTGGTAGTTTTTCAGCTTGCCGAGTCCTTCAAACAGGTCTTGATACTCGGTGGTTAGCTGATCGACGGTGATAACTTCTTGTGGTCTTATGGGCTTGACGATCTTGATAAGTTTCAGGTCAGTGGAAGTGCGCCAGCTAAGAAGTGATCCGCCTGTCCCTTTCACAACATAGAATGTTTCAGTGCAGTGAGTTGTCGCAGAGGTGATAGTAGCAACAAATTGGCCAAGGACGGGTAGCGGCGTTTGTGTCTGGTAAGGGTAGACTTTGATGCGCGTTTGCTCCAAGCTTGGTCGCGGAGAAAGCTTGTGGTAATCTTGCTCGTCAAGAATGTTGATACTTGAGCCTGAGTCCGCCATGATGGTCAGCGGTGTTCCTGCAATGTCAACATCGAACAATGATGGTCGTTTGCCTCGATCAGAGTTCTATTCGTGTTGTACACATTAATTCGGAATAACCCAAATTCATCGCTGTCTACATCTCGGTTGTTTTGGCTCAACATACGGATGTTTTCTTGTCTGGACGGTCGTCGCGGAGGGTGTCGTTCGTCTTGTTTAGCAGCAGTACGTTGTGTGTTTGAGCGCTGTTTGCTTTGAAGACCGCCCCGTTGGAGACACACGGATTGGAGTGATTAGGCTTTCCACACGATCGACATGACTTTCCATACGCTGGACAAGAAGTTGTTCCACCTTCATGAGGGTAAGTGCCTCCACAGTTTCGACATTTTATGTTTGAATCTGTTCTATATGATGATTTGTCTTCGGTTTTGTCACGGCGCTTGTTGTACCAATTGTTCTGGTGATGTGCTTTTGCCAACATGTTGACAGTCTCTGTTTTGTTGTTTTTCTCTAGATTCGCTGCTTGCGAGTCTGCTAGTTCTGCTGCTTTGCCAATATCTAAAAGCTTTGCCAGGGTGATGGTTGGGTCGGCTAGAGCTTTTCGTCGAAGTCGTTGCGATCGGCCGTGTTGGATGATTTGAGACATGATTTCTCGATCGACGTCGGTGAATTCGCAGGTGAGGGATAGTTGTTTGAGCCGTGTGTAGTAGGTCATCAGAGACTCGTCATGTGCTTGTTTTGTATTGCGAAATTTATACTCTTCGAACACTGGATTCTTCTTCGGCGTGAAGTAGTCAGATAGAGCTTTAGTCGTGACATCCAGAGTTGTTTGTTCTTCTGTTGGTTCGCTGATTGTTAGTGTTTCAAAAATGTCGTTGACTTCTTAGCCAACATAGTGTAATAACAGAGCTTTTTGACGCTTAGGATCGGTGATGTTTGTTGCGATAATCAAGTTTCGAAATCGAGAGATATACTTCTTGAATCTGACGCCTGGTGCGCCCAGATCGGCGTTCGGATCGAACGAAGGAAACGTTGGCAGGGCTTCGGCCATTGCTTGTGAACCACCCAGCGGTACGGCTTTCGCGCAGCTTAAAGTCTATTGATATGAACACAAGTAAAAATGGAACGTACTGACCTGTGTGTAGCCAGGAGTTTGTTTAGCTGGATTAGTCAGATCCTCGTCGCCATTGTAATATTCTTATAAATCATAATAACACACGCTTCAGTGTACAAAGCCTCTTTACTTATCGTGCTCTTTCCCGCCACTGCTTTCCTAGACGTCACGTGTACTGGTACCTACTATACCGGGTATTACAACGATGATAGGAGAATGAGACGGAGACGATGAAAGGAGAATGAGACGGAGACGGAGGACGACGATAGGAGACGGAGACGGAGGACGATGATAGGAGAATGAGACGGAGACGGAGGACGATGATAGGAGAATGAGACGGAGGACGATGATGGGAGAATGAGACGGAGACGATAATGATAGGAGAATGAGACGGAGACGGAGGACGATTATAGGAGAATGAGACGGAGACGGAGGACGTTGATAGGAGAATGAGACGGAGGACGATGATAGGAGAATGAGACGGAGACTATGATGATAGGAGAATGAGATGGAGACGATGATAGGAGAATGAGACGGAGACGATGATAGGAGAATGAGACGGAGACGGAGGACGATGATAGGAGAATGAAGACGGAGACGGATGATAGGAGAATGATGATGTATGAGGACGATGTATATAAAGAGAATCCCAGCTAAAGGACTCTCTCGCCTTTTAAATAAAATTTGAAAATTACGTAAACTTGTTTGCAAGCACGTTAAAAGAAATGTACCCAGGTCTTCTCATATCCATAGTTTGGTTTATGCATTTAGCCCGCAGGAACGGAATAAGCTGCTGAGCGATCAAGTAAGGTATTCAAATCGAAATGGAAATGGAATCGAAATTTTCCCGATTTTTTTAATAAAACAAAAATATTATATTCATTGAAATATATTTTTTTAGGGTAAAAAGCGGTTAAATAAAGTCGGTGATGATAAATGTTGGTTGATGAAGAGCGGGCGATGCGATTGTAGATTGGATTGTTGCTCTCAAGCCGGGTTAATGTAGTCAGGTCTAGGCAATTTTACTAATTTTACTACCTTGATGAGAGCGGGCGATGCGATTGCAGATTGGATTGTTGATCTCAATCTGGGTTATGTATGTGTCAGGTCTAGGCAATTAAGTGTGTCGAGCATCTCTTTTTATATTTCAATTGGCGTTTACCTCGGCAAATAAATAAACGTGCGAGAGAGTTGCTTGCAAAATGTATGGTGGACGACAAGGTCGTCCAGATGCAAGCAAATCGTCTGTATCTGCAGAAAACAATGTATCTGCTCGTGAATGAATAATATATTCAAAGTGAACTCCTTGTCCACCACACTACTGCTGGAAACAACCAATATGTTGCGGAGCTACTCGCTGCTGCTACGCAGCAAACTTGTATTGAACGTTTTCAGAACCAGACCTTTTCTTGTGATCTGCCAATTTTCTTCTTTTTTGTCGCTTTAACAACATCCTCCTCGTTCTTTTTTTATTTATGATTGTTGTTTTTGGAGGAAAATTTTTTGGAGATACTTGTAACGCTAAGTAAGATAATCGAGCGTAATTTTTCTACCAACATGAGGGGGGTCGGGGATAATGAATGTTGGTTCATGAGAGCTGGCATCGTTAATATTGTAGAAAGGTAATCTCAATCCGGGTTATGTCAGGTCTAGGCAATTAAGTGTGTTGTACCTCTCTCATTATATTTCGATTTGGCGTTTACGCCAGGAAACAAATAAACGTGCGACAGCTTTGCTTGTGTAGACGACCTTACAGAACACATCTATCTGCTCTCGTGAATATTCAAAGTCAACTCTCCTCGATATACTGGAAACCATATGTTGGGGACACTTAAAACACTTTTTTACGAGGGTAATTTTACTACCAACATATGACCGGGTCGCTGATGATAAATGTTGGTGATGAGAGCGAGCGATGCGATTGTAGATCTCAATTGAGGACACCAAGCGTCTGGGTACACACCATTGTAGGTTGTGCCGAGTGGCGTCGGAACCGGCAAAATGCTAAGAGAACTAGAATGAAGACAAGGGAAAACATATTGGGCGTGGTTGACCGCGTGTGTGCGTCCAGAAGATCTCTCTGCATTTAGAGTTTCACAATTGTCCCCGTTCTTGTCGAGGAAAGTTAACTTGTTGATCCTGCCAGTAACAACAACAATATACTTGTCTCAAAGATAAAGACACACAAGCACCTTGTAATGTGAAACTGCGAATGGCTCATTAAATTGGTTATCGGTTATTTGATCGTTACCTTGGCTACTTGGATAACCGTAGCAATTCTAAAGCTAATAATACACATGTGTAAAGTCCCGACTACTAGAACGCGGATGCCATCATTAGACCTCAAAGCAGTGCAGGTGCACACATTTCTAACGGGGACGGGAGACGGGAGACGGGAGACGGGAGACGGGAGACGGGAGACGGGAGACGGGAGACGGGAGACGGGAGACGGGAGACGGGAGACGGGAGACGGGAGACGGGAGACGGGAGACGGGAGACGGGAGACGGGAGACGGGAGACGGGAGACGGGAGACGGGAGACGGGAGACGGGAGACGGGAGACGGGAGACGGAGACCGCGGTAGGTTGGATAGAACCATGTGCACCTTGCGATACGCGAAGGCATAATCGTTTCTGGTCCTTCCCCATACGATTATGTCGTCTTGGACGTTTGCGCAGCCACTTATTCCGTTGACTATCTTCTTTTGAAATACTTCACTTGCACTTAGGGTAACAAAGGGAAGTCGCTTGAATTTGTATTTTCCGAATGGAGTGTTGAACGTGAGGATGGATCTTCGAACTTTCTTTGTCATTTTTGTCTGCCAATAACCACTTGAGGCGTCTAGCTTGGTGAAGAACTTGGACTGCATCTCTTCTGATTGCTTCTTTGTTTCTTCGGCAGATGTTTATGGCTTTGTCTAATGTTAGTTCTGGCTCCCGTAGCAATCTTTTCTAGAACTTTCTTCTCCTTCACTCCCGCGACGAACCTGTCTCTGACCAGGCTCTCTTTTAGCGTTCCAAATTCGCAGTGACTGCTTTTGAGTTTCAGTTCGGTGACGTAGTCGTCAATGCTTTGTCCATCGCTTTGGTTATATACGAGAAAAACTTGAATCTAAGATATGGAATATTCTTCTTGGGATTCATGTATTCGTCAAACTTTGCTATAACTGGTTTCTAGCTTCATGGAATCTGCTTCTTCAGCGAAAGTAAACGTGTAGTAGATCTCTTGCGCTCGTTCTCCTTTTGCTATGAGAAGTCTCAAAATATTTACATCTTCACTTTTGTCGTTGGATTCCGTAGCTGTCATGAAGAATTGGAATTCCTTTTTCCAGCGCTCCCAGTTTTGGCTGAGGTTACCATCGAAACGCAATTCTTTGGGCGGAAGAAGCACTTTTTCTGACTAATATATTAACCAAAAATGCTCAGAATCATCCAATTATACCGCTCTTATAATAAGAACATATTCTATTTCGACGTCATATTTATGACGTCATTTCTGCATGAAGGAAGCACTTTTTCTGACTAATATATTAACCAAAAATGCTCGGAATCATCCAATTATACCGCTGTTAAAATAAATACATATTCTATTTCGACGACATATATTTATGACGTCATTTCTGCATGAAGGAAGCACTTTTTCTGACTAATATATCAAGGTAGCACGTTAGAATGTGATAGTTCTTATAAATAAACTAAACTTTACTTACCTAAGTTGTTGACGTTTTGTGCGAGTCCGACAAAACAGCTGATAATATGAGCTCCGAAGATACGCGAGGGCGGAGCGGGAAGGGAAAAGAGAAGGGGAGTGAGTGCAACTACCGAGATATCTTTCGACAATGCTCGTAGCACGTTGCTATGCACATAGAGTGTTGCTATTCACAATAATTATATACGGCGTACACCGAGACAACAACCCGATCTTCGTGATATTCACAGCAGGACGTAAGTTATTTTCGTTGAATGATTTATCAATTTGGACTCTGATGACAAGACCTTAACTTGCGGTAGTAAACACATATCACAGGCAGCCCAATTTCAACGCCTATTTAAAAATACAAATATGGTTTCAAATATCATTGAATTTGTTATTTGTGAGAAGTAGCGTGAAAAAGCCAACCAACATGGACAAGGTTTATATAGCCCTGTATACATGTGGAAGTAGTAGAGCTGTTCATCTTGATCTCGTTCCTGACCTTAACGCGAAAACGTTTATTACTCGGGCTACCACAGGTAGCCGAGTCTAGGTTTCGCGACTATTTTTTTTGTCGCGATATTGCCCCATGAGGGTTTGCGAAACTGAGATGTGACCATTGATCAGTGCATATGCCTTGTTTCTTTTCGATCGAGCTAGTGTTCACAAAACGTTTTCGAGCCTCGCCGAACGGCGGAAGCTGTCAGTTGCATCTAAGTGGCAACCGACATTGGGTCTGGAACTGGACTACAACCGACAACGATATACAGTATATTCTTCTCATGGCTACAACCGCTACATTCTATAAATATTTAATACCACCGGTACAGAGTTGAGGATCAAAACGCTAATATTCTGGATCTTAATATATTGGCCTTTCTAATGCCCTTGGTCGAGCAATTGCAATGTACACTATTTATGTTTTTACTGACTGTTGCTTGTCGTTGAGTTTGAGATCGACAATGGACATAAGTTTTTATTTATCCATTAGGATTTAATCATTTATATTCAATGTTGCAAGTGCTTTGAACCTATGAGTATGTAATTTTGTCACAAGTATGTTATCCATATCTTGAGGTCAATCTGATCTTCCTCGGTGCATTCCCACCTCTTTGCTCGCGCGTTATAGAGACATATGCGTTTTTCCAGTTGCCCGAGTGAACACCTGATCCAGGTGTCTTGTTAGAAGTTTTAAACGGTTTATTGGCAGAAGAGGTATACCGAAATTGGTCATCACAGATATAACGCCAAAACATTTAAATCTACGGCACGATACTTATCTGCAGCGTTCGAGCTACCTACCGTCCAGGCGTTTCTACTCGATCTCAAGATTAAGTGGCCGGTTTAATCTGGAGCGTGCCCCTTAGTGGGGTGGATTCTTTGAACGTTTAAGTTCGATGTGTTAAACGTTGTTTTTGAAGAAGATTCTACGAAACGCAAGATTTACCTATGAAGAGCTTCTGACTGTGATCATCGACATCGAATGTGCCTTAAATAAACTCTCGACCTCTTACCTATATGTCTTCAGACGATACAGAGGGAACCACTTACCCCCTCTCACTTGATGCTGGGAAGAAGAATACTTGTCTATACCTGATGACATAGTGGCTACTGAAGAAAGTGAAGAAGGCGAAGCTACACTTCTTACCAAAAGGCAACGTTATATGACATCAGCGTTGTCCCATTTCCGGAATCGATGGAAACAACAGCCGACGTTACTTCGAAACGTGGTAAACGTACGACCCTTAGAAGACCACTGACGAAACTATTCCCATTCGAAGTTCGAGACACCACAGCTGCAACTGAAACGGTTCCTGTCAAGGCAACTAGTGACTGTCAACTGACGTCATGACGCGATTGACGAAACATCGCTCCGTCGTCAGATACAACCGTGCTCATGACATAGCGGATATAGTTTAACAACCAGTATCCGCACAAAGCACGTCGTAGGAGACCCTTTTTAGTATCCGTGTCAGGTCTGTATTGACAATGGCTTCGGGAAAGCGAAATTTGTTAAAGTGCCTATGCAACGAAATTTCCAAGTTGGAGATAATAACATTAAAGTAACGCTTGGTATCGCTTCTATTGACTGTGAAAGTTTTAGGACGAACAATTAAATGGAACTATGTTTATTTAGCGTTTGAAGACCGTGCTGTTACCCCTAAAAATTGAGACATCATTAAACAAGACGCCTACTTAGGGCGTTCACTCGGGCTACTCATAGCAATACAGCTTCGCATAAGCCTAGGTGCACATATTAAGCGGTTGTTGAAAAGTACAAAATAACCTACAGTGCTGGATTCGGAACAGGTGGGCAATTTGTCTGCACATGCACGGCAAGAATGCGTGGGTTCGTGAAATGCGTGTGGGACACATTCCCATCTGCCATATAATTGGAAAGCAAATAAACAAAATGCTACATTCCATGTCGAATTAATCTACCTGGTGCATTTTTTACCGAATGGATTACCGACTCAGCAGTTCAATTTCCAACCAAAGATTAATAAAATCACGGCCTGAAAGGCACACCACATATTTACATGGTCATTATATTTACATAAAACTTATTCAAAGGTATGAGTAGCGATTTTATGTTTGAAGAATGACAGGGTCTTGCTCTCCCTAATTTCTGTGGGCAAAGAGTTCCATATAGATGCCCCATCATATATGAAACTCTTTTTCATGTTATTCGTACGCGGTTTTGGCAAACAAATTGCATTTGAAGTATTCCGAAGATTGTAATCTGATTTTTCTTTCTTATAAGTAAAATATTTTGTTAGACTCTTTGGTCCCATGTTATTTAAAACTTTGAACATGATTTTAGCTTTTGATTTTTTTCTTTGCATTTGAAGAGGCTGCCACCCTAGTGCATTTAATGCAATTTTGTGGTCTACGTCATTGCTCATATTTCCTATAATTCTAGCTGCTCTGTTATGGAGCTTCTGTAAACACGTTGATTGAGTCGCACCAAATACATCCCATACTTCACAACAATAGTTGAAATATGGTTGAACAAGGGCATTGTAGATGGCAAGAAGAGTGTCTTTGTCAACAAATTCTCTTACATGTCGGAGAGCACCTAACCCTGATGTGACTTTCTTACAGATATGCCCAGTATTACTTTCCATAACAAATGCTGGTCAACAGTCACTCCTAGCGCTTTGCTTTCAAACACTTGTTTAATCGAGTTATTTTCTATACTGACATTTGGTTGTGAGGCATTGCTTATCATTTGTTTTGAGCCAATTAACATAAATTCAGTTTTTGCTACGTTCAGACTAAGTTTGTTAGCTATTAACCATTTCCTTAGATTCTCTAAGTCAGAATTCATTGCAATCTCGACATCATTTATTGTCTCACCAGAGGCTGTTAAGTTTGTGTCATCAGCAAATAATTGTGGTTTAGTTTCATTTAGGCATTCAGCTAAATCGTTTATGTATAATAAAAAGAATAGTGGCCCCAAGATCGAACCCTGGGGAACAACACATTTAATTTTTCGCCCTGATGAAACAATGCCATTAATTTGACATTTTTGGCTACGTTCTTCTAAATAAGATTTTAATAGGGAAAGTGCTTTCCCTTTGATTCCATATAGCTCTAATTTTTTTAGCAAAATTTGGTGATCAACTGTATCGAAAGCCTTTTTTAGGTCTATGAATACTACTAAATTAAACAATTTTTTGTCCATATTTATATACCAGCTGTTTGTACAGTCTAGTAATGCAGTTGAAGTAGAATGAAACTTGCGAAAACCAAACTGATGTTCAGAAAGCAGCTCATTTTCTGTCAAGTAGTCATATAATTGATTATAGAGAATGCGTTCCATAATTTTACTTATAGCTGGCAAAACTGAGATTGGCCTGTAGTTCCCAGGCAAGTTCCGATGGCCATTTTTATAAAGCGGTGTTACTCTAGCTATTTTCCATTCATTTGGAAAAGAACATAGTGTAATAGTCTGATTAAAGATGAATGTTAATGAATCTGAGATGATTGGTGCTGCAATCTTGAGAAATTTTATTTGAAATTTTATCAATGCCAGTAGCTTTAGCACTGCAAAGGCCATGAAGTAGTTGATAAAGTATGTCAGTTGTTATTGGCTTGAATACACTGAATTCTGACTCTGAACTCTTGATATAGTCCTGAAAGTTGTGATTTGAAGTATCAATTTTGCTAGCTAAATCAGGGCCTATATCAGTAAAGAAATTGTTAAAGCCGTCTGCGATGTCTTTAGTATTTGTCAGTTTATTTCCATTTATAGTAAGTTCATTTACTATTGTTGGTTTATTTTTCCGGCCTAGTAAGCTATTTATTGTTTTCCAAGCCTCTTTAGGATTGAACTTTTGACCAGCAATTCGCTTGGAATAATACTCTTTTTTAGCATTTCTTAATTCGAAAGTGCTGGCGAAAGAAAGGACTGTAGATATTGTGGTAGTCAACATGACAAAGGCAATTGTCCTGCATTTGCTAAAGTATGCAAAAAATGTGGAAAACGCAACCACTTTGCTAAAGTGTGCCTCTCAAAGCAAGTCGACGAAGTAAACCTCTCAAGTAGCAGACATTCTAGTGATGCCAGTGACGAAAGCATATTGACGACTTCTTCGTTGGCTCCGTCCAAAAAAGAAACAACGAATTGCCAAACACAAGAAGAAACTATACGCGATATCAAATGGAGATGTGTGGGAAACAAGACAACCTGAAAGTTTGGACTGTATCAATTAACACCTCCGGATTAGATGTCGAGTACAAGCCAATGTAATTCCGCAAAACCTGTATCAACGCCTACCAAGAAAGCCAAGGATGATGGATCAGAAATTCCAGTAGCGGGTAAGTGCATTGTCCACATGAAACCGGAAGGAACGAACGCTTATCCTGTTCGGTTCTTTGTTGTGCCAATTGAGTATTCTACGATTTGGGGACTTGAAACATGTCAACGCCTCAACCTCGTCAAAAGTATATCGCAGATAAAACAACCGAGAAACAACATTCCGGAAGAATATTCAGATGTATTTGGAGATATTAGTGTTTGTCTGGAGAACATCACATCAGCTTGGCTCGAGAGGCCATTCCAGTGGTACACCCTCCGCGTAAAGTACCGTACCTATTGAAAGATAAGCTCAAGACCGAGCTTGATTGGTAGAAAAATTACGCTCGATTATCTTACTCAGCGTTACAAGTATCTCCAAAAACAACAAACATAAATAAAAAAAAAGGAGGAGGATGTTGTTAAACCGACAAATAAAATAAGAAAATTAGCAAGGTCTCAAACAAGGTCTGGATCTTCAAACGTTCAATACAAGTTCGCTGCGTAGCAGCAACGGGTCGCACTGCAACATATGGTTTCTAGTAGTGTGCTCGACGAGGAGATATTCACGAGTGCATAGATGTTTTCTGTAAGGTCGTCTACGCAAACAAATCTATCGCACGTTTATTTGTTTGCTGGCGTAAACACCAATCGAAATATAAAGAGAGAGGTACAACACACTTAATCGCCTAGACCTGACATAACCCTCTCATGAACCAACATTTATCATCCCCGACCCGGTCATGTTGGTTGAAAAATTATGCTCGATTATCTTACTTAGCGTTACAAGTATCTCCAAAAAATTCTCCTCCAAAAACAACAATCAGAAATAAAAAAAGAACGAGGAGGATGTTGTTAAAGAGACAAAAAAGAAGAAAATTGGCAGATCGCAAACGTTCAATACAAGTTCGTTGCGTAGCAGCAGCGAGTAGCTCCGCAACATATTGGTTGTTTCCAGCAGTAGTGTGGTGGACAAGGAGTTCACTTTGAATATATTATTCATTCACGAGCAGATAACATTGTTTTCTGCAGATACAGATTTGCTTGCATCTGGACGACCTGTCCCACCCACATACATTTTGCAAGCAACAACTCTGTCGCACGTTTATTTATTTGCCGAGGTAAACGCCAATTGAAATATAAAGAGAGATGGTCGACACACTTAATTGCCTAGACCTGACACATACATAACCCAGATTGAGATCAACAATCCAATCTACAATCGCATCGCCCGCTCTCATCAAGGTAGTAAAATTAGTAAAATTGCCTAGACCTGACTACATAACCCGGCTTGAGAGCAACAATCCAATCTACAATCGCATCGCCCGCTCCCATCAACCAACATTTATCATCACATTTATAATTTATTAAGCTCAATTATCTTACTTTGCGTTACAAGTATCTCTAAAAAATTTTAGTTCAAAAACAACAAACATAAATAAAAAAAGAACGAGGAGGATGTTGTTAAAGCGACAAAAAAAAGAAGAAAATTAGTAGATCACAAGCAAGGTTTGGATCTGCAACCCGTTCAATTACAAGTTCGCTGCGTAGTTACTTTGAAAGCAACGTTCGTGATGATCCCTTCCGCAGGTCCACGTACGGAAAACCTTGTTACGACTTTTTTACCCTTCTTCTGAGCTGAGTAATCAAGTTTTGACCAACTTCTCGGCGGGCGTCGGGCTCTTTCGAATCCGATAGTGCCAATCCGAAGACCTCGCTAAAGCTAAACCATTCAATCCGTAGTAGCGACGGGCGGTGGGTGTATAAAAAGGGCAGGGACTTAATCAACGCAAGTTGATGATATGGACTCTCCGCTTACTAGAAATTCCTCGTTCAGGTTCAATAATTGCAATTATTCTATTCCCATCCAACGACGATTGATTCAGAAGAATACCCACAAATTCAACTTTCGGTGAAGGAGCAAGGAGTTGGCATCGTCGTTGTAGCAGGCGTGCGGTCTGGAACATCTAAAGGCATCACAGACCTGTTATTGCCTTCCGGACTCTGTCTGCACACCAACAGTCCTTCTAAGAAGTTGTGGACGACTCGGAAATCTACTGACTATTTAGCAGGTATTACCATCGACGGTTGATAGACAGAAATTTGGTGAATGAAACATCGCCGGCGCAAAGGCCATGCGCTTCGGCTAGTTATTTAGAATCAGAAACAAACCAGGTGTACACTGCATTGGTTTTAAATCTAATCAATGCATCCCTTCCTTCCAGTAGTCGGGACTATTCGCATTATTAGCAAAGGTGCAGGTGCAATCAAATAAACGATATCAACGAGCCGAGTCATTCGCAGTTTCACAGTACAAAGTGCTTGTACTTAGACGTGCATTGTCTTAATGTTTGAGACAAGCATATCTTACTGGCAGGATCAACCAGTTAACTTTCCTCGACAAGAACGGAGTGAATTGAAAAATGCCATTACTTGCATTTTTTCCCCAATTGATACTCTCTAAATGGAGAGAGATCTTCTTGATACAAACACGCGGTCAACTAGTTCTCTTATATAGCAAAGAGCAGTCCCGGCGCAACCTACAATGGTGTGTATACACAGTCGCTCCGTGTCTTCGATTGAAATCACCGATTTACAATCTCATCGCCCGCACTCATCAACCAACATTTATCATTACCAACCCAGTCATGTTTGTAGTAAAATTACCCTCGATTATCTTACATAGCGTTACAAGTATCTCGAAAAAATTTCCTAAATTTTCCAACATTTATCATCCGCGACCCCCACATGTTGGTAGAAAAATTACGCTCGATTATCTTACTTAGCGTTACAAGTATCTCCAAAAAATTTTCCTCCAAAAACAATCATAATTAAAAAAAAGAACGAGGAGGATGTTGTTAAAGCGACAAGAAAAGAAGAAAATTAGCAAGGTCTGGTACTGCAATCGTTCATTACAAGTTCGCTGCGTAGCAGCAGCAGCAGCGGGTCGCTCCGCAACATATGGTTTCCAGTAGTGTGGGCGAGGAGTTGACTTTGAATATTCATTCACGAGCAAGATAGATGTTTTCTGTAAGGTCGTCTACGCAAGCAAATCTTTCGCACGTTATTTATTTGCTGGCGTAAACGCCAATCGAAATATAGACCTGACATAACCCGGATTGAGATTACTATCTACAATAGCATCACCCGCTCTCATCAACCAACATTTGCCTTCCCCGACCCCCTCATGTAGGCAGAAAAATTACGCTTGATTATCTTACTTAGCGTTACAAGTATCTCCAAAAAAATTTCGTCCAAAAACAACAAACATAAATAAACAAAAGAACGAGGAGGATGTTGTTAAAGTTGAAAAAAAAAAATAGCAGGTCGCAAGCGAGGTCTGGATCTGCAATCGTTCAATACAAGTTCGCGTAGCAGCAGCAGCAGCGGAGCGCTCCGAAACATATGGTTTCCAGTAGTGTGGTGGACGAGGAGTTGACTTTGAATATTCACGAGCATATAGATGTTTTCTGTAAGGTCGTCTGCGCAAGCAAATCTATCGCACGTTTATTTATTTGCTGGCGTAAACGCCAATTGAAATATAAAGAGAGAGGTACAACAACAACACACTTAGCCTGCGTAGCAGGCGTTACTGGATGAGGGGACTGGGGAGAGGGCTTAGAAGTAACGCCTGCAATGGAGCTCTTTGGTTTTGTCAAACACCCCCAAATGAAATATGATCACGAGCGGCCAATGTTTGAAGCTATTAAATTAACTGTTTGTATTAATTGTAATATTTCAAAATCCATGGCATTTAATTCAGTAAAATTTCGCGTAAATTATTAATTCAATAATTCTCTTTGTAAAACAATTGTAGTACAAGGGAGTTAAAAGACTGAGAGTTGGTCGCAAATCTGTGGAAGTGATAAATTAATATTAACGGAATATGTCTGCAGTGTCCGACGGTGTCTGCTGACAAATATTTCTAAGACTGTGGCCTGGAAATTTATAAAATTAGGTGTGAATGGTAGAGTAACCCTGTTTCTATCAATGGCAACGAATATTCATGAAAAGAACGGTAATGACAGCGAGTGTTTACCAAAATAAAACAGTTGAGTGAAAGGTATACCATTATTGAACGGAAATGTCTGCGGCGTCCCACGGTGTTCGCTCGCAAATATTTTCAGAAATTTTATGACTGACAGAGACATATGAATGCAAAGCGTCCTCATGGGTGTTCGCTTTCAAAATCAAATTCTGGAACTTCCTATTATTAAGATATATTCCAAACTCTTGCATGGAGGTTTTGAATATAAAACTTAGTTGAATGGTATGGGAGTCGAGGAGGCTGACACTCAGCATTTTCATTTGATCAAATCCCAAAAGCACTGCAAGATGCTGTTTAGATATTTCCTTTGATATAAATCGTTTCAGCTTTGTTTGAAAATTATAATTGAAATTATTGATTTTACTTACTAAACTTTCTTGATTTGACAGATTATGGGCGCTGAGCGAATCACATTCGGCGTAATCAATCATTAAAATCCCGTTCGTCAGCGAACGGTGCAGGCGTTACTTCTCAGCCCTCTCCCCAGTCCCCCAATCCAGTAACGCCTGCTGCACAGGCTACAACACACTTAATTGCCTAGACCTGACATAACCCGGATTGAGATTATACCTATCTAGAATAGCAGTGCCCGCTCTCATCAACCAACATTTATCATCCCGACCCCCACATTTTGGTACAAAAATTACTATTTTTTAAAGAAAATCGGGAGAAAAAAAAGTAAAGGCGTTTGGTCATATTTGAAACTTTTGAGAGTTAGGGTCAAAAACGGTTAAATAAAGTCTGTTTAGACATTCTGTGAAAAGAGGAAGGCTGTATTTGGAAAAAAATAAATTTTTTTGATTTTAAAAATAAAATCGGAGAAAAAAAATGTAAAGGGGTTAGCCTTTACTTTTTGACCGATTTGGTCGATTTGGCTTAGGGTCAAAAACGGTTAAATAAAGTTTTTTTGACTTTCTGTGAAAAGGAGAAGGCTGTATATTTGGGTTAAATAATTTTTTTTTGATTTTTTTATAAAATTGGAGGTTAAAAAAAAGTTCAGGGGTGAACCTTTACTTTTCGAGCGATTTTGGCCATTTTTCGAACTTTTGAATTAGGGTCAAAACGGTTAAATAAAGTCTTTTTTGACATCTGTGAAAAGGAGAAGGCTGTATTTGAGCTAGATAAATTTTTTTTTTAATTTTTTAAATAATCGGGAAGAAAATGTAAAGGGGTTAGCCTTCACTTTTTGACCGAACTCTTGGCCATTTTTTAGGGGAAAAAACGGTTAAGTGAAGTCTTTTTAGAGCATCTGTGGGAAGGAGAAGGCTGTATTTGGGACAAATATTTTTTTATTTTTTTTTTAAAAATTGGAGTTTCAAAAAACGTTCAGGGGTTGGCCTTTACTTTTTGACCGATTTTGGTCATTTCTCGAACTTTTGAATTAGGGTAAAAAAGCGATTAAATAAAGTCTTTTTAGACATTCTGTGGGAAGAAGAAGGCTGTATTTGGAATGAATATAATATTTTTGTTTTTTTAAAAAAATCGGAAAAATTTCGATTTCGATCTCCATTTCGATTTGAATACCTTACTTGATCGCTCAGCAGCTTATTCCGTTCCTGCGGGCTAAATGCATAAACCAAACGATGGATATGAGAAGACCTGGGTACATTTCTTTTAACGTGATTGCAAACAAGTTTACGTAATTTTCAAATTGTATTCAAACTGCGAGAGAGTCATCCGTCTCCGTCTCATTCTCCTATCATCGTCCTCCGTCTCATTCTCCTATCATCGTCGTCGTCTCATTCTCTAGGCCTATTATCGTCTCATTCTCCTATCATCGTCTCATTCTCCTATCATCGTCCTCCGCTTCATTCTCCTATCATCGTCCTCGGTCTCCGTCTCATTCTCCTATCATCGTCCTCCGCCTCATGAGACAAATTTGACGTTTGGAAAGCGGCAAGTTTAATTTAAAAACAGTAAACAAAACGTCTCACAAAAGCTCCACTCTTCAGTCTTCACTCTTCAGCCAAAGTTCCTCGGTAAGGCCGGAAGTAATTTTAGTTGTGTGGACTAATCAGATGCGTTTGGCCAGGATTGTCTGAGGTACTCAGCCAGTACTTATACGTTCCCTCCGTGTTTAAGGCCATTTATATGGCCAACATGTTTACATGTATTCAGCAGTCTGATCGAGCTTTGTAAACTGACAAGGCTGTGCATTGCTGAACAGAAATGAAATTTTCTTCTAAGAATACAAAACTAGCTTCATGATCAAGCAACAATGTGCAAAACCTGTGGTAGTCCACGAGTGAAATTATTAAGCTATTAAATAACATATTCATGTGTACAATAGTCAAATGTCAGTGACAGGGAGGCTATGTAGACTAAGAGAGTGTGAAACCGAAACGGCAAGTCTTTATATTTATAATGGGGTAATTAAATTGTATGCTGCAGTTGTCAATGTCATGCGAAAATTTATGACGTGAATGCCAAATATTTATTCTACCTTTTACTGCATGCATGCATATACAGTATACGTCTACTCTTGAAGAACAATTAATGTATAGTTGCTAAGTTGCTTTCATAATTTTGATGACAATTGCTGGAGATCTTCGTTCACAACTTCATTATTTCTAAACTTTACAGCAGTCATATTTCAGATGCTTGTCATCTCAAACGACTTCCCTTTACCTACCAACTGGATTGCATTATTATTTGACAAATTGTTGCAACAAAGTTATTTAAATAATTTAGTCAAATTTTGTGAGTTATTGGTGTACTGTATTAAAATTTGATTGGCCTACTAAACAATAACCATACTTTATTACCATAGGTTTTAAATAGTACCATAGCTTTAATAGTCAAGCTATTAGTGCACTGCCTCTCACCACTGAGGACCAGAGTAAAGCCCATTTGGATTGAGTTAGTATTTGAATGGGTGACCATGCACCTGTCCGGGCTTGGAACCCATGCCAGATATGAGTAGAGTTGTTAGCACTTAGCCATCTGTGCCTTGCTGGCTTTACTCTGAGAGTCTGAGTTGACTGAGTTCTTTATCAAAGTTAAAACACAGCATGGCCTGTGAGCATACAGTAGAAAATTTAGTCAAAAATCTTGTTCAGCTCTAGATCTGAATACAAAGTTGTTACAACTATATAATTCCATCAATTTTGCCAAGAATCTTGTTCAGCTATGAATACAAGGTTGTTACAAGTACACAGTTGCATCATTGTTTTTACCATTAAACGCTGCACGCCTGGGTGTGCCTACTTTTTATTTATTTATGTTTGTTATTTTTAGAGGAAAATGTTTTGGAGATACTTGTAACGCTAAGTAAGATAATCTAGCGTTAATTTTCTATCAACATAAGGGGGTCGCTGATGATCAATTGTAGGTTGGGGGATCTCAATCGAGGACGCCAAGCGACTGTGTACACACCATTGTAGGTTGTGCCGATTGACGCCGGGACTGCTTTTTGCTAAGAGAACTAGAATGAAGACAGGGCAAAACATTGGGCGTGGTCGGCCACCTAGTTGACCGCGTGTTTGTATCGAGAAGACCCTCTCTCTATTTAGAGAGCAACAATTGGGAAAAGAATGAAAGTACGGGAATTTTTCATATTCTCTCCGTTCTTGTCGAGGAAAGTTAACTGGTTGATCCTGTCAGTAACATATGCTAATCTCAGAGATTAAGCCATGCACGTCTAAGTACAAGCACTTGAACTGTGAAACTACGTATAGCTCATTAAATCGGTTATCGTCTATTTGATTGTACCTTTGTTACTTGGATAACCGTAGCAATTCTAAAGCAAATACATGCGAAAAGTCCCGACTACGGGAACGCGGATGCATTAAAGAGATTTCAAACCGCCGTTGGTGAATCTAAATAACTATGCGAAGTGCATGGCCCTTGCGCCGGCGATGTTTCATCCAAATTTCTGCCTTGTCGATGGTAGTGTAGTGGTTTACCATCGCCGCAACTGTTAACGGAGAATCATTGTACGAACCCGGCTACCATATGTAATGAAGGTGTAAAATATCCAATCCAGACGGAGACGGATGACGGAGACGATGATAGGAGACTGAGACGGATGACGGAGACGGTGATAGGAGACTGAGACGGATGACGGAGACGATGATAGGAGAATGCGACGGAGACGATGATAGGAGAATGAGACGGAGACGATGATAGGAGAATGAGACGGGGACAATGATAGGAGAATGAGACGGAGACGATATGAGACTGAGACGGATGACGGAGACAGTGACCATGATAGGAGAATGAGACGGAGACGGAGACGATGATAGGAGACGGAGACTGAGAAGATGATAGGAGAATAAGACGGAGACGGAGACGATGATAGGATAATGAGACGGAGACGATGATAGGAGAATGAGACGGAGACGGAGACGGAGACGGAGACCATGATAGGAGAATGAGACGGAGACGGAGATGGGGACGATGATAGGAGAATGAGACGGAGGACGATGATAGGAGAATGAGACGGAGACGGAGGACGATGATAGGAGAATGAAGACGGAAGACGATGATAGGAGAATGAGACGATAATAGGAGAATGAGACGACGACGATGATAGGAGAATGAGACGGAGGACGATGATAGGAGAATGAGACGGAGGACGATGATATGAGACAGAGACAGAGACGGATGACAGGAGAATGATGATGTATGAGGACGATGTGTCAAGAGAATCCCAGCTAAAAGACTCTCTTGCCTTTTGAATAAAATTTGAAAATTACGTAAACTTGTTTGCAATCACGTTAAAAGAAATGTACCCAGGTCTTCTCATATCCATCGTTTGGTTTATGCATTTAGGCCGCAGGAACGGAATAAGCTGCTGAACAATCAAGTAAGGTATTCAAATCAAATCGAAATGGAGATGGAAATCGAAATTTTTCCGATTTTTTTAAGGAAACAAAAATGTTATATTCATTCCAAATACAGCGTTCTTCTTCCCACAGAATGTCTAAAAAGACTTTATTTAACCGCTTTTTACCCTAATTCAAATGTTCGAGAAATGACCAAAATCGGTCAAAAAGTAAAGGCTAACCCCTGAACTTTTTTTTAACCTCCAATTTAAAAAAAAACAACAAAAGAAATATATTTGGCCCAAATACAGCCTTCTCCTTCCCACAGATGGTCTAAAAAGACTTCACTTAACCGTTTTTTAACCTAAAAAATGGCCAATTATTGATTACGCCGAATGTGATTCGCTAGTCCACAGTTTTAGAAATATTTGTCAGGAGACACCGTCGGACACTGCAGGCATATTCCGTTAATATTAATTTATCCCTTCCACAGACTTGCGACCAACTCTCAGTCTTTTAACTCCCTTGTACTACAATTGTTTTACAAAGAGAATTATTTGAATTAATAATTTACGCGAAATTTTACTGAATTAAATGCCATGGATTTTGAAATATTACAAATTAATACAAACAGTTAATTTAATAGCTTCAAACATTGGCCGCTCGTGATCATATTTCATTTGGGGGTGTTTGACAAAACCAAAGAGCTCCACTGCAGGCGTTACTTCTAAGCCCTCTCCCCAGTCCCCTCATCCAGTAACGCCTGCTACGCAGGCTAAGTGTGTTGTTGTTGTACCTCTCTCTTTATATTTCAATTGGCGTTTACGCCAGCAAATAAATAAACGTGCGATAGATTTGCTTGCGCAGACGACCTTACAGAAAACATCTATATGCTCGTGAATATTCAAAGTCAACTCCTCGTCCACCACACTACTGGAAAACATATGTTTCGGAGCGCTCCGCTGCTGCTGCTGCTGGTACGCGAACTTGTATTGAACGATTGCAGATCCAGACCTCGCTTGCGACCTGCTATTTTTTTTTTCAACTTTAACAACATCCTCCTCGTTCTTTTGTTTATTTATGTTTGTTGTTTTTGGACGAAATTTTTTTGGAGATACTTGTGACGCTAAGTAAGATAATCAAGCGTAATTTTTCTGCCTACATGAGGGGGTCGGGGAAGGTAAATGTTGGTTGATGAGAGCGGGTGATGCTATTGTAGATAGTAATTTCAATCCGGGTTATGTCAGGTCTATATTTCGATTAGCGTTTACGCTAGCAAATAAATAACGTGCGACAGATTTGCTTGCGTAGACGACCTTACAGAAAACATCTATCTTGCTCGTGAATGAATATTCAAAGTCAACTCCTCGCCCACACTACTGGAAACCATATGTTGCGGAGCGACCCGCTGCTGCTGCTGCTACGCAGCGAACTTGTATTGAACGATTGCAGTACCAGACCTTGCTAATTTTCTTCTTTTTTTTGTCGCTTTAACAACATCCTCCTCGTTCTTTTTTTTAATTATGATTGTTTTTGGAGGAAAATGTTTTTGAGATACTTGTAACGATAAGTAAGTTAATCGAGCGTAATTTTTCTACCAACATGTGGGGGTCGGGGATGATAAATGTTGGAAATTTTAGGAAATTTTTTTGGAGATACTTGTAACGCTAAATAAGATAATCGAGCGTAATTTTACTACCAACGTGACCGGGTTGGTAATGATAAATGTTGGTTGAGGAGGTGCTGGCTGGCGATGAAGGTTGTAAATCGGTGATTTCAATCGAAGACACCGAGGGACTGTGTATTATACACACCATTGTAGGTGGCGCCGGGACTGTTTTTCGCTATAAGAGAACTAGTAGTTGACCGCGTGTTTGTTGTATCAAGAAGATCTCTCTCCATTTAGAGAGTATCAATTGGGGAAAAAATGAAAGTAACGGAATTTTTCAATTCACTCCGCTTTTGTAGAGGAAAGTTAACTGGTTGATCCTGCCAGTAAGATATGCTTGTCTCAAATATTAAGACAATGCACGTCTAAGTACAAGCACTTTGTACTGTGAAGCTGCGAATGGCTCGGCTCGTTGATATCGTTTGTTTGATTGCACCTTTGCTACTTGGATAACCGTAGCTAATATATGTGAATAGTCCCGACTACTGGAAGGAAGGGATGCATTGATTAGATTTAAAACCAATGCAGTGTACACTTGGTTTGTTTGTGATTCTAAATAACTAGCCGAAGCGCATGGCCTTTGCGCCGGCGATGTTTCAGTCAAATTTCTGTCTATCAACCGTCGATGGTAATGTAGTGGCTTACCATGGTTGCAACTGGTGACGTAGAATCTGGTTCTGTCTTAAAGTTGAAACTTAAAGGAATTGACGGACGGGGGAGCACCAGGAGTGGAGCCTGCATGCGGCTTAATTTGACTCAACACGGAAACCTTACCAGGTCCGAACATTGTAAGGATTGACACATTGTGAGGTCTTTCTCGATTCTATGGACGGTGGTGCATGGCCGTTATTAGTTCGTGGAATGATTTGTTGTCTGGTTGATTCCGCGAACGAGAACTTTACCTGCTAAATAGAGTCAGTCGATTTCCGAGTCGTCCACAACTTCTTAGAGGGACTGTTGGTGTGCAGACAGTCAGAAAGGCAATAACAGGTCTGTGATGCCTTTAGATGTTCCGGACCGCACGCCTGCTACAATGACGATGCCAACTCCTTGCTCCTTCACCGAAAGTTGTAGGGTATTCTTCTGAATCATCGTCGTCGGATGGGAATAGATAATTGCAATTATTGAACTTGAACGAGGAATTTCTAGTAAGCGAGAGTCCATCAACTTGCTTTGATTAAGTCCCTGCCCTTTTTATATACACACCGCCCGTCGCTATACTACGGATTGGAATGGTTTAGCGTGGTCCTCGGATTTGGCACTGTCGGATTCGAAAGAGCGTGACGCCCGCCGAGAAGTTGGTCAAAACTTGATTACTCAGAAGAAGGGTAAAAAAGTCGTAACAAGGTTTTCCGTACGTGGACCTGCGGAAGGGATCATCACCGACTTGTAATTGAACCGGTTGCGGATCCAAACCTTGCTTGTGATGATCTACTAATTTTCTTCTTTTTTTGTCGCTTTAAGAACATCCTCCTCGTTCTTTTTTTATTTATGTTTGTTGTTTTTGGACTAAAATTTTTTGGAGATACATGTAACGCTAAGTAAGATAATCGAGCGTAATTTTTCTACCGTGACGGGGTCGGTGATGATAAATGTTGGTTGATGAGAGCGGGCGATGCGATTGTAGATTGGATTGTTGCTCTCAAGCCGGGTTAATGTAGTCAGGTCTAGGCAATTTTACTAATTTTACTACCTTGATGAGAGCGGGCGATGCGATTGCAGATTGGATTGTTGATCTCAATCTGGGTTATGTATGTGTCAGGTCTAGGCAATTAAGTGTGTCGAGCATCTCTCTTTATATTTCAATTGGCGTTTACCTCGGCAAATAAATAAACGTGCGAGAGAGTTGCTTGCAAAATGTATGGTGGACGACAAGGTCGTCCAGATGCAAGCAAATCGTCTGTATCTGCAGAAAACAATGTATCTGCTCGTGAATGAATAATATATTCAAAGTGAACTCCTTGTCCACCACACTACTGCTGGAAACAACCAATATGTTGCGGAGCTACTCGCTGCTGCTACGCAGCGAACTTGTATTGAACGTTTTCAGAACCAGACCTTTTCTTGTGATCTGCCAATTTTCTTCTTTTTTGTCGCTTTAACAACATCCTCCTCGTTCTTTTTTTATTTATGATTGTTGTTTTTGGAGGAAAATTTTTTGGAGATACTTGTAACGCTAAGTAAGATAATCGAGCGTAATTTTTCAACCAACATGACCGGGTCGGGGGTGATAAATGTTGGTTCATGAGAGGGTTATGTATGTCAGGTCTAGGCGATTAAGTGTGTGTTTGTACCTCTCTCTTTATATTTCGATTGGTGTTTACGCCAGCAAACAAATAAACGTGCGATAGATTTGTTTGCGTAGACGGACCTTACAGAAAACATCTATGCACTCGTGAATATCTCCTCGTCGAGCACACTACTGAAAGCCATATGTTGCAGTGCGACCCGCTGCTGCTACGCAGCGAACTTGTATTGAACGTTTGAAGATCCAGACCTTGCTTGAGACCTGCTAATTTTCTTATTTTATTTGTCGGTTTAACGACATCCTCCTCCTTTTTTTTTATTTATGTTTTGTTGTTTTTGGAGATACTTGTAACGCTGAGTAAGATAATCGAGCGTAATTTTTCTACCAACATGAGGGGGGTCGGGGATAATGAATGTTGGTTCATGAGAGCTGGCATCGTTAATATTGTAGAAAGGTAATCTCAATCCGGGTTATGTCAGGTCTAGGCAATTAAGTGTGTTGTACCTCTCTCGTTATATTTCGATTTGGCGTTTACGCCAGGAAACAAATAAACGTGCGACAGCTTTGCTTGTGTAGACGACCTTACAGAACACATCTATCTGCTCTCGTGAATATTCAAAGTCAACTCTCCTCGATATACTGGAAACCATATGTTGGGGACACTTAAAACACTTTTTTACGAGGGTAATTTTACTACCAACATATGACCGGGTCGCTGATGATAAATGTTGGTGATGAGAGCGAGCGATGCGATTGTAGATCTCAATTGAGGACACCAAGCGTCTGGGTACACACCATTGTAGGTTGTGCCGAGTGGCGTCGGAACCGGCAAAATGCTAAGAGAACTAGAATGAAGACAAGGGAAAACATATTGGGCGTGGTTGACCGCGTGTGTGCGTCCAGAAGATCTCTCTGCATTTAGAGTTTCACAATTGTCCCCGTTCTTGTCGAGGAAAGTTAACTTGTTGATCCTGCCAGTAACAACAACAATATACTTGTCTCAAAGATAAAGACACACAAGCACCTTGTAATGTGAAACTGCGAATGGCTCATTAAATTGGTTATCGGTTATTTGATCGTTACCTTGGCTACTTGGATAACCGTAGCAATTCTAAAGCTAATAATACACATGTGTAAAGTCCCGACTACTAGAACGCGGATGCCATCATTAGACCTCAAAGCAGTGCAGGTGCACACATTTCTAACGGGGACGGGAGACGGGAGACGGGAGACGGGAGACGGGAGACGGGAGACGGGAGACGGGAGACGGGAGACGGGAGACGGGAGACGGGAGACGGGAGACGGGAGACGGGAGACGGGAGACGGGAGACGGGAGACGGGAGACGGGAGACGGGAGACGGGAGACGGGAGACGGGAGACGGGAGACGGGAGACGGGAGACGGGAGACGGGAGACGGGAGACGGGAGACGGGAGACGGGAGACGGGAGACGGGAGACGGGAGACGGGAGACGGGAGACGGGAGACGGGAGACGGGAGACGGGAGACGGGAGACGGGAGACGGAGACCGCGGTAGGTTGGATAGAACCATGTGCACCTTGCGATACGCGAAGGCATAATCGTTTCTGGTCCTTCCCCATACGATTATGTCGTCTTGGACGTTTGCGCAGCCACTTATTCCGTTGACTATCTTCTTTTGAAATACTTCACTTGCACTTAGGGTAACAAAGGGAAGTCGCTTGAATTTGTATTTTCCGAATGGAGTGTTGAACGTGAGGATGGATCTTCGAACTTTCTTTGTCATTTTTGTCTGCCAATAACCACTTGAGGCGTCTAGCTTGGTGAAGAACTTGGACTGCATCTCTTCTGATTGCTTCTTTGTTTCTTCGGCAGATGTTTATGGCTTTGTCTAATGTTAGTTCTGGCTCCCGTAGCAATCTTTTCTAGAACTTTCTTCTCCTTCACTCCCGCGACGAACCTGTCTCTGACCAGGCTCTCTTTTAGCGTTCCAAATTCGCAGTGACTGCTTTTGAGTTTCAGTTCGGTGACGTAGTCGTCAATGCTTTGTCCATCGCTTTGGTTATATACGAGAAAAACTTGAATCTAAGATATGGAATATTCTTCTTGGGATTCATGTATTCGTCAAACTTTGCTATAACTGGTTTCTAGCTTCATGGAATCTGCTTCTTCAGCGAAAGTAAACGTGTAGTAGATCTCTTGCGCTCGTTCTCCTTTTGCTATGAGAAGTCTCAAAATATTTACATCTTCACTTTTGTCGTTGGATTCCGTAGCTGTCATGAAGAATTGGAATTCCTTTTTCCAGCGCTCCCAGTTTTGGCTGAGGTTACCATCGAAACGCAATTCTTTGGACGGAAGAAGCACTTTTTCTGACTAATATATTAACCAAAAATGCTCAGAATCATCCAATTATACCGCTCTTAAAATAAGAACATATTCTATTTCGACGTCATATTTATGACGTCATTTCTGCATGAAGGAAGCACTTTTTCTGACTAATATATTAACCAAAAATGCTCGGAATCATCCAATTATACCGCTGTTAAAATAAATACATATTCTATTTCGACGACATATATTTATGACGTCATTTCTGCATGAAGGAAGCACTTTTTCTGACTAATATATCAAGGTAGCACGTTAGAATGTGATAGTTCTTATAAATAAACTAAACTTTACTTACCTTACCTAAGTTGTTGACGTTTTGTGCGAGTCCGACAAAACAGCTGATAATATGAGCTCCGAAGATACGCGAGGGCGGAGCGGGAAGGGAAAAGAGAAGGGGAGTGAGTGCAACTACCGAGATATCTTTCGACAATGCTCGTAGCACGTTGCTATGCACATAGAGTGTTGCTATTCACAATAATTATATACGGCGTACACCGAGACAACAACCCGATCTTCGTGATATTCACAGCAGGACGTAAGTTATTTTCGTTGAATGATTTATCAATTTGGACTCTGATGACAAGACCTTAACTTGCGGTAGTAAACACATATCACAGGCAGCCCAATTTCAACGCCTATTTAAAAATACAAATATGGTTTCAAATATCATTGAATTTGTTATTTGTGAGAAGTAGCGTGAAAAAGCCAACCAACATGGACAAGGTTTATATAGCCCTGTATACATGTGGAAGTAGTAGAGCTGTTCATCTTGATCTCGTTCCTGACCTTAACGCGAAAACGTTTATTACTCGGGCTACCACAGGTAGCCGAGTCTAGGTTTCGCGACTATTTTTTTTGTCGCGATATTGCCCCATGAGGGTTTGCGAAACTGAGATGTGACCATTGATCAGTGCATATGCCTTGTTTCTTTTCGATCGAGCTAGTGTTCACAAAACGTTTTCGAGCCTCGCCGAACGGCGGAAGCTGTCAGTTGCATCTAAGTGGCAACCGACATTGGGTCTGGAACTGGACTACAACCGACAACGATATACAGTATATTCTTCTCATGGCTACAACCGCTACATTCTATAAATATTTAATACCACCGGTACAGAGTTGAGGATCAAAACGCTAATATTCTGGATCTTAATATATTGGCCTTTCTAATGCCCTTGGTCGAGCAATTGCAATGTACACTATTTATGTTTTTACTGACTGTTGCTTGTCGTTGAGTTTGAGATCGACAATGGACATAAGTTTTATTTATCCATTAGGATTTAATCATTTATATTCAATGTTGCAAGTGCTTTGAACCTATGAGTTATGTAATTTTGTCACAAGTATGTTATCCATATCTTGAGGTCAATCTGATCTTCCTCGGTGCATTCCCACCTCTTTGCTCGCGCGTTATAGAGACATATGCGTTTTTCCAGTTGCCCGAGTGAACACCTGATCCAGGTGTCTTGTTAGAAGTTTTAAACGGTTTATTGGCAGAAGAGGTATACCGAAATTGGTCATCACAGATATAACGCCAAAACATTTAAATCTACGGCACGATACTTATCTGCAGCGTTCGAGCTACCTACCGTCCAGGCGTTTCTACTCGATCTCAAGATTAAGTGGCCGGTTTAATCTGGAGCGTGCCCCTTAGTGGGGTGGATTCTTTGAACGTTTAAAAGTTCGATGTGTTAAACGTTGTTTTTGAAGAAGATTCTACGAAACGCAAGATTTACCTATGAAGAGCTTCTGACTGTGATCATCGACATCGAATGTGCCTTAAATAAACTCTCGACCTCTTACCTATATGTCTTCAGACGATACAGAGGGAACCACTTACCCCCTCTCACTTGATGCTGGGAAGAAGAATACTGTCTATACCTGATGACATAGTGGCTACCTACTGAAGAAAGTGAAGAAGGCGAAGCTACACTTCTTACCAAAAGGCAACGTTATATGACATCAGCGTTGTCCCATTTCCGGAATCGATGGAAACAACAGCCGACGTTACTTCGAAACGTGGTAAACGTACGACCCTTAGAAGACCACTGACGAAACTATTCCCATTCGAAGTTCGAGACACCACAGCTGCAACTGAAACGGTTCCTGTCAAGGCAACTAGTGACTGTCAACTGACGTCATGACGCGATTGACGAAACATCGCTCCGTCGTCAGATACAACCGTGCTCATGACATAGCGGATATAGTTTAACAACCAGTATCCGCACAAAGCACGTCGTAGGAGACCCTTTTTAGTATCCGTGTCAGGTCTGTATTGACAATGGCTTCGGGAAAGCGAAATTTGTTAAAGTGCCTATGCAACGAAATTTCCAAGTTGGAGATAATAACATTAAAGTAACGCTTGGTATCGCTTCTATTGACTGTGAAAGTTTTAGGACGAACAATTAAATGGAACTATGTTTATTTAGCGTTTGAAGACCGTGCTGTTACCCCTAAAAAATTGAGACATCATTAAACAAGACGCCTACTTAGGGCGTTCACTCGGGCTACTCATAGCAATACAGCTTCGCATAAGCCTAGGTGCACATATTAAGCGGTTGTTGAAAAGTACAAAATAACCTACAGTGCTGGATTCGGAACAGGTGGGCAATTTGTCTGCACATGCACGGCAAGAATGCGTGGGTTCGTGAAATGCGTGTGGGACACATTCCCATCTGCCATATAATTGGAAAGCAAATAAACAAAATGCTACATTCCATGTCGAATTAATCTACCTGGTGCATTTTTTACCGAATGGATTACCGACTCAGCAGTTCAATTTCCAACCAAAGATTAATAAAATCACGGCCTGAAAGGCACACCACATATTTACATGGTCATTATATTTACATAAAACTTATTCAAAGGTATGAGTAGCGATTTTATGTTTGAAGAATGACAGGGTCTTGCTCTCCCTAATTTCTGTGGGCAAAGAGTTCCATATAGATGCCCCATCATATATGAAACTCTTTTTCATGTTATTCGTACGCGGTTTTGGCAAACAAATTGCATTTGAAGTATTCCGAAGATTTGTAATCTGATTTTTCTTTCTTATAAGTAAAATATTTTGTTAGACTCTTTGGTCCCATGTTATTTAAAACTTTGAACATGATTTTAGCTTTTTATTTTTTTCTTTGCATTTGAAGAGGCTGCCACCCTAGTGCATTTAATGCAATTTTGTGGTCTACGTCATTGCTCATATTTCCTATAATTCTAGCTGCTCTGTTATGGAGCTTCTGTAAACACGTTGATTGAGTCGCACCAAATACATCCCATACTTCACAACAATAGTTGAAATATGGTTGAACAAGGGCATTGTAGATGGCAAGAAGAGTGTCTTTGTCAACAAATTCTCTTACATGTCGGAGAGCACCTAACCCTGATGTGACTTTCTTACAGATATGCCCAGTATTACTTTCCATAACAAATGCTGGTCAACAGTCACTCCTAGCGCTTTGCTTTCAAACACTTGTTTAATCGAGTTATTTTCTATACTGACATTTGGTTGTGAGGCATTGCTTATCATTTGTTTTGAGCCAATTAACATAAATTCAGTTTTTGCTACGTTCAGACTAAGTTTGTTAGCTATTAACCATTTCCTTAGATTCTCTAAGTCAGAATTCATTGCAATCTCGACATCATTTATTGTCTCACCAGAGGCTGTTAAGTTTGTGTCATCAGCAAATAATTGTGGTTTAGTTTCATTTAGGCATTCAGCTAAATCGTTTATGTATAATAAAAAGAGTAGTGGCCCCAAGATCGAACCCTGGGGAACAACACATTTAATTTTTCGCCCTGATGAAACAATGCCATTAATTTGACATTTTTGGCTACGTTCTTCTAAATAAGATTTTAATAGGGAAAGTGCTTTCCCTTTGATTCCATATAGCTCTAATTTTTTTAGCAAAATTTGGTGATCAACTGTATCGAAAGCCTTTTTTAGGTCTATGAATACTACTAAATTAAACAATTTTTTGTCCATATTTATATACCAGCTGTTTGTACAGTCTAGTAATGCAGTTGAAGTAGAATGAAACTTGCGAAAACCAAACTGATGTTCAGAAAGCAGCTCATTTTCTGTCAAGTAGTCATATAATTGATTATAGAGAATGCGTTCCATAATTTTACTTATAGCTGGCAAAACTGAGATTGGCCTGTAGTTCCCAGGCAAGTTCCGATGGCCATTTTTATAAAGCGGTGTTACTCTAGCTATTTTCCATTCATTTGGAAAAGAACATAGTGTAATAGTCTGATTAAAGATGAATGTTAATGAATCTGAGATGATTGGTGCTGCAATCTTGAGAAATTTTATTTGAAATTTTATCAATGCCAGTAGCTTTAGCACTGCAAAGGCCATGAAGTAGTTGATAAAGTATGTCAGTTGTTATTGGCTTGAATACACTGAATTCTGACTCTGAACTCTTGATATAGTCCTGAAAGTTGTGATTTGAAGTATCAATTTTGCTAGCTAAATCAGGGCCTATATCAGTAAAGAAATTGTTAAAGCCGTCTGCGATGTCTTTAGTATTTGTCAGTTTATTTCCATTTATAGTAAGTTCATTTACTATTGTTGGTTTATTTTCCCGGCCTAGTAAGCTATTTATTGTTTTCCAAGCCCTCTTTAGGATTGAACTTTTGACCAGCAATTCGCTTGGAATAATACTCTTTTTTAGCATTTCTTAATTCGAAAGTGCTGGCGAAAGAAAGGACTGTAGATATTGTGGTAGTCAACATGACAAAGGCAATTGTCCTGCATTTGCTAAAGTATGCAAAAAATGTGGAAAACGCAACCACTTTGCTAAAGTGTGCCTCTCAAAGCAAGTCGACGAAGTAAACCTCTCAAGTAGCAGACATTCTAGTGATGCCAGTGACGAAAGCATATTGACGACTTCTTCGTTGGCTCCGTCCAAAAAAGAAACAACGAATTGCCAAACACAAGAAGAAACTATACGCGATATCAAATGGAGATGTGTGGGAAACAAGACAACCTGAAAGTTTGGACTGTATCAATTAACACCTCCGGATTAGATGTCGAGTACAAGCCAATGTAATTCCGCAAAACCTGTATCAACGCCTACCAAGAAAGCCAAGGATGATGGATCAGAAATTCCAGTAGCGGGTAAGTGCATTGTCCACATGAAACCGGAAGGAACGAACGCTTATCCTGTTCGGTTCTTTGTTGTGCCAATTGAGTATTCTACGATTTGGGGACTTGAAACATGTCAACGCCTCAACCTCGTCAAAAGTATATCGCAGATAAAACAACCGAGAAACAACATTCCGGAAGAATATTCAGATGTATTTGGAGATATTAGTGTTTGTCTGGAGAACATCACATCAGCTTGGCTCGAGAGGCCATTCCAGTGGTACACCCTCCGCGTAAAGTACCGTACCTATTGAAAGATAAGCTCAAGACCGAGCTTGATTGGTAGAAAAATTACGCTCGATTATCTTACTCAGCGTTACAAGTATCTCCAAAAACAACAAACATAAATAAAAAAAAAGGAGGAGGATGTTGTTAAACCGACAAATAAAATAAGAAAATTAGCAAGGTCTCAAACAAGGTCTGGATCTTCAAACGTTCAATACAAGTTCGCTGCGTAGCAGCAACGGGTCGCACTGCAACATATGGTTTCTAGTAGTGTGCTCGACGAGGAGATATTCACGAGTGCATAGATGTTTTCTGTAAGGTCGTCTACGCAAACAAATCTATCGCACGTTTATTTGTTTGCTGGCGTAAACACCAATCGAAATATAAAGAGAGAGGTACAACACACTTAATCGCCTAGACCTGACATAACCCTCTCATGAACCAACATTTATCATCCCCGACCGGGTCATGTTGGTTGAAAAATTATGCTCGATTATCTTACTTAGCGTTACAAGTATCTCCAAAAAATTCTCCTCCAAAAACAACAATCAGAAATAAAAAAAGAACGAGGAGGATGTTGTTAAAGAGACAAAAAAGAAGAAAATTGGCAGATCGCAAACGTTCAATACAAGTTCGTTGCGTAGCAGCAGCGAGTAGCTCCGCAACATATTGGTTGTTTCCAGCAGTAGTGTGGTGGACAAGGAGTTCACTTTGAATATATTATTCATTCACGAGCAGATAACATTGTTTTCTGCAGATACAGATTTGCTTGCATCTGGACGACCTGTCCCACCCACATACATTTTGCAAGCAACAACTCTGTCGCACGTTTATTTATTTGCCGAGGTAAACGCCAATTGAAATATAAAGAGAGATGGTCGACACACTTAATTGCC
Organism: Paragorgia papillata; assembly: GCA_035771165.1. Taxonomy (NCBI): domain Eukaryota; kingdom Metazoa; phylum Cnidaria; class Anthozoa; order Scleralcyonacea; family Coralliidae; genus Paragorgia; species Paragorgia papillata. Next base: position 4,105,119 of record JAWNZC010000265.1, read on the forward strand.
TAGACCTGACACATACATAACCCAGATTGAGATCAACAATCCAATCTACAATCGCATCGCCCGCTCTCATCAAGGTAGTAAAATTAGTAAAATTGCCTAGACCTGACTACATAACCCGGCTTGAGAGCAACAATCCAATCTACAATCGCATCGCCCGCTCCCATCAACCAACATTTATCATCACATTTATAATTTATTAAGCTCGATTATCTTACTTTGCGTTACAAGTATCTCTTAAAAATTTTAGTTCAAAAACAAACAAACATAAATAAAAAAAGAACGAGGAGGATGTTGTTAAAGCGACAAAAAAAAGAAGAAAATTAGTAGATCACAAGCAAGGTTTGGATCTGCAACCCGTTCAATTACAAGTTCGCTGCGTAGTTACTTTGAAAGCAACGTTCGTGATGATCCCTTCCGCAGGTCCACGTACGGAAAACCTTGTTACGACTTTTTTACCCTTCTTCTGAGCTGAGTAATCAAGTTTTGACCAACTTCTCGGCGGGCGTCGGGCTCTTTCGAATCCGACAGTGCCAATCCGAAGACCTCGCTAAAGCTAAACCATTCAATCCGTAGTAGCGACGGGCGGTGGGTGTATAAAAAGGGCAGGGACTTAATCAACGCAAGTTGATGATATGGACTCTCCGCTTACTAGAAATTCCTCGTTCAGGTTCAATAATTGCAATTATTCTATTCCCATCCAACGACGATTGATTCAGAAGAATACCCACAAATTCAACTTTCGGTGAAGGAGCAAGGAGTTGGCATCGTCGTTGTAGCAGGCGTGCGGTCTGGAACATCTAAAGGCATCACAGACCTGTTATTGCCTTCCTGACTCTGTCTGCACACCAACAGTCCTTCTAAGAAGTTGTGGACGACTCGGAAATCTACTGACTATTTAGCAGGTATTACCATCGACGGTTGATAGACAGAAATGTGAATGAAACATCGCCGGCGCAAAGGCCATGCGCTTCGGCTAGTTATTTAGAATCACAAACAAACCAGGTGTACACTGCATTGGTTTTAAATCTAATCAATGCATCCCTTCCTTCCAGTAGTCGGGACTATTCGCATATATTAGCTACGGTTATCCAAGTAGCAAAGGTGCAGGTGCAATCAAATAAACGATATCAACGAGCCGAGCCATTCGCAGTTTCACAGTACAAAGTGCTTGTACTTAGACGTGCATTGTCTTAATGTTTGAGACAAGCATATCCTACTGGCAGGATCAACCAGTTAACTTTCCTCGACAAGAACGGAGTGAATTGAAAAATTCCATTACTTGCATTTTTTCCCCAATTGATACTCTCTAAATGGAGAGAGATCTTCTTGATACAAACACGCGGTCAACTAGTTCTCTTATATAGCAAAGAGCAGTCCCGGCGCCACCTACAATGGTGTGTATACACATTCGAGTCGCTCCGTGTCTTCGATTGAAATCACCGATTTACAATCTCATCGCCCGCACTCATCAACCAACATTTATCATTACCAACCCGGTCATGTTTGTAGTAAAATAACCCTCGATTATCTTACTTAGCGTTACAAGTATCTCGAAAAAATTCCCTAAAATTTCCAACATTTATCATCCCCGACCCCCACATGTTGGTAGAAAAATTACGCTCTATTATCTTACTTAGCGTTACAAGTATCTCCAAAAAATTTTCCTCCAAAAACAATCATAATTAAAAAAAAGAACGAGGAGGATGTTGTTAAAGCGACAAGGTCTGGTACTGCAGCGTAGCAGCAGCAGCAGCGGGTCGCTCCGCAACATATGGTTTCCAGTAGTGTGGGCGAGGAGTTGACTTTGAATATTCATTCACGAGCAAGATAGATGTTTTCTGTAAGGTCGTCTACGCAAGCAAATCTGTCGCACGTTATTTATTTGCTAGCGTAAACGCCAATCGAAATATAGACCTGACATAACCCGGATTGAGATTACTATCTACAATAGCATCACCCGCTCTCATCAACAAACATTTACCTTCCCCGACCCCTCATGTAGGCAGAAAAATTACGCTTAATTATCTTACTTAGCGTTACAAGTATCTCCAAAAAAATTTCGTCCAAAAACAACAAACATAAATAAACAAAAGAACGAGGAGGATGTTGTTAAAGTTGAAAAAAAAAAAATAGCAGGTCGCAAGCGAGGTCTGGATCTGCAATCGTTCAATACAAGTTCGCGTAGCAGCAGCAGCAGCAGCGGAGCGCTCCGAAACATATGGTTTCCAGTAGTGTGGTGGACGAGGAGTTGACTTTGAATATTCACGAGCATATAGATGTTTTCTGTAAGGTCGTCTGCGCAAGCAAATCTATCGCACGTTTATTTATTTGCTGGCGTAAACGCCAATTGAAATATAAAGAGAGAGGTACAACAACAACACACTTAGCCTGCGTAGCAGGCGTTACTGGATGAGGGGACTGGGGAGAGGGCTTAGAAGTAACGCCTGCTGTGGAGCTCTTTGGTTTTGTCAAACACCCCCAAATGAAATATGACCACGAGCGGCCAATGTTTGAAGCTATTAAATTAACTGTTTGTATTAATTGTAATATTTCAAAATCCATGGCATTTAATTCAGTAAAATTTCGCGAAAATTATTAATTCAATAATTCTCTTTGTAAAACAATTGTAGTACAAGGGAGTTAAAAGACTGAGAGTTGGTCGCAAATCTGTGGAAGTGATAAATTAATATTAACGGAATATGTCTGCAGTGTCCGACGGTGTCTGCTGACAAATATTTCTAAGACTGTGGCCTGGAAATTTATAAAATTAGGTGTGAATGGTAGAGTAACCCTGTTTCTATCAATGGCAACGAATATTCATGAAAAGAACGGTAATGACAGCGAGTGTTTACCAAAATAAAACAGTTGTGTGAAAGGTATACCATTATTGAACGGAAATGTCTGCGGCGTCCCACGGTGTTCGCTCGCAAATATTTTCAGAAATTTTATGACTGACAGAGACATATGAATGCAAAGCGTCCTCATGGGTGTTCGCTTTCAAAATCAAATTCTGGAACTTCCTATTATTAAGATATATTCCAAACTCTTGCATGGAGGTTTTGAATATAAAACTTAGTTGAATGGTATGGGAGTCGAGGAGGCTGACACTCAGCATTTTCATTTGATCAAATCCCAAAAGCACTGCAAGATGCTGTTTAGATATTTCCTTTGATATAAATCGTTTCAGCTTTGTTTGAAAATTATAATTGAAATTATTGATTTTACTTACTAAACTTTCTTGATTTGACAGATTATGGGTGCTGAGCGAATCACATTCGGCGTAATCAATCATTAAAATCCCGTTCGTCAGCGAACGGTGCAGGCGTTACTTCTCAGCCCTCTCCCCAGTCCCCCAATCCAGTAACGCCTGCTGCACAGGCTACAACACACTTAATTGCCTAGACCTGACATAACCCGGATTGAGATTATACCTATCTAGAATAGCAGTGCCCGCTCTCATCAACCAACATTTATCATCCCCGACCCCCACATTTTGGTACAAAAATTACTATTTTTTAAAGAAAATCGGGAGAAAAAAAAGTAAAGGCGTTTGGTCATATTTGAAACTTTTGAGAGTTAGGGTCAAAAACGGTTAAATAAAGTCTGTTTAGACATTCTGTGAAAAGAGGAAGGCTGTATTTGGAAAAAAATAAATTTTTTTGATTTTAAAAATAAAATCGGAGAAAAAAAATGTAAAGGGGTTAGCCTTTACTTTTTGACCGATTTGGTCGATTTGGCTTAGGGTCAAAAACGGTTAAATAAAGTTTTTTTGACTTTCTGTGAAAAGGAGAAGGCTGTATATTTGGGTTAAATAATTTTTTTTTGATTTTTTTATAAAATTGGAGGTTAAAAAAAAGTTCAGGGGTGAACCTTTACTTTTCGAGCGATTTTGGCCATTTTTCGAACTTTTGAATTAGGGTCAAAACGGTTAAATAAAGTCTTTTTTGACATCTGTGAAAAGGAGAAGGCTGTATTTGAGCTAGATAAATTTTTTTTTAAATTTTTTAAATAATCGGGAAGAAAATGTAAAGGGGTTAGCCTTCACTTTTTGACCGAACTCTTGGCCATTTTTTAGGGGAAAAAACGGTTAAGTGAAGTCTTTTTAGAGCATCTGTGGGAAGGAGAAGGCTGTATTTGGGACAAATATTTTTTTATTTTTTTTTTAAAAATTGGAGTTTCAAAAAACGTTCAGGGGTTAGCCTTTACTTTTTGACCGATTTTGGTCATTTCTCGAACTTTTGAATTAGGGTAAAAAAGCGATTAAATAAAGTCTTTTTAGACATTCTGTGGGAAGAAGAAGGCTGTATTTGGAATGAATATAATATTTTTGTTTTTTTAAAAAAATCGGAAAAATTTCGATTTCGATCTCCATTTCGATTTGAATACCTTACTTGATCGCTCAGCAGCTTATTCCGTTCCTGCGGGCTAAATGCATAAACCAAACGATGGATATGAGAAGACCTGGGTACATTTCTTTTAACGTGATTGCAAACAAGTTTACGTAATTTTCAAATTGTATTCAAACTGCGAGAGAGTCTTTTAGCTGGGATTCTCTTCATACGTCGTCTTCATATAGCATCATTCTCCTATCATCCGTCTCCGTCTCATTCTCCTATCATCGTCCTCCGTCTCATTCTCCTATCATCGTCGTCGTCTCATTCTCTAGGCCTATTATCGTCTCATTCTCCTATCATCGTCTCATTCTCCTATCATCGTCCTCCGCTTCATTCTCCTATCATCGTCCTCGGTCTCCGTCTCATTCTCCTATCATCGTCCTCCGCCTCATGAGACAAATTTGACGTTTGGAAAGCGGCAAGTTTAATTTAAAAACAGTAAACAAAACGTCTCACAAAAGCTCCACTCTTCAGTCTTCACTCTTCAGCCAAAGTTCCTCGGTAAGGCCGGAAGTAATTTTAGTTGTGTGGACTAATCAGATGCGTTTGGCCAGGATTGTCTGAGGTACTCAGCAAGTACTTATACGTTCCCTCCGTGTTTAAGGCCATTTATATGGCCAACATGTTTACATGTATTCAGCAGTCTGATCGAGCTTTGTAAACTGACAAGGCTGTGCATTGCTGAACAGAAATGAAATTTTCTTCTAAGAATACAAAACTAGCTTCATGATCAAGCAACAATGTGCAAAACCTGTGGTAGTCCACGAGTGAAATTATTAAGCTATTAAATAACATATTCATGTGTACAATAGTCAAATGTCAGTGACAGGGAGGCTATGTAGACTAAGAGAGTGTGAAACCGAAACGGCAAGTCTTTATATTTATAATGGGGTAATTAAATTGTATGCTGCAGTTGTCAATGTCATGCGAAAATTTATGACGTGAATGCCAAATATTTATTCTACCTTTTACTGCATGCATGCATATACAGTATACGTCTACTCTTGAAGAACAATTAATGTATAGTTGCTAAGTTGCTTTCATAATTTTGATGACAATTGCTGGAGATCTTCGTTCACAACTTCATTATTTCTAAACTTTACAGCAGTCATATTTCAGATGCTTGTCATCTCAAACGACTTCCCTTTACCTACCAACTGGATTGCATTATTATTTGACAAATTGTTGCAACAAAGTTATTTAAATACTTTAGTCAAATTTTGTGAGCTATTGGTGTACTGTATTAAAATTTGATTGGCCTACTAAACAATAACCATACTTTATTACCATAGGTTTTAAATAGTACAATAGCTTTAATAGTCAAGCTATTAGTGCACTGCCTCTCACCACTGAGGACCAGAGTAAAGCCCATTTGGATTGAGTTAGTATTTGAATGGGTGACCATGCACCTGTCCGGGCTTGGAACTTATGCCAGATATGAGTAGAGTTGTTAGCACTTAGCCATCTGTGCCTTGCTGGCTTTACTCTGAGAGTCTGAGTTGACTGAGTTCTTTATCAAAGTTAAACCACAGCATCCCCTGTGAGCATACAGTAGACAATTTTGTCCAAAATCTTGTTCAGCTCTAGATCTGAATACAAAGTTGTTACAACTATATAATTCCATCAATTTTGCCATGAATCTTGTTCAGCTATGAATACAAGGTTGTTACAAGTACACAGTTGCATCATTGTTTTTACCATTAAACGCTGCACGCCTGGGCGTGCCTACTTTTTATTTATTTATGTTTGTTATTTTTAGAGGAAAATGTTTTGGAGATACTTGTAACGCTAAGTAAGATAATCTAGCGTTAATTTTCTATCAACATAAGGGGGTCGCTGATGATCAATTGTAGGTTGGGGGATCTCAATCGAGGACGCCAAGCGACTGTGTACACACCATTGTAGGTTGTGCCGATTGACGCCGGGACTGCTTTTTGCTAAGAGAACTAGAATGAAGACAGGGCAAAACATTGGGCGTGGTCGGCCACCTAGTTGACCGCGTGTTTGTATCGAGAAGACCCTCTCTCTATTTAGAGAGCAACAATTGGGAAAAGAATGAAAGTACGGGAATTTTTCATATTCTCTCCGTTCTTGTCGAGGAAAGTTAACTGGTTGATCCTGTCAGTAACATATGCTAATCTCAGAGATTAAGCCATGCACGTCTAAGTACAAGCACTTGAACTGTGAAACTACGTATAGCTCATTAAATCGGTTATCGTCTATTTGATTGTACCTTTGTTACTTGGATAACCGTAGCAATTCTAAAGCAAATACATGCGAAAAGTCCCGACTACGGGAACGCGGATGCATTAAAGAGATTTCAAACCGCCGTTGGTGAATCTAAATAACTATGCGAAGTGCATGGCCCTTGCGCCGGCGATGTTTCATCCAAATTTCTGCCTTGTCGATGGTAGTGTAGTGGTTTACCATCGCCGCAACTGTTAACGGAGAATCATTGTACGAACCCGGCTACCATATGTAATGAAGGTGTAAAATATCCAATCCAGACGGAGACGGATGACGGAGACGATGATAGGAGACTGAGACGGATGACGGAGACGGTGATAGGAGACTGAGACGGATGACGCAGACGATGATAGGAGAATGAGACGGAGACGATGATAGGAGAATGAGACGGAGACGATGATAGGAGAATGAGACGGGGACGATGATAGGAGAATGAGACGGAGACGATGATAGAAGACGGAGACTGAGACGGTGATAGGAGAATGAGACGGAGACGGAGACGATGATAGGAGACGGAGACTGAGAAGATGATAGGAGAATGAGACGGAGACGGAGACGATGATAGGATAATGAGACGGAGACGATGATAGGAGAATGAGACGGAGACGGAGACGGAGACCATGATAGGAGAATGAGACGGAGACGGAGACGGGGACGATGATAGGAGAATGAGACCGGAGGACGATGATAGGAGAATGAGACGGAGACGGAGGACGATGATAGGAGAATGAAGACGGAAGACGATGATAGGAGAATGAGACGATAATAGGAGAATGAGACGACGACGATGATAGGAGAATGAGACGGAGGACGATGATAGGAGAATGAGACAGAGACGGATGATAGGAGAATGAGACAGAGACGGATGACAGGAGAATGATGATGTATGAGGACGATGTGTTAAGAGAATCCCAGCTAAAAGACTCTCTCGCCTTTTGAATAAAATTTGAAAATTACGTAAACTTGTTTGCAATCACGTTAAAAGAAATGTACCCAGGTCTTCTCATATCCATCGTTTGGTTTATGCATTTAGGCCGCAGGAACGGAATAAGCTGCTGAGCAATCAAGTAAGGTATTCAAATCAAATCGAAATGGAGATGTGGAAATCGAAATTTTTCCGATTTTGTTAAGGAAACAAAAATATTATATTCATTCCAAATACAGCCTTCTCTTTCCCACAGAATGTCTAAAAAGACTTTATTTAACCGCTTTTTAACCTAATTCAAATGTTCGAGAAATGACTAAAATCGGTCAAAAAGTAAAGGCTAACCCCTGAACTTTTTTTTAACCTCCAATTTAAAAAAAAAAAACAAAAAAAATATATTTGGCCCAAATACAGCCTTCTCCTTCCCACAGATGGTCTAAAAAGACTTCACTTAACCGTTTTTTAACCTAAAAAATGGCCAATTATTGATTACGCCGAATGTGATTCGCTAGTCCACAGTTTTAGAAATATTTGTCAGGAGACACCGTCGGACACTGCAGGCATATTCCGTTAATATTAATTTATCCCTTCCACAGACTTGCGACCAACTCTCAGTCTTTTAACTCCCTTGTACTACAATTGTTTTACAAAGAGAATTATTTGAATTAATAATTTACGCGAAATTTTACTGAATTAAATGCCATGGATTTTGAAATATTACAAATTAATACAAACAGTTAATTTAATAGCTTCAAACATTGGCCGCTCGTGATCATATTTCATTTGGGGGTGTTTGACAAAACCAAAGAGCTCCACTGCAGGCGTTACTTCTAAGCCCTCTCCCCAGTCCCCTCATCCAGTAACGCCTGCTACGCAGGCTAAGTGTGTTGTTGTTGTACCTCTCTCTTTATATTTCAATTGGCGTTTACGCCAGCAAATAAATAAACGTGCGATAGATTTGCTTGCGCAGACGACCTTACAGAAAACATCTATATGCTCGTGAATATTCAAAGTCAACTCCTCGTCCACCACACTACTGGAAAACATATGTTTCGGAGCGCTCCGCTGCTGCTGCTGCTGGTACGCGAACTTGTATTGAACGATTGCAGATCCAGACCTCGCTTGCGACCTGCTATTTTTTTTTTCAACTTTAACAACATCCTCCTCGTTCTTTTGTTTATTTATGTTTGTTGTTTTTGGACGAAATTTTTTTGGAGATACTTGTGACGCTAAGTAAGATAATCAAGCGTAATTTTTCTGCCTACATGAGGGGGTCGGGGAAGGTAAATGTTGGTTGATGAGAGCGGGTGATGCTATTGTAGATAGTAATTTCAATCCGGGTTATGTCAGGTCTATATTTCGATTAGCGTTTACGCTAGCAAATAAATAACGTGCGACAGATTTGCTTGCGTAGACAACCTTACAGAAAACATCTATCTTGCTCGTGAATGAATATTCAAAGTCAACTCCTCGCCCACACTACTGGAAACCATATGTTGCGGAGCGACCCGCTGCTGCTGCTGCTACGCAGCGAACTTGTATTGAACGATTGCAGTACCAGACCTTGCTAATTTTCTTCTTTTTTTTTGTCGCTTTAACAACATCCTCCTCGTTCTTTTTTTTAATTATGATTGTTTTTGGAGGAAAATGTTTTTGAGATACTTGTAACGATAAGTAAGTTAATCGAGCGTAATTTTTCTACCAACATGTGGGGGTCGGGGATGATAAATGTTGGAAATTTTAGGAAATTTTTTTGGAGATACTTGTAACGCTAAATAAGATAATCGAGCGTAATTTTACTACCAACGTGACCGGGTTGGTAATGATAAATGTTGGTTGAGGAGGTGCTGGCTGGCGATGAAGGTTGTAAATCGGTGATTTCAATCGAAGACACCGAGGGACTGTGTATTATACACACCATTGTAGGTGGCGCCGGGACTGTTTTTTCGCTATAAGAGAACTAGTAGTTGACCGCGTGTTTGTTGTATCAAGAAGATCACTCTCCATTTAGAGAGTATCAATTGCGGAAAAAATGAAAGTAACGGAATTTTTCAATTCACTCCGCTTTTGTAGAGGAAAGTTAACTGGTTGATCCTGCCAGTAAGATATGCTTGTCTCAAATATTAAGACAATGCACGTCTAAGTACAAGCACTTTGTACTGTGAAGCTGCGAATGGCTCGGCTCGTTGATATTGTTTATTTGATTGCACCTTTGCTACTTGGATAACCGTAGCTAATATATGCGAATAGTCCCGACTACTGGAAGGAAGGGATGCATTGATTAGATTTAAAACCAATGCAGTGTACACTTGGTTTGTTTGTGATTCTAAATAACTAGCCGAAGCGCATGGCCTTTGCGCCGGCGATGTTTCATTCAAATTTCTGTCTATCAACCGTCGATGGTAATGTAGTTGGCTTACCATGGTTGCAACTGGTGACGTAGAATCATGATTCTGCTTAAAGTTGAAACTTAAAGGAATTGACGGACGGGGGAGCACCAGGAGTGGAGCCTGCATGCGGCTTAATTTGACTCAACACGGGAAACCTAAAACCTTACCAGGTCCGAACATTGTAAGGATTGACACATTGTGAGGTCTTTCTCGATTCTATGGATGGTGGTGCATGGCCGTTCTTAGTTCGTGGAATGATTTGTTGTCTGGTTGATTCCGCGAACGAGAACTTTACCTGTTAAATAGAGTCAGTCGATTTCCGAGTCGTCCACAACTTCTTAGAGGGACTGTTGGTGTGCAGACAGTCAGGAAGGCAATAACAGGTCTGTGATGCCTTTAGATGTTCCGGACCGCACGCCTGCTACAATGACGATGCCAACTCCTTGCACCTTCACCGAAAGTTGTGGGGTATTCTTCTGAATCATCGTCGTCGGATGGGAATAGATAATTGCAATTATTGAACTTGAACGAGGAATTTCTAGTAAGCGCGAGTCCATCAACTTGCGTTGATTAAGTCCCTGCCCTTTTTATATACACACCGCCCGTCGCTACTACGGATTGGAATGGTTTAGCGAGGTCTTCGGATTTGGCACTGTCGGATTCGAAAGAGCGTGACGCCCGCCGAGAAGTTGGTCAAAACTTGATTACTCAGAAGAAGGGTAAAAAAGTCGTAACAAGGTTTTCCGTACGTGGACCTGCGGAAGGGATCATCACCGACTTGTAATTGAACCGCTTGCGGATCCAAACCTTGCTTGTGATGATCTACTAATTTTCTTCTTTTTTTGTCGCTTTAAGAACATCCTTCTCGTTCTTTTTTTATTTATGTTTGTTGTTTTTGGACTAAAATGTTTTGGAGATACATGTAACGCTAAGTAAGATAATCGAGCGTAATTTTTCTACCGTGACGGGGTCGGTGATGATAAATGTTGGTTGATGAGAGCGGGCGATGCGATTGTAGATTGGATTGTTGCTCTCAAGCCGGGTTAATGTAGTCAGGTCTAGGCAATTTTACTAATTTTACTACCTTGATGAGAGCGGGCGATGCGATTGCAGATTGGATTGTTGATCTCAATCTGGGTTATGTATGTGTCAGGTCTAGGCAATTAAGTGTGTCGAGCATCTCTCTTTATATTTCAATTGGCGTTTACCTCGGCAAATAAATAAACGTGCGAGAGAGTTGCTTGCAAAATGTATGGTGGACAAGGTCGTCCAGATGCAAGCAAATCGTCTGTATCTGCAGAAAACAATGTATCTGCTCGTGAATGGAATAATATATTCAAAGTGAACTCCTTGTCCACCACACTACTGCTGGAAACAACCAATATGTTGCGGAGCTACTCGCTGCTGCTACGCAGCGAACTTGTATTGAACGTTTTCAGAACCAGACCTTTTCTTGTGATCTGCCAATTTTCTTCTTTTTTGTCGCTTTAACAACATCCTCCTCGTTCTTTTTTTATTTCTGATTGTTGTTTTTGGAGGAAAATTTTTTGGAGATACTTGTAACGCTAAGTAAGATAATCGAGCGTAATTTTTCAACCAACATGACCGGGTCGGGGGTGATAAATGTTGGTTCATGAGAGGGTTATGTCAGGTCTAGGCGATTAAGTGTGTGTTTGTACCTCTCTCTTTATATTTCGATTGGTGTTTACGCCAGCAAACAAATAAACGTGCGATAGATTTGTTTGCGTAGACGGACCTTACAGAAAACATCTATGCACTCGTGAATATCTCCTCGTCGAGCACACTACTGAAAACCATATGTTGCAGTGCGACCCGCTGCTGCTACGCAGCGAACTTGTATTGAACGTTTGAAGATCCAGACCTTGCTTGAGACCTGCTAATTTTCTTATTTTATTTGTCGGTTTAACGACATCCTCCTCCTTTTTTTTTATTTATGTTTTGTTGTTTTTGGAGATACTTGTAACGCTGAGTAAGATAATCGAGCGTAATTTTTCTACCAACATGAGGGGGGTCGGGGATAATGAATGTTGGTTCATGAGAGCTGGCATCGTTAATATTGTAGAAAGGTAATCTCAATCCGGGTTATGTCAGGTCTAGGCAATTAAGTGTGTTGTACCTCTCTCGTTATATTTCGATTTGGCGTTTACGCCAGGAAACAAATAAACGTGCGACAGCTTTGCTTGTGTAGACGACCTTACAGAACACATCTATCTGCTCTCGTGAATATTCAAAGTCAACTCTCCTCGATATACTGGAAACCATATGTTGGGGACACTTAAAACACTTTTTTACGAGGGTAATTTTACTACCAACATATGACCGGGTCGCTGATGATAAATGTTGGTGATGAGAGCGAGCGATGCGATTGTAGATCTCAATTGAGGACACCAAGCGTCTGGGTACACACCATTGTAGGTTGTGCCGAGTGGCGTCGGAACCGGCAAAATGCTAAGAGAACTAGAATGAAGACAAGGGAAAACATTGGGCGTGGTTGACCGCGTGTGTGCGTCCAGAAGATCTCTCTGCATTTAGAGTTTCACAATTGTCCCCGTTCTTGTCGAGGAAAGTTAACTTGTTGATCCTGCCAGTAACAACAACAATATGCTTGTCTCAAAGATTAAGACACACAAGCACCTTGTAATGTGAAACTGCGAATGGCTCATTAAATTGGTTATCGGTTATTTGATCGTTACCTTTGCTACTTGGATAACCGTAGCAATTCTAAAGCTAATAATACACATGTGTAAAGTCCCAACTACTAGAACGCGGATGCAATCATTAGACCTCAAAAAATGTTTTTGAGATACTAGTAACGATAAGTAAGGTAATCTAGCGTAATTTTTCTACCAACATGTGGGGGTCGGGGATGATAAATGTTGGAAATTTTAGGAAATTTTTTTGGAGATACTTGTAACGCTAAATAAGATAATCGAGCGTAATTTTACTACCAACATGACCGGATTGGTAATGATAAATGTTGGTTGATGAGGTGCTGGCTGGCGGCGATGAAGGTTGTAAATCGGTGATTTCAATCGAAGACACCGAGGGACTGTGTATACACACCATTGTAGGTGGCGCCGGGACTGCTCTTTGCTATAAGAGAACTAGTAGTTGACCGCGTGTTTGTTGTATCAAGAAGATCTCTCTCCATTTAGAGAGTATCAATTGGGGAAAAAATGAAAGTAACGGAATTTTTCAATTCACTCCGCTTTTGTAGAGGAAAGTTAACTGGTTGATCCTGCCAGTAAGATATGCTTGTCTCAAATATTAAGACAATGCACGTCTAAGTACAAGCACTTTGTACTGTGAAGCTGCGAATGGCTCGGCTCGTTGATATCGTTTGTTTGATTGCACCTTTGCTACTTGGATAACCGTAGCTAATATATGCGAATAGTCCCGACTACTGGAAGGAAGGGATGCATTGATTAGATTTAAAACCAATGCAGTGTACACTTGGTTTGTTTGTGATTCTAAATAACTAGCCGAAGCGCATGGCCTTTGCGCCGGCGATGTTTCAGTCAAATTTCTGTCTATCAACCGTCGATGGTAATGTAGTGGCTTACCATGGTTGCAACTGGTGACGTAGAATCTGGTTCTGTCTTAAAGTTGAAACTTAAAGGAATTGACGGACGGGGAGCACCAGGAGTGGAGCCTGCATGCGGCTTAATTTGACTCAACACGGAAACCTTACCAGGTCCGAACATTGTAAGGATTGACACATTGTGAGGTCTTTCTCGATTCTATGGACGGTGGTGCATGGCCGTTATTAGTTCGTGGAATGATTTGTTGTCTGGTTTATTCCGCGAACGAGAACATTACCTGCTAAATAGAGTCAGTCGATTTCCGAGTTGTCCACAACTTCTTAGAGGGACTGTTGGTGTGCAGACAGTCAGAAAGGCAATAACAGGTCTGTGATGCCTTTAGATGCTCCGGACCGCACGCCTGCTACAATGACGATGCCAACTCCTTGCTCCTTCACCGAAAGTTGTAGGGTATTCTTCTGAATCATCGTCGTCGGATGGGAATAGATAATTGCAATTATTGAAATTGAACGAGGAATTTCTAGTAAGCGAGAGTCCATCAACTTGCTTTGATTAAGTCCCTGCCCTTTTTATATACACACCGCCCGTCGCTATACTACGGATTGGAATGGTTTAGCGTGGTCTTCGGATTTGGCACTGTCGGATTCGAAAGAGCGTGACGCCCGCCGAGAAGTTGGTCAAAACTTGATTACTCAGAAGAAGGGTAAAAAAGTCGTAACAAGGTTTTCCGTACGTGGACCTGCGGAAGGGATCATCACCGACTTGTAATTGAACCGGTTGCGGATCCAAACCTTGCTTGTGATGATCTACTAATTTTCTTCTTTTTTTGTCGCTTTAAGAACATCCTCCTCGTTCTTTTTTTATTTATGTTTGTTGTTTTTGGACTAAAATTTTTTGGAGATACATGTAACGCTAAGTAAGATAATCGAGCGTAATTTTTCTACCGTGACGGGGTCGGTGATGATAAATGTTGGTTGATGAGAGCGGGCGATGCGATTGTAGATTGGATTGTTGCTCTCAAGCCGGGTTAATGTAGTCAGGTCTAGGCAATTTTACTAATTTTACTACCTTGATGAGAGCGGGCGATGCGATTGCAGATTGGATTGTTTGATCTCAATCTGGGTTATGTATGTGTCAGGTCTAGGCAATTAAGTGTGTCGAGCATCTCTCTTTATATTTCAATTGGCGTTTACCTCGGCAAATAAATAAACGTGCGAGAGAGTTGCTTGCAAAATGTATGGTGGACGACAAGGTCGTCCAGATGCAAGCAAATCGTCTGTATCTGCAGAAAACAATGTATCTGCTCGTGAATGAATAATATATTCAAAGTGAACTGCTTGTCCACCACACTACTGCTGGAAACAACCAATATGTTGCGGAGCTACTCGCTGCTGCTACGCAGCGAACTTGTATTGAACGTTTTCAGAACCAGACCTTTTCTTGTGATCTGCCAATTTTCTTCTTTTTTGTCGCTTTAACAACATCCTCCTCGTTCTTTTTTTATTTATGATTGTTGTTTTTGGAGGAAAATTTTTTGGAGATACTTGTAACGCTAAGTAAGATAATCGAGCGTAATTTTTCAACCAACATGACCGGGTCGGGGGTGATAAATGTTGGTTCATGAGAGGGTTATGTCAGGTCTAGGCGATTAAGTGTGTGTTTGTACCTCTCTCTTTATATTTCGATTGGTGTTTACGCCAGCAAACAAATAAACGTGCGATAGATTTGTTTGCGTAGACGGACCTTACAGAAAACATCTATGCACTCGTGAATATCTCCTCGTCGAGCACACTACTGAAAGCCATATGTTGCAGTGCGACCCGCTGCTGCTACGCAGCGAACTTGTATTGAACGTTTGAAGATCCAGACCTTGCTTGAGACCTGCTAATTTTCTTATTTTATTTGTCGGTTTAACGACATCCTCCTCCTTTTTTTTTATTTATGTTTTGTTGTTTTTGGAGATACTTGTAACGCTGAGTAAGATAATCGAGCGTAATTTTTCTACCAACATGAGGGGGGTCGGGGATAATGAATGTTGGTTCATGAGAGCTGGCATCGTTAATATTGTAGAAAGGTAATCTCAATCCGGGTTATGTCAGGTCTAGGCAATTAAGTGTGTTGTACCTCTCTCGTTATATTTCGATTTGGCGTTAACGCCAGGAAACAAATAAACGTGCGACAGCTTTGCTTGTGTAGACGACCTTACAGAACACATCTGTCTGCTCTCGTGAATATTCAAAGTCAACTCTCCTCGATATACTGGAAACCATATGTTGGGGACACTTAAAACACTTTTTTACGAGGGTAATTTTACTACCAACATATGACCGGGTCGCTGATGATAAATGTTGGTGATGAGAGCGAGCGATGCGATTGTAGATCTCAATTGAGGACACCAAGCGTCTGGGTACACACCATTGTAGGTTGTGCCGAGTGGCGTCGGAACCGGCAAAATGCTAAGAGAACTAGAATGAAGACAAGGGAAAACATATTGGGCGTGGTTGACCGCGTGTGTGCGTCCAGAAGATCTCTCTGCATTTAGAGTTTCACAATTGTCCCCGTTCTTGTCGAGGAAAGTTAACTTGTTGATCCTGCCAGTAACAACAACAATATACTTGTCTCAAAGATAAAGACACACAAGCACCTTGTAATGTGAAACTGCGAATGGCTCATTAAATTGGTTATCGGTTATTTGATCGTTACCTTGGCTACTTGGATAACCGTAGCAATTCTAAAGCTAATAATACACATGTGTAAAGTCCCGACTACTATAACGCGGATGCCATCATTAGACCTCAAAGCAGTGCAGGTGCACACATTTCTAACGGGGACGGGGACGGGGACGGGGACGGGGACGGGGACGGGGACGGGGACGGGGACGGGGACGGGGACGGGGACGGGGACGGGGACGGGGACGGGGACGGGGACGGAGACGGGGACGGGGACGGGGACGGGGACGGGGACGGGGACGGGGACGGGGACGGGGACGGGGACGGGGACGGGACGGGGACGGGGACGGAGACGGAGACGGAGACGGAGACGGAGACGGAGACGGAGACGGAGACGGAGACGGAGACGGAGACGGAGACGGAGACGGAGACGGAGACGGAGACGGAGACGGAGACGGAGACGGAGACGGAGACGGAGACGGAGACGGAGACGGAGACGGAGACGGAGAGACGGAGACGGAGACGGAGACGGAGACGGAGACGGAGACGGAGACGGAGACGGAGACGGAGACGGAGACGGAGACGGAGACGGAGACGGAGACGGAGACGGAGACGGAGACGGAGACGGAGACGGAGACGGAGACGGAGACGGAGACGGAGACGGAGACGGAGACGGAGACGGAGACGGAGACGGAGACGGAGACGGAGACGGAGACGGAGACGGAGACGGAGACGGAGACGGAGACGGAGACGGAGACGGAGACGGAGACGGAGACGGAGACGGAGACGGAGACGGAGACGGAGACGGAGACGGAGACGGAGACGGAGACGGAGACGGAGACGGAGACGGAGACGGAGACGGAGACGGAGACGGAGACGGAGACGGAGACGGAGACGGAGACGGAGACGGAGACGGAGACGGAGACGGAGACGGAGACGGAGACGGAGACGGAGACGGAGACGGAGACGGAGACGGAGACGGAGACGGAGACGGAGACGGAGACGGAGACGGAGACGGAGACGGAGACGGAGACGGAGACGGAGACGGAGACGGAGACGGAGACGGAGACGGAGACGGAGACGGAGACGGAGACGGAGACGGAGACGGAGACGGAGACGGAGACGGAGACGGAGACGGAGACGGAGACGGAGACGGAGACGGAGACGGAGACGGAGACGGAGACGGAGACGGAGACGGAGACGGAGACGGAGACGGAGACGGAGACGGAGACGGAGACGGAGACGGAGACGGAGACGGAGACGGAGACGGAGACGGAGACGGAGACGGAGACGGAGACGGAGACGGAGACGGAGACGGAGACGGAGACGGAGACGGAGACGGAGACGGAGACGGAGACGGAGACGGAGACGGAGACGGAGACGGAGACGGAGACGGAGACGGAGACGGAGACGGAGACGGAGACGGAGACGGAGACGGAGACGGAGACGGAGACGGAGACGGAGACGGAGACGGAGACGGAGACGGAGACGGAGACGGAGACGGAGACGGAGACGGAGACGGAGACGAGACGGAGACGGAGACGGAGACGGAGACGGAGACGGAGACGGAGACGGAGACGGAGACGGAGACGGAGACGGAGACGGAGACGGAGACGGAGACGGAGACGGAGACGGAGACGGAGACGGAGACGGAGACGGAGACGGAGACGGAGACGGAGACGGAGACGGAGACGGAGACGGAGACGGAGACGGAGACGGAGACGGAGACGGAGACGGAGACGGAGACGGAGACGGAGACGGAGACGGAGACGGAGACGGAGACGGAGACGGAGACGGAGACGGAGACGGAGACGGAGACGGAGACGGAGACGGAGACGGAGACGGAGACGGAGACGGAGACGG
Organism: Paragorgia papillata; assembly: GCA_035771165.1. Taxonomy (NCBI): domain Eukaryota; kingdom Metazoa; phylum Cnidaria; class Anthozoa; order Scleralcyonacea; family Coralliidae; genus Paragorgia; species Paragorgia papillata. Next base: position 4,123,170 of record JAWNZC010000265.1, read on the forward strand.
AGACGGAGACGGAGACGGAGACGGAGACGGAGACGGAGACGGAGACGGAGACGGAGACGGAGACGGAGACGGAGACGGAGACGGAGACGGAGACGGAGACGGAGACGGAGACGGAGACGGAGACGGAGACGGAGACGGAGACGGAGACGGAGACGGAGACGGAGACGGAGACGGAGACGGAGACGGAGACGGAGACGGAGACGGAGACGGAGACGGAGACGGAGACGGAGACGGAGACGGAGACGGAGACGGAGACGGAGACGGAGACGGAGACGGAGACGGAGACGGAGACGGAGACGGAGACGGAGACGGAGACGGAGACGGAGACGGAGACGGAGACGGAGACGGAGACGGAGACGGAGACGGAGACGGAGACGGAGACGGAGACGGAGACGGAGACGGAGACGGAGACGGAGACGGAGACGGAGACGGAGACGGAGACGGAGACGGAGACGGAGACGGAGACGGAGACGGAGACGGAGACGGAGACGGAGACGGAGACGGAGACGGAGACGGAGACGGAGACGGAGACGGAGACGGAGACGGAGACGGAGACGGAGACGGAGACGGAGACGGAGACGGAGACGGAGACGGAGACGGAGACGGAGACGGAGACGGAGACGGAGACGGACGAGACGGAGACGGAGACGGAGACGGAGACGGAGACGGAGACGGAGACGGAGACGGAGACGGAGACGGAGACGGAGACGGAGACGGAGACGGAGACGGAGACGGAGACGGAGACGGAGACGGAGACGGAGACGGAGACGGAGACGGAGACGGAGACGGAGACGGAGACGGAGACGGAGACGGAGACGGAGACGGAGACGGAGACGGAGACGGAGACGGAGACGGAGACGGAGACGGAGACGGAGACGGAGACGGAGACGGAGACGGAGACGGAGACGGAGACGGAGACGGAGACGGAGACGGAGACGGAGACGGAGACGGAGACGGAGACGGAGACGGAGACGGAGACGGAGACGGAGACGGAGACGGAGACGGAGACGGAGACGGAGACGGAGACGGAGACGGAGACGGAGACGGAGACGGAGACGGAGACGGAGACGGAGACGGAGACGGAGACGGAGACGGAGACGGAGACGGAGACGGAGACGGAGACGGAGACGGAGACGGAGACGGAGACGGAGACGGAGACGGAGACGGAGACGGAGACGGAGACGGAGACGGAGACGGAGACGGAGACGGAGACGGAGACGGAGACGGAGACGGAGACGGAGACGGAGACGGAGACGGAGACGGAGACGGAGACGGAGACGGAGACGGAGACGGAGACGGAGACGGAGACGGAGACGGAGACGGAGACGGAGACGGAGACGGAGACGGAGACGGAGACGGAGACGGAGACGGAGACGGAGACGGAGACGGAGACGGAGACGGAGACGGAGACGGAGACGGAGACGGAGACGGAGACGGAGACGGAGACGGAGACGGAGACGGAGACGGAGACGGAGACGGAGACGGAGACGGAGACGGAGACGGAGACGGAGACGGAGACGGAGACGGAGACGGAGACGGAGACGGAGACGGAGACGGAGACGGAGACGGAGACGGAGACGGAGACGGAGACGGAGACGGAGACGGAGACGGAGACGGAGACGGAGACGGAGACGGAGACGGAGACGGAGACGGAGACGGAGACGGAGACGGAGACGGAGACGGAGACGGAGACGGAGACGGAGACGGAGACGGAGACGGAGACTGAGACGGAGACGGAGACGGAGACGGAGACGGAGACGGAGACGGAGAGACGGAGACGGAGACGGAGACGGAGACGGAGACGGAGACGGAGACGGAGACGGAGACGGAGACGGAGACGGAGACGGAGACGGAGACGGAGACGGAGACGGAGACGGAGACGGAGACGGAGACGGAGACGGAGACGGAGACGGAGACGGAGACGGAGACGGAGACGGAGACGGAGACGGAGACGGAGACGGAGACGGAGACGGAGACGGAGACGGAGACGGAGACGGAGACGGAGACGAGACGGAGACGGAGACGGAGACGGAGACGGAGACGGAGACGGAGACGGAGACGGAGACGGAGACGGAGACGGAGACGGAGACGGAGACGGAGACGGAGACGGAGACGGAGACGGAGACGGAGACGGAGACGGAGACGGAGACGGAGACGGAGACGGAGACGGAGACGGAGACGGAGACGGAGACGGAGACGGAGACGGAGACGGAGACGGAGACGGAGACGGAGACGGAGACGGAGACGGAGACGGAGACGGAGACGGAGACGGAGACGGAGACGGAGACGGAGACGGAGACGGAGACGGAGACGGAGACGGAGACGGAGACGGAGACGGAGACGGAGACGGAGACGGAGACGGAGACGGAGACGGAGACGGAGACGGAGACGGAGACGGAGACGGAGACGGAGACGGAGACGGAGACGGAGACGGAGACGGAAACGGAGACGGAGACGGAGACGGAGACGGAGACGGAGACGGAGACGGAGACGGAGACGGAGACGGAGACGGAGACGGAGACGGAGACGGAGACGGAGACGGAGACGGAGACGGAGACGGAGACGGAGACGGAGACGGAGACGGAGACGGAGACGGAGACGGAGACGGAGACGGAGACGGAGACGGAGACGGAGACGGAGACGGAGACGGAGACGGAGACGGAGACGGAGACGGAGACGGAGACGGAGACGGAGACGGAGACGGAGACGGAGACGGAGACGGAGACGGAGACGGAGACGGAGAGACGGAGACGGAGACGGAGACGGAGACGGAGACGGAGACGGAGACGGAGACGGAGACGGAGACGGAGACGGAGACGGAGACGGAGACGGAGACGGAGACGGAGACGGAGACGGAGACGGAGACGGAGACGGAGACGGAGACGGAGACGGAGACGGAGACGGAGACGGAGACGGAGACGGAGACGGAGACGGAGACGGAGACGGAGACGGAGACGGAGACGGAGACGGAGACGGAGACGGAGACGGAGACGGAGACGGAGACGGAGACGGAGACGGAGACGGAGACGGAGACGGAGACGGAGACGGAGACGGAGACGGAGACGGAGACGGAGACGGAGACGGAGACGGAGACGGAGACGGAGACGGAGACGGAGACGGAGACGGAGACGGAGACGGAGACGGAGACGGAGACGGAGACGGAGACGGAGACGGAGACGGAGACGGAGACGGAGACGGAGACGGAGACGGAGACGGAGACGGAGACGGAGACGGAGACGGAGACGGAGACGGAGACGGAGACGGAGACGGAGACGGAGACGGAGACGGAGACGGAGACGGAGACGGAGACGGAGACGGAGACGGAGACGGAGACGGAGACGGAGACGGAGACGGAGACGGAGACGGAGACGGAGACGGAGACGGAGACGGAGACGGAGACGGAGACGGAGACGGAGACGGAGACGGAGACGGAGACGGAGACGGAGACGGAGACGGAGACGGAGACGGAGACGGAGACGGAGACGGAGACGGAGACGGAGACGGAGACGGAGACGGAGACGGAGACGGAGACGGAGACGGAGACGGAGACGGAGACGGAGACGGAGACGGAGACGGAGACGGAGACGGAGACGGAGACGGAGACGGAGACGGAGACGGAGACGGAGACGGAGACGGAGACGGAGACGGAGACGGAGACGGAGACGGAGACGGAGACGGAGACGGAGACGGAGACGGAGACGGAGACGGAGACGGAGACGGAGACGGAGACGGAGACGGAGACGGAGACGGAGACGGAGACGGAGACGGAGACGGAGACGGAGACGGAGACGGAGACGGAGACGGAGACGGAGACGGAGACGGAGACGGAGACGGAGACGGAGACGGAGACGGAGACGGAGACGGAGACGGAGACGGAGACGGAGACGGAGACGGAGACGGAGACGGAGACGGAGACGGAGACGGAGACGGAGACGGAGACGGAGACGGAGACGGAGACGGAGACGGAGACGGAGACGGAGACGGAGACGGAGACGGAGACGGAGACGGAGACGGAGACGGAGACGGAGACGGAGACGGAGACGGAGACGGAGACGGAGACGGAGACGGAGACGGAGACGGAGACGGAGACGGAGACGGAGACGGAGACGGAGACGGAGACGGAGACGGAGACGGAGACGGAGACGGAGACGGAGACGGAGACGGAGACGGAGACGGAGACGGAGACGGAGACGGAGACGGAGACGGAGACGGAGACGGAGACGGAGACGGAGACGGAGACGGAGACGGAGACGGAGACGGAGACGGAGACGGAGACGGAGACGGAGACGGAGACGGAGACGGAGACGGAGACGGAGACGGAGACGGAGACGGGAGACGGAGACGGAGACGGAGACGGAGACGGAGACGGAGACGGAGACGGAGACGGAGACGGAGACGGAGACGGAGACGGAGACGGAGACGGAGACGGAGACGGAGACGGAGACGGAGACGGAGACGGAGACGGAGACGGAGACGGAGACGGAGACGGAGACGGAGACGGAGACGGAGACGGAGACGGAGACGGAGACGGAGACGGAGACGGAGACGGAGACGGAGACGGAGACGGAGACGGAGACGGAGACGGAGACGGAGACGGAGACGGAGACGGAGACGGAGACGGAGACGGAGACGGAGACGGAGACGGAGACGGAGACGGAGACGGAGACGGAGACGGAGACGGAGACGGAGACGGAGACGGAGACGGAGACGGAGACGGAGACGGAGACGGAGACGGAGACGGAGACGGAGACGGAGACGGAGACGGAGACGGAGACGGAGACGGAGACGGAGACGGAGACGGAGACGGAGACGGAGACGGAGACGGAGACGGAGACGGAGACGGAGACGGAGACGGAGACGGAGACGGAGACGGAGACGGAGACGGAGACGGAGACGGAGACGGAGACGGAGACGGAGACGGAGACGGAGACGGAGACGGAGACGGAGACGGAGACGGAGACGGAGACGGAGACGGAGACGGAGACGGAGACGGAGACGGAGACGGAGACGGAGACGGAGACGGAGACGGAGACGGAGACGGAGACGGAGACGGAGACGGAGACGGAGACGGAGACGGAGACGGAGACGGAGACGGAGACGGAGACGGAGACGGAGACGGAGACGGAGACGGAGACGGAGACGGAGACGGAGACGGAGACGGAGACGGAGACGGAGACGGAGACGGAGACGGAGACGGAGACGGAGACGGAGACGGAGACGGAGACGGAGACGGAGACGGAGACGGAGACGGAGACGGAGACGGAGACGGAGACGGAGACGGAGACGGAGACGGAGACGGAGACGGAGACGGAGACGGAGACGGAGACGGAGACGGAGACGGAGACGGAGACGGAGACGGAGACGGAGACGGAGACGGAGACGGAGACGGAGACGGAGACGGAGACGGAGACGGAGACGGAGACGGAGACGGAGACGGAGACGGAGACGGAGACGGAGACGGAGACGGAGACGGAGACGGAGACGGAGACGGAGACGGAGACGGAGACGGAGACGGAGACGGAGACGGAGACGGAGACGGAGACGGAGACGGAGACGGAGACGGAGACGGAGACGGAGACGGAGACGGAGACGGAGACGGAGACGGAGACGGAGACGGAGACGGAGACGGAGACGGAGACGGAGACGGAGACGGAGACGGAGACGGAGACGGAGACGGAGACGGAGACGGAGACGGAGACGGAGACGGAGACGGAGACGGAGACGGAGACGGAGACGGAGACGGAGACGGAGACGGAGACGGAGACGGAGACGGAGACGGAGACGGAGACGGAGACGGAGACGGAGACGGAGACGGAGACGGAGACGGAGACGGAGACGGAGACGGAGACGGAGACGGAGACGGAGACGGAGACGGAGACGGAGACGGAGACGGAGACGGAGACGGAGACGGAGACGGAGACGGAGACGGAGACGGAGACGGAGACGGAGACGGAGACGGAGACGGAGACGGAGACGGAGACGGAGACGGAGACGGAGACGGAGACGGAGACGGAGACGGAGACGGAGACGGAGACGGAGACGGAGACGGAGACGGAGACGGAGACGGAGACGGAGACGGAGACGGAGACGGAGACGGAGACGGAGACGGAGACGGAGACGGAGACGGAGACGGAGACGGAGACGGAGACGGAGACGGAGACGGAGACGGAGACGGAGACGGAGACGGAGACGGAGACGGAGACGGAGACGGAGACGGAGACGGAGACGGAGACGGAGACGGAGACGGAGACGGAGACGGAGACGGAGACGGAGACGGAGACGGAGACGGAGACGGAGACGGAGACGGAGACGGAGACGGAGACGGAGACGGAGACGGAGACGGAGACGGAGACGGAGACGGAGACGGAGACGGAGACGGAGACGGAGACGGAGACGGAGACGGAGACGGAGACGGAGACGGAGACGGAGACGGAGACGGAGACGGAGACGGAGACGGAGACGGAGACGGAGACGGAGACGGAGACGGGAGACGGAGACGGAGACGGAGACGGAGACGGAGACGGAGACGGAGACGGAGACGGAGACGGAGACGGAGACGGAGACGGAGACGGAGACGGAGACGGAGACGGAGACGGAGACGGAGACGGAGACGGAGACGGAGACGGAGACGGAGACGGAGACGGAGACGGAGACGGAGACGGAGACGGAGACGGAGACGGAGAGACGGAGACGGAGACGGAGACGGAGACGGAGACGGAGACGGAGACGGAGACGGAGACGGAGACGGAGACGGAGACGGAGACGGAGACGGAGACGGAGACGGAGACGGAGACGGAGACGGAGACGGAGACGGAGACGGAGACGGAGACGGAGACGGAGACGGAGACGGAGACGGAGACGGAGACGGAGACGGAGACGGAGACGGAGACGGAGACGGAGACGGAGACGGAGACGGAGACGGAGACGGAGACGGAGACGGAGACGGAGACGGAGACGGAGACGGAGACGGAGACGGAGACGGAGACGGAGACGGAGACGGAGACGGAGACGGAGACGGAGACGGAGACGGAGACGGAGACGGAGACGGAGACGGAGACGGAGACGGAGACGGAGACGGAGACGGAGACGGAGACGGAGACGGAGACGGAGACGGAGACGGAGACGGAGACGGAGACGGAGACGGAGACGGAGACGGAGACGGAGACGGAGACGGAGACGGAGACGGAGACGGAGACGGAGACGGAGACGGAGACGGAGACGGAGACGGAGACGGAGACGGAGACGGAGACGGAGACGGAGACGGAGACGGAGACGGAGACGGAGACGGAGACGGAGACGGAGACGGAGACGGAGACGGAGACGGAGACGGAGACGGAGACGGAGACGGAGACGGAGACGGAGACGGAGACGGAGACGGAGACGGAGACGGAGACGGAGACGGAGACGGAGACGGAGACGGAGACGGAGACGGAGACGGAGACGGAGACGGAGACGGAGACGGAGACGGAGACGGAGACGGAGACGGAGACGGAGACGGAGACGGAGACGGAGACGGAGACGGAGACGGAGACGGAGACGGAGACGGAGACGGAGACGGAGACGGAGACGGAGACGGAGACGGATATATCGGTAGGTTGGATAGAACATGTGCACCTTGCGATACGCGAAGGTCATGATCGTTTCTGGTCCTTCCCCACCATACGATTATGTCTTCTTGAACGTTTGCGCAGCCACTTATTCCGTCGACTAATCTTCTCTTCAAACACTCCACTTGGACTTAGGATGACAAACGGAAGTCCCTTGAATTAGTATCTTCCGAATGGAGTGTTGAACGTGAGGATCTTTCGAACTTTGTCACTTTTATCTGCCAATAACCACTTGAGGCATCTAGCTTGGTGAAGAACTTGGCGTCAGCCAATCTCTACCATAATGGCTTCAGCGTTTCGCATTGGGTAGTGATCTCTCTTTAATTGCCTTGTTTAGGTCATGCGGATCGAGGCATATGGGTAGCTTTCCGTTGGGTTACTCGACTATCACAAGAGAAGTTACTTTCTGGAATTTCTGATCCATCATACCCATACAGTTTCTCCTTCGTTTGTCGTAGCCTTGGCTTTCTTGGTAGGCGTTGATACAGGTTTTGCGGAATTACATTGGCTTGTACTCGACATCTAATCCGAAGGTGTTAATTGATACAGTCCAAGCTTTCAGGTTGTCTTGTTTCCCACACATCTCCACTTGATATCGCGTATATAGTTTCTTCTTGTGTTTTTGGCAATTCGTCGTGTCTTTTCATTTTTGGACGGAGCCAACGAAGAAGTCGTCAATGCTTTCGTCACTGGAATCACTAGAATGTCTGCTACTTGAGAGGTTTACTTAGTCGACTTGCTTTGAGAGGCACACTTTAGCAAAGTGGTTGCGTTTTCCACATTTTTTGCATACTTTACCAAATGCAGGGCAATTGCCTTTGTCATCTTGACTACCACAATATCTACGAAATCGGAGTTTCGATTGTGCATACAATCTGAGTCGGGATAAAACGTAGTTCGTTAATAACATGAGGCTGAAGCAACCGCAGTAAACATAACATTTCTGATTTCAGAAACCTTTTAATGCTTAGGTATTCTATATGGATAAAATTTGCTTCTCAATTATCCTTGACAATAATCCTAAACGTAGTGTCTAAATATAATGAACTCAAAACATGAAAAAAAAGTCCCAGCCTATGTTATCTTCCCGTTATGCTTTAATAGACACGATGTAATTTGCATAGGGGCCCAAATTGAAAAGGAAACTAATTTGCACGTGGGCCTAAATAAAACTACGATTTGGTGTATTGCTCAAACACACTGTAAAACCAAGAACGTTTAAAGGCTTTGGGAACCGCAATGTTGTTAGATACGGAGATATTTACGAGTTATATTAGCAGTTCGAACATTGCTAAATACATAGCAAGCTCCGCACTTTGCATCGTTCGCAAGGAAAGTGGTGTTTTGGCAGATTTGTATCGCATGTTTAGCAGGATTACTATGGCTTACATAACAGAATGAGTCAAATAAGCAGTGTAAATAAATCGATGTTGGGAACCGACTGTGTATTTCGGTAAGCGAACATTTTTTGTTATAACGTTTCCTTACTTAACTCTTAACAGGAATCGAGCTCCGCAACCGAGAAGTCTATGTCCCTAGTAGGATAAATTTTAAAATTTACGATTTTACTGTATTATTCCTTATACGATTTGGCCGTCATGTTTAATAATGGCCTATATGCGCCCGCGCGACGCCATCTTGTCCCAAATTTCTGCTAATGCATTGGGTCTGGAACTGGACTACAACCGACAACGATATACAGTATATTCTTCTCATGGCTACAACCGCTACATTCTATAAATATTTAATACCACCGGTACAGAGTTGAGGATCAAAACGCTAATATTCTGGATCTTAATATATTGGCCTTTCTAATGCCCTTGGTCGAGCAATTGCAATGTACTATTTGTTTTTACTGACTGTTGCTTGTCGTTGAGTTTGAGATCGAGAATGGACATAAGTTTTATTTATCCATTAGGATTTAATCATTTATATTCAATGTTGTAAGTGCTTTGAACCTATGAGTATGTAATTTTGTCGCAAGTATGTTATCGATATCTTGAGGTGAATCTGATCTTCCTCGGTGCATTCCCACCTCTTTGCTCGCGCGTTATAGAGACATATGCGTTTTTCCAGTTGCCCGAGTGAACACCTGACCCAGGTGTCTTGTTAGAAGTTTTAAACGGTTTATTGGCAGAAGAGGTATACCGAAATTGGTCATCACAGATAACGCCAAAACATTTAAATCTGCGGCACGATACTTATCTGCAGTGTTCGAGCTACCTACTGTCCAGGCGTTTCTACTCGATCTCAAGATTAAGTGGCGGTTTAATCTGGAGCGTGCCCCGTAGTGGGGTGGATTCTTTGAACGTTTAAGTTCGATGTGTTAAACGTTGTTTTTTGAAGAAGATTCTACGAAACGCAAGATTTACCTATGAAGAGCTTCTGACTGTGATCATCGACATCGAATGTGCCTTAAACTCTCGACCTCTTACCTATATGTCTTCAGACGATACAGAGGAACCACTTACCGCCTCTCACTTGATGCTGGGAAGAAGAATACTGTGTCTATACCTGATGACATAGTGGCTACTGAAGAAAGTGAAGAAGGTGAAGCTACACTTCTTACCAAAAGGCAACGTAAAATGACATCAGTGTTGTCCCATTTCCGGAATCGATGGAAACAACAGCCGACACGTTACTTCGAAACGTGGTAAACGTACGACCCTTAGAAGACCACTGACGAAACTATTCCCATTCGAAGTTCGAGACACCACAGCTGCAACTGAAACGGTTCCTGTCAAGGCAACTAGTGACTGTCAACTGACGCGATTGACGAAACATCGCTCGTCGTCAGATACAACCGTGCTCATGACATAGCGGATATAGTTTAACAACCAGTATCCGCACAAAGCACGTCGTAGGAGACCCTTTTTAGTATCCGTGGATTACCGACTCAGCAGTTCAATTTCCAACCAAAGATTAATAAAATCACGGTCTGAAAGGCACACCACATATTTCATACAGACTTATAGTTCTAATACATGCTCGTGCACTTCGCTAGCTTTTTATATAAAAATACGATATATTTCGGCACATTTTCACCATAAAAATACCACTGAGCTTACAATTTTTACAATTTTTGACCTTTATTTTATAAATATATGTTTATGTTTAATAATATGGATGGTTGCGGACCACTTCAGTTGTCTGACAACATAAACATCTGCTTCTTTACATTCCCATGGGTGGGGCATTTGCATCAATTTCAAGATCCCTCTGTGGGGATTTTGTACAGTTATGCTGGTCCCATGCTGGGTCATTTGCAATGCTTTAAGGCAAAAATATCAAATGCCCGTCAAATGCTTGGGGGGGAGATGGTCACACTTGGAATTGATTGAGACATAAATGATCGCTTGAATCTACAGAATCCAAACAGGTGGGTGTCAGAAGTTTATTGAATACAATTACCAGGCAATTTGTCTTCGCTAACCGAAAAATCGCGGGCGTATTTGTGCTTTATTGACATTTTCATCATGCGAAAGTCAAAACACGATTTTAATAGCGAGTTCTCTGACCTTTTCTTCGTTTTTAATATGCCTTCCAAACTTGTCGATCCAGCGATTTGTTATTCAACTTGGTGTTTTTCGTTGAAGCTGAAGAAGTTCATTATCGGAGCAGCAGAAGTACGACATTTTGGGAATTTGATCTTAAAAAAATTGATTTCGACTCCTCGAGTCCTTTCTGTTCGAGCTCACAGGATCGATTAAACGTTTTCTTTTACCTCAAGATAAGTTCAGATATTTAGTTCATACTTTTATGTTCCAGGAATGTGCTTTTTACATATTCCTTTCAAAGCTTTTCTTGCGAACACGAGTTGATCGAATTTCTCTATTTTCAATAAAAACAGCAATTAACCCTTTCTCTGATGAACGATAGCAAAATATCTAGCCGTTTGCATTACTTTCAAAAAAGCTTTAAGGCAGTTTTAATATGTTTATTCATCTGTTTTCCTGAATCAAAATTATCTTTGGGAAAAATGGGTAACACGTTCAAAAATCGTCCATGGTCGGCCCAAGCAGAATATAGCGGGTTCAGAATATGGACTACGAGCGGGTGGTCCCTCCTTTCCCCGGGCGCGGGTTCATTTCAGGCGCGACGGGAAAGGAGGGCCTGCAGACAATGCACTAATCTATATATAGATCATTGAGACAATGTCGTTGAAGTTGTGGCCTCGAGGCTCCGCCCAGTCAGTTTAAAATTAACGAATTTCTCAATATCATTCGTTAGATTGAGTTTATAAATTATAATTTCACTTAAAGTGTCACTGAGACGAAATTTTTACCCCTACTTTTTTCTTTATGAGCCTAAAGTGCATGTATCGAAGACTTACCAAACGAAGTTTCATGTTGATATTCGGAAAAGTAAAGCAGATATTGACGAAAGAAATACGCAAATTCGCGGCCGCCATTAAAATGGACGTGTTTATTTGAGACTGGATCTAGGATGTCTGTGACGTCAGAGACTCAACCCAACAAAACACCTTGTGTGATAGTAAACAAGCGTGGCTTTGAAGAATCGCTCATTAAAATTAAATTATTCCATCATGCCATCATCACGCTTTGTTGTACAATATTGCAGCAATCAATCTGATATTAAAGCAGGAATATCCTTGGATAAGAGTCCAATTGACCAAATTGCGAAGTGAGTTTGGATTAAATTTGTCCAAACGAACCAATTTTAAAGTGTCACTGAGACGAAATTTTCACCTCTCATTTTTATTTCATCATTGTGAAGTATACCCACCTACAACCTACTGTACGAAGTTTTAACTCGAAATTCAAAAAAGAGGCGCTGTTATTGCGAGTATAGAAATCTTAAATTTGACGTGATAGCCTTAGTGCTGTATACAAGACGTTGTCAGTGAATGAAAAATAAAATATTCTATCAACGCACACAGTTATACAGGATTCTAGTAATGAATGAGCAGCATATAAGCCCAATTGACAAATCATACGAGAAAACTGGGTTACACGCAATTTAAACCAGATGATTCATAGTTTGTTTCAATCAATTTTCCATGAAGATTTTTAGAGCGACCTAATTACTACAAACAAGAGTTTTTCAGCGTGGTAATGTGCCTATTATATTTGAAAGACTAACAAAACTTTGGAGGCAGAGCAGTCTCGAGCTCCAAGGACGTGAACCGCTGGAAAATAAGCGAATATTTCTTGTCCCCTGTTCTTATATACCATACCATGGTAATCATAGTTCCACTATACTTTTACTTAAGATTATAAAATATATCATGTAAGTCTAAAGCAAACGTAGCTGAGTAAACAGCCGCCAAAGCAAACGACAACGAAGGTTGCATTTGATGTATTGTATTTGTATATATAAAATACATGTATAACTAGCAACTCATTTAGTATTTTAAAACTTAAAGAAAATGCTATTAGATGTTGCAAAATAAATAGCATAACTAACTCAATAAATATACAGTCTGATTTGCAAAGCAGCAAAGCGTAAATACTAATCTAAATATTTTAGGGTATCAAATGTATCAGGCATCAAATACAAACTAGAGCCACATTACATACACATATTTTTATACACATTCATACCAACATAAAGATAGTGTCTCTAGCTGACTAATACTAGCTTTCCCAAGAAGAAACCACAACGTCAGAATTGAAATGTTGCTATATTGAAAATGTATTGTACTTTTCTTCGGCAATATCTTGTTCGTATTGCGCGATTATCAATCTCGTCAGCCGAAGCAATACAATCATCGTCCTGGCAAATTCCGAAACCAGATTCGTCCAAATGGGCTACCATATACTCCAAACATATAACGGATGATTCGGTTTCAATCCATAGCCAGAAGAACAACTAAATGATGATGAATTCGACATTTTTGTTGTCAAATTATATGCGCTCTCGTTGTTTCTTCCTTCGTCACGCAAGTTTGGGTTAAGACGTCAAACACTTCTCAGATATCACTATTCACAGTGAAGCAAATTTTAATGGCGGACACAATTTTCAGCATTTCAAACGTTTATAACTTTAAACCTATTTGTCTATATCGGTTTAAATTTTGTACACGGGGTATTTATATCTCAATAAAGTTCGTCGAAGTTAAATTTTCACTAAACTTTGTGGTCGATTTTTCGTCTCAGTGGCACTTTAACGTAGAACCAGTCCCATATACCAGATTATATATATGTCAACATGATCGTTTGAATATGACAAAAATATTGATTCAAACATTGTGAAGATCGGATGTCTGTGAGAAAATGTATAAGCGATCGAACGCTGTCATTCCGGCCTATTTTAATATATTGGACAACTTAAATTATAATTTTACTACTCAATGCGTCCTGGAACTTTTGACACTTTAATATTTAATTATTTAATATTTAAAATTATGAAGACAGGGCAAAACATTGGGCGTGGTCGGCCACCTAGTTGACCGCGTGTTTGTATCGAGAAGACCCTCTCTCCATTTAGAGAGACTCTCTCGTCTAAAAGACTCTCTCCTCGCCTTTTGAATAAAATTTGAAAATTACGTAAACTTCTTTGCAAGCACGTTAAACGAAATGTACCCAGGTCTTCTCATATCCATCGTTTGGTTTATGCATTTAGCCCGCAGGAACGGAATAAGCTGCTGAGCAATCAAGTAAGGTATTCAAATCGAAATGGAAAAGGAAATCGAAATTTTTCCGATTTTTTTTAAAAAACAAAAAAAAAATATTTGGCCCAAATACAGCCTTCTCCTTCCCACAGATTGTCTAAAAGACTTCACTTAACCGTTTTTTACCGTAAAAAATGGCCAAGTTCGGTCAAAAAGTAAAGGCTAACCCCCTTTACTTTTTCCCCCGATTTTTAAAAAAAAACAAAAAAACACTTTATTTAACCGTTTTTTGACCGTAATTCAAAAGTTTCAAATATGGAGACGGAGACGGAGACGGAGACGGAGACGGAGACGGAGACGGAGACGGAGACGGAGACGGAGACGGAGACGGAGACGGAGACGGAGACGGAGACGGAGACGGAGACGGAAGTCGCTTGAATTAGTATCTTCCGAATGGAGTGTTGCACGTGAGGATCTTCGAACTTTGTTTGTCACTTTTATCTGCCAATAACCACTTGAGGCATCTAGCTTGGTGAAGAACTTGGCGTCAGCCATCTCTACTATAATGGCTTCAGCGTTTCGCATTGGGTAGTGATCTCTCTTTATTGCCTTGTTTAGGTCATGCGGATCGAGGCATATGCGTAGCTTTCCGTTGGGTTTCCTCGACTATCACAAGAGAAGTTACCCAATCTGTCGGTTCATCTACTTTGTCGATGATTTCGTTACTTTCCAAACGATCAAGCTCGGTCTTGAGCTTAATTTTCAATAGGTACGGTACTTTACGTACGCGGAGGGTGTACCACCGGAATGGCCTCTCGAGCCAAGTTGATGTGATGGTCTCCAGACAAATATTTTAAAGTGCCTCTGTGGCCTGTGGGATCTTTACATATTTAAATAACTTAGTTTAAAAGAAAATGCTTCCCAAAATTTTTTCTCAAAAATATTAAATCCCCGCCCAGTAACAGCGTTCCAAAGTTGGCCAAATCAGCCAAAATCGCGCCATTTTGAAAGTAGACCGTTTGTCAAGGGCCTGGGCTCTAATTGATAGAGTTACGTCACAGTAACTATTACATTATTATATATTTATAATGGGGTAATTAAATTGTATCCTGCAGTTGCCAATGTCATGCCAAAATTTATGATGTGAATGCCAAATATTTATTCTACCTTTTACTGCATGCGTGCATATACAGTATACGTCTACTCTTGAAGAACAATTAATGTATAGTTGCTAAGTTGCTTTCATAATTTTGATGACAATTGCTGGAGATCTTCGTTCACAACTTCATTATTTCTAAACTTTACAGCAGTCATACTTCAGATGCTTGTTATCTCAAACGACTTTCCTTTACCTACCAACTGGATTGCATTATTATTTGACAAATTGTTGCAACAAAGTTATTTAAATACTTTAGTCAAATTTTGTGAATTATTGGTGTACTGTCTTAAAATTTGATTAGCCTACTAAACAATAACCATACTTTATTACCATAGGTTTTAAATAGTACCATAGCTTTAATAGTCAAGCTATTAGTGCACTGCCTCTCACCACTGAGGACCAGAGTAAAGCCCATTTGGATTGAGTTAGTATTTGAATGGGTGACCATGCACCTGTCCGGGCTTGGAACTCATGCCAGATATGAGTAGAGTTGTTAGCACTTAGCCTTCTGTGCCTTGCTGGCTTTACTCTGAGTTCCTTTCTTAAGGTAAAAACACAGCATGGCTAGCATCGACAAAAATCTTGTTCAGCTCTGAATACAAGGTCACTACAAGTACATACAGTAATTACAACATTGTTTTTACTATAGTAGCTATAGGCATGATTGAACGCAGTAGATACATGCATGTCTGGACATGCCTATTTTTGTATCTAATGCGCATGTTGCTGTCGTGCTGTTAAGTTAAGTTAACGAAAGAATGCCTTCGGAGCCAATCAATACATAGAATTAAACGATTGACTGACGACAAACCGCAGAAGCCAAAATTGTAAACCAAGTACTTCATGTAAGTCAATGCTATGGCAGCATGAGCGAAATCAGTTCAAGGAGCGAGAATATTTATTTCAAGAATAGAAGTTTTTACAAGCTTGGTAAGTATTTTAAGTCTGAATCGTAGTCAATTTTTAAATGTGATGTACTATAGACGTTGTTGGAATGATGATAAGTTTTTGAAAGCCTCTTAATAGTCTTTGGACAATTTCATATTCAGACGAGGCAATTTATATGGCCAACATGTTTACATGTATTCAGCAGTCTGATCGAGCTTTGTGAACTGACAAGGCTGTGCATTGCTGAACAGAAATGAAATTTTCTTCTAAGAAAACAAAACTAGCTTCATGATCAAGCAACAATGTGCAAAACGTCAAACTTGTGGTAGTCCACGAGCGAAATTATTTATATGCTATTAAATAAGATATTGTACAATAGTCAATTCAAATGTCAGTGACAGGCTACATATGTAGAACGTGTGAAACCGAAACGGCAAGTCTTTATATTTATAATGGGGTAATTAAATTGTATGCTGCAGTTGTCAATGTCATGCGAAAATTTATGACATGAATACCAAATATTTATTCTACCTTTTACTGCATGCATGCATATACAGTATACGTCTACTCTTGAAGAACAATTTCAGAAATTTAGGCCAATCAAAAACCGAGTTCAGATATTGAACTCGCCAAAGTGAGATTTGAAGCTCGCGAGACCACAACCTCGTACCCAGGGTCTTATCTCCGCTCGCCACCGCCCACCGCTACGAAAAGACCCTGGTCTGGGCTGGTCACGTGTCACGCAGACTTACTGGGAGTGGGCTAGTAGGATAGGAACTAAGAAGACCGCGGAATAATCACACCGAGACAATGTTTGAAATGTTAATTTATTTTATTTGTTGATTTATATATAGCACCTTCCAATGTGTTATTTGAAGTTTGCTTCACCAAACCGTCTTGGTTCTAAAACTGTTTTCAAAGAACAATGTTTGTTGCGCCGCATTTTAGAATTGATTGTTTGCATTTTAGATCTGTTGTAGTTGCAGAATTAACTACCAGACGAAATTACACCTAAATAACAGTACTTGCGCACTGTAGGCAAGCTTGACAACTTTCGTGACATGGCCGACATCGCAGAAGATGATAATGTGGTTACCAGCAACGTCCCACCTCCAGAAACACCAATGTCAATGGATGAGCAGACAGAAAATTGTCTTTACTCGCCTGCCGAAGAACAAGTCGTTGCCAAAATGTGCAAATATCTAAAAAATCACAAACGTGTTCCCCTCCTGGCCGACAGAGACAAGTCGAAACCTTCTCCGAATCGGTTGGAGCCTGTTGAAAAAGAGTGAACATTTTGCCATCTCTCCCACAACAAACCAGTCCTGATAACAAATAACGCGACCATACTAACAATGGACTCCATAACCACGGGCGTAGAAACCTACTATGCAAAATGTAAGGCATGTGGCATGTGTTACCGTTACCAAGAATTTTCAGACGGCCTGCATAATTTTAAACGACGTATTTATCCTAGGATTAGATGTTTGCACCTTTCTTAGAGAAAGTCTTCAAAACCATATCCTTCTCGGAAGCATGGTGCGAGTTCTAGAAAGTAGTTTGAAGACAAAACTACACCACCAGACGATTGTCAATGCCTATCTTCATTATGATGCACTAAGTGCTCGTGACTACAATTTCAATTGCTCCATTTGTGGCTTCCATCCGCACACCCTCGTAATGGATTTGAATCTCAAGATGGCTTTCCAATGCTCCGCGGAAACACTTCTCCTTCCAGAGGAGTATGAACGTGACAGGCCAGAATATGATGTTGTTGACTGCGAACAATTCTGGTCGAATGTTGAATTGACAATGGTGGCACGAGGTGTTTCTACGAAAGAACTGCGCGAGTTTACCATCCAACCAGACCTGTTAAATTGGGCACCTTTCATCGGTAGCAAGACGAGGGCGGGAAGTCTACTGCTGAACACTGAACACAAGAAAGTCAGACAAGAAGACGGTAAACTAGAGCAGGATTGTAGAGAAATTACAGAAGAACGTTTGCTTGAAATGTTGCATCAATCATCCCTGAAAGAAATCCGGTCGTTTGCAAAACAACTTGGGCTGAGTGGAACCGGGAGCAAACTGGACATAATCATGAACGTCAAGAAGGCAGTAAGCAACAACGACGAGAAGTTTAAGAAGGCGTTCGGTAAGCTCTGGGGTTACTCAGGTGGATGGGCATCTGAAACATGCCCTCATGAAGTAGTATATGCTTTGAAATTCGTGCTGCGCTCGGAAAGTCTTCGTGATTATGTCGACCTCCTAATGTCCATAAAACATTAACCAAATATCACCATCGTGGACGTTGCTAACTTGGTAGCCGCCCATGGAAACAAACACAAAGAAAACATGTTCCATCCGCACAATGGTAAGGTAATTGAGCCCACAGCAGAAAATGTGATCAAAGGTATGAACGGTGATCTAGACATCTCACTGGATTGGCTTGACAATTCAAAAAGGTCTCAAGTCTTTCTGTTACAATGGGTCATCCGTCGGTAGCAGGAAACAACTATCACCTTTGTCTGTTCGATAGGTTGCACGAGAAAAACGTGAAGAACGAAGAGGATGTGCTACGCAGAGTAACGCATGTCCGTCAACTCAACGGAATATTAAATACTCAGGGACAAGAACATCTAAACGACATTTACAATAGAGATAGCCGCTTTCTCAATTCGATGAAGCCAGTTAACCACATCTTCTTATTTCAGTCAAATATCGATGTCCGTAACGAGAGAATAAAACAACACAACTTACACGATATCCAGTCTTCCACATCATGCTCTCTCTCGCGAGATATGTATGGTCGTGTAAGACAACCTCGTACCCAGGGTCTTACCTCCGCTCCCCCGCCCCCGCCCACCGCTGCGGAAAGACCCTGGTACACGCTGGTCACGTGTCGGCTATCAAAATGTTCGACTGTGGGAGTGTCCCCTGCGTATCAATTATGCTTGACCTCGGTGGAATAGTCGAAGAAATGCATGTATACGTATCTTGTTTTGTTTTCTGGTATTAGATTTTGAAATGAATCGTTAAACCGGTGATACGATTTTAAAATTGAAACAAGTTGTTTTGACAGCTATTGTTTTTAGTTTATAATAAATCGCTGTGTTTATTTAGTTTTAATACAATGAAGAAAGTTTTTGATGTTCCCATTCGTTTAATAATCGTCAACCTGGGTGCTTAAATTATACAATATATAGTCTATTAATCGATATTTTATTATCGTTTTTCTATTTATATAAACTCCAGTTACTCCGCAAATTTGATCTTTTGTCGCTTGATCATGAAATATGAATACGCCACTACGAAAACTGTTGCCGCTCCTCCATTCGGCAAAGTATATTAAAATATCGAATAATAGTATTAATCAACGTACGACAAATAAACAAAAATAAACAGTACTAAAATAGCAAAATATTTGAAACCAAGATCATTCTATAATGCTACAGCAAGACACTAGACACATTGATTTAATAAGGCAAAGGTGAAATGTCGCACCTTTGTTGTCATCTGTCTGCATTTCTGAATGCGCTGTGTTGTTTACTTAAAGAAATAGTACTTTCAGTAGACTTCAAGAAAGCGGGCGAGTCTTATCGATTTTTCTGCTTCTTTGCTGTCACAAACTTCTTGTCCGATAAAGAAACCCCCGTTCAAGTTAACTTGTTACGTATCTTTTAGTTTTGATCGTTTTAAACGCAACAACCTAATACCCGCCGCTTTTCGGACTATTAATAATAACACGTCGTATTAAATTATAGTCCCTCGCCAATTGTTTATTTTTTTTCCAGGGGCGGATTTAGGATTTTGAAAACGTCAGTCAAAGTTGTGGTCCACGGTTCTAGGTGGGTCCGGGGGCATGGCCCCCCTGAAATGTTTTGAAATTGGGGTCTCTAAAACGGCATTTCCCACGATTTGACAGCACATTTGAGTAAAATTTTGAAACTTTTAAAACATATTTTTAAAGGCACATTTTATTATGTTTACAAAACATTTGTCCAAATTGGATGTTCAGCATTTATATTTTTACAAAGCCAACTAAAATATTTGCCAAACGAGAAAGGCGCAAACACCCAAAAATGCATGCCTTCTAAAATTAACTAAATATTCATTGTCTCAAAGATCTTGTAGTGTGTAATTTTCTCTAATTTAATAAATTATATGTTATCTACCGACTACCGTAATATTGATATAAGCTAATTAGATAAACCTTGGGTCATATTTCTCGAACGCGCCGTTAAAATATATCTTATCAAAGCAAGATAGCGAGACTAACCATAATTTGAAAACAGTTATTCATTTCAAAATCATGAAAAGAAAGATCCAATTTAACGTTGAACTAAACCTTGGCTTAAAGATCAATTTGATCCTTTCAAATTCATATATAAGAGCTCCTGGCAAGCGTGAAATATGCTAATGCCGCCTGAATAAATATGTCTGAACTCTGAACTCAGACTTCACTAGGACGCAAAATGATAAATAATACGATATTGAGACTGGACAAAAATACATATATTCGACACTAGATTGTTTGTATATTTGAAATGAAACTAAGACGACCTTAACTTACCAGTCTTACCTTACAGCGGTAGGGGAATAAATGACTCCGCGCGGCGCCAAAATTCAGACGCTTTCAATCGCGTCTATTAAAATGTTCCTCGCTTGAAATAAATTGATGACTGTGTAATCTAGATGACAAATCATCGTAGATTGTTCGCAGTATGACAGTATTTCTTCATCATTGCTGTTAAAGCAGCTAAAACCCATTCGAAAACGCTTATACAGAACTCGTATGACTGAAACCACGAACACAGTGAGAAGCCTTCAGGCTTCAATGAATAAATTACTCGGTATCTCAGCTGAGTCAGCAATCGATGGTTGCCATGGTGCAGATCGGTCAAAAAGCCCAAAATCAACGCGACAGCCAATCAGGTTTGAGGCAAATCGGTCAAAAAAGTGGTTGCCATGGTGCAGATCGGTCAAATTGATCAAACACCAATCAGATCTCTCCGCAAACCGGTCAAAACTCTCAAAGCGAACGCTGACCACCGGTCATCCCTGCCCGGTGTTTGCTGACTCGCAAATTACGATAAAAGCGAATTTGAAACCTAATCAGTCTGCCAAGCTTTGGAGTCACGGCATAACATTTCCTAGAAGACTGTCGAGATTAAAATATTGTGTGATTGCGCAATTATTCTGGTGATTTTTTACGTCAGTCGCGTGACCGGTCTGATGTATGCTAAATCCGCCCCTGAAAATATAATAGGTACGGATATCGACTAACCTTGAAAATTGGCATTTTATATCAAATATATTTATCAATTATCATGTTCGTGGATGACTGACCATAATTTTGTCCGCATGAGAACTGGTCAAAACAACGCAGCACAGTAAACCTCACAGTGGATAATGAAATGCAAGACTGTTTCAAACTCTCAATATAAACAATAAAATACGTATGTGTTTCACCTGTACGTTGTTGAATACCACACGTGAAAGCTGTCGTTATATTTAAGTGAATACGTCCAGTTAAAAGCCTCGCGATTCGAATGCTTAAAACGAATATTCTCCCAACAATAAATAACACATGTCGCCAGCGCTACAAAACCAGCAAAATATTGATCTTTGAGACTTTGGCATTCTTATTAAATTATATCTCGTTTCGGATTGTTTCTCCAAGCCGTTGTGCACCTTTCGTGAGTCGTGACATTTCATCTGGCCAGATGTTTTCCGTTTTGTATAAACACTACTCCAGTCGGTAAGTCGAGAAAGTTTTTTGTACCACCCTACCCACACTAAATTTATTTTGTACTGCCCATATTTTGGGAAGCACGTGACCAGCGTGTACCAGGGTCTCTCCGCAGCGGTGGGCGGGGGCGGGGGAGCGGAGGTAAGACCCTGGGTACGAGGTTGGTGTAATGATTGCAAAAACAAAGAAATCCATGAGCCACAAAGCTCCATGTGAAACTGAACTCATTCCATTTGAATCTGATGAGATACAAGAAAGTGGTATAGGAACGGAATCAACTGGTGTTCACACGACTCTGTCAGCTGGCACAGAACCTTGTATGGATCCCTCAAGTCCAAACGCTAGTGACTATGTCGATTGGCCAGATAGCCCCCAAAGCTTGACGCTTTCCGATTGTGATCCATATAGTCCGACCTTTGGTTCGTTTCCTAGCCGTCCTTCACATGTTGTCTGTCCATCCGACGAAGATCGTAGCCCTTATCGTAGCACCTATTCACCTAACACAAACAATCTTCCTGATTTGTCATCATCAAATGGTCAATTTCAAGGTCGTCCGTCAGACACAGCTTGCCAGTCCGAAACAGCCCATTCTACTCCGCAAGACCCCAGTTCTACAAGTGAAAGCATGACAGACAATAGTTCCAAACGTCCATTTTCTAGTGCTCCACCCCCCTGGTTCCCGTATATGTAACATTAGGTTACCACCCTCCTGGTGCCCGTATATGTAACATTAGGACACCACCCCCCTGGTGCCCGTATATGTAACATTTATAAGTAATATTGGGCATTTCACTCGATTACATTTTAAATTTAATTTTCACTCGATTAAAAATTATTTTTTTCCAAATTACAGCCTTCCTCTTTTCACAGAATGTCTAAACAGACTTTATTTAACCGTTTTTGACCCTAACTCTCAAAAGTTTCAAATATGACCAAACCCGCCTTTACTTTTTTTTCTCTCGATTTTCTTTAAAAAATAGTAATTTTTGTACCAAAATGTGGGGGTCGGGGATGATAAATGTTGGTTGATGAGAGCGGGCACTGCTATTGTAGATAGGTATAATCTCAATCCGGGTTATGTCAGGTCTAGGCAATTAAGTGTGTTGTAGCCTGCGCAGCAGGCGTTACTGGATTGGGGGACTGGGGAGAGGGCTGAGAAGTAACGCCTGCAGTGGAGCTCTTTGGTTTTGTCAAACCCGTTCGCTGACGAACGGGATTTTAATTATTGATTACGCCGAATGTGATTCGCTCAGCGCCCATAATCTGTCAATCAAGAAGGTTTAGTAAGTAAAATCAATAATTTCAATTCTAATTTTCAAACAAAGCTGAAACGATTTATATTAAAGGAAATATCTAAACAGCATCTTGCGCAGTGCTTTTGCGATTTGATCAATTGAAAATGCTGAGTGTCAGCCTCCTCGACTCCCATACCATTCAACTAAGTTTTATATTTAAAACCTCCATGCAAGAGTTTGGAATATATCTTAATAATAGGAAGTTCCTGAATTTGATTTTGAAAGCGAACACCGTGAGACGCTTTGCTTTCTCATATGTCTCTGTCAGTCATAAAATTTCTGAAAATATTTGCGAGCGAACACCGTGGGACGCCGCAGACATTTCCGTTCAATAATGGTATACCCTTTCACTCAACTGTTTTATTTTTGGTAAACCACTCGCTGTCATTACTGTTCTTTTCATGAATATTCGTTGCCATTGATAGGAACAGGGTTACTCTACCATTCACACCTAATTTTATAAATTTCCAGGCCACAGTTTGAGAAATATTTGTGAGCAGACACCGTGGGACGCCGCAGACATTTCCGTTAAATAATCGCTACTATTTATATACCTTTCACAACTGTTTTATTTCGGTAAACACTCGCTGTCATTACTGTTCTCTTCATGAATATTCGTTGCCATTGATAGAAACAGGGTTACTCTACCATTCACACCTAATTTTATAAATTTCCAGGTTAATAAGTCACGCAAATCTTTATGGATAATTTTTGGGTGACGGAAAGTACGGTTTTCTGGAGGAAAGGGTCCCCCAGAAAAAGCTGGAGAAGCGAAAGTCAGAGCGAGAGTAAGGGCCTTCACCGTTATGGACCTTGCTGCTCTCCGTCGCCGGTGTGTGCTTCACTGTGGGCGAAGTGTGGCCGAGGGGACACCACTTTCCGCCCCGATTTCTTTATTAATAGAATTTAAAAAATATATATATACAATTTTGGGTTTGTTTTTTACCTCGCTTTTCGTATTACACAAAAACTAAATGATATTTCAAGCGTAAACTATATTACAAATTGAAGTTCTTTAACAACAACTCTAAATGTTCCGTATTTATTCTCAAAGGGTGCGGTGGGTGGGGTAACTTCGACTAGATGTTTTGAGGAAGGCGATCAAAACTAGAGTGAGCTATCTTGTTTTTTGACATGCTTAGTGCTTATAAGCTTGGGATGTCCGGTTTGATTAAATCGTATTAGATAACTTGTGCATGCGCTTCTTTTTTAATACCTTGTTTTTGCCAAATTGCTAAGAGCAATAAAAGTGACATAACGCAGAAAATGTCACAACTGCGCTATTGCGTGAGAGTATTAAGATGTAGCTTCTCATTAATCCCAATTTATCTAGTTAATATAAATTGGAGAAATATTTGTGAGCAGACACCGTGGGATGCCGCAGACATTTCCGTTAAATAATCACTACTATTTATATACCTTTCACAACTGTTTTATTTCGGTAAACACTCGCTGTCATTACTCTTCTCTTCATGAATATTCGTTGCCATTGATAGAAACAGGATTACTCTACCATTCACACCTAATTTCATACATTTCCAGTCCACAGTTTTAGAAATATTTGTCAGCAGACACCGTCGGACACTGCAGACATATTCCGTAAATATTAATTTATCCCTTCCACAGATTTGCGACCAACTCTCAGTCTTTTAACTCCCTTGTACTACAATTGTTTTTTATACAAAGAGAATTATTGAATTAATAATTTACGCGAAATTTTACTGAATTAAATGCCATGGATTTTGAAATATTACAATTAATACAAACAGTTAATTTAATAGCTTCAGACATTGGCCGCTCGTGATCATATTTCATTTGGGGGTGTTTGACAAAACCAAAGAGCTCCACTGCAGGCGTTACTTCTAAGCCCTCTCCCCAGTCCCCTCATCCAGTAACGCCTGCTACGCAGGCTAAGTTTGTTGTTGTTGTACCTCTCTCTTTATATTTCAATTGGCGTTTACGCCAGCAAATAAATAAACGTGCGATAGATTTGCTTGCGCAGACGACCTTACAGAAAACATCTATATGCTCGTGAATATTCAAAGTCAACTCCTCGTCCACCACACTACTGGAAACCATATGTTGCGGAGCGCTCCGCTGCTGCTGCTGCTACGCGAACTTGTATTGAACGATTGCAGATCCAGACCTCGCTTGCGACCTGCTATTTTTTTTTGTAGCTTTAACAACATCCTCCTCGTTCTTTTGTTTATTTATGTTTGTTGTTTTTGGACGAAATTTTTTTGGAGTTACTTGTAACGCTAAGTAAGATAATCGAGTGTAATTTTTCTACCTACATGAAGGGGTCGGGGAAGGTAAATGTTGGTTGATGAGAGCGGGTGATGCTATTGTACATAGTAATCTCAATCCGGGTTATGTCAGGTCTAGGCAATTAAGTGTGTTGTACCTCTCTCTTTATATTTCGATTGGCGTTTACGCCAGCAAATAAATAAACGTGCGACAGATTTGCTTGCGTAGACGACCTTACACAAAACAGATATCTTGCTCGTGAATGAATATTCAAAGTCAACTCCCCGCCCACACTACTGGAAACCATATGTTGCGGAGCGACCCGCTGCTGCTGCTACGCAGCGAACTTGTATTGAACGATTGCAGAACCAGACCTTGCTAATTTTCTTCTTTTTTCGTCGCTTTAACAACATCCTCCTCGTTATTTTTTTAATTATGATTGTTTTTGGAGGAAAACTTTTTGGAGATACTTGTAACGCTAAGTAAAATAATCGAGCGTAATTTTTCTACCAACATGAGGGGGTCGGGGATGATAAATGTTGGAAATTTTAGGAAATTTTTTTGGAGATACTTGTAACGCTTAGTAAGATAATCGAGCGTAATTTTACTACCAACATGACCGGGTTGGTAATGATAAATGTTGGTTGATGAGTGCGGGCGATGAGATTGTAAATCGGTGATTTCAATCGAAGACACCGAGCGACTGTGTATACACACCATTGTAGGTGGCGCCGGGACTGCTCTTTGCTATACGAGAACTAGAATGAAGACAGGGCAAAACATTGGGCGTGGTCGGCCACCTAGTTGACAGCGTGTTTGTATCAAAAAGATCTCTCTCCATTTACAGAGTATCAATTGGCGAAAAAATGAAAGTAACGGAATTTTTCAATTCACTCCGCTCTTGTCGAGGAAAGTTAACTGGTTAAGAACAAGCACTTTGTGCTGTGAAACTGCGAATGGCTCGGCTCGTTGATATCGTTTATTTGATTGCACCTTTGCTACTTGGATAACCGTAGCTAATATATGCGAAAAGTCCCGACTACTGGAAGGAAGGGATGCATTGATTAGATTTTAAAACCAATGCAGTGTACACCTGGTTTGTTTGTGTTTCTAAATAACTAGCCGAAGCGCATGGCCTTTGCGCCGGCGATGTTTCATTCAAATTTCTGTCTATCAACCGTCGATGGTAATGTAGTGGCTTACCATGGTTGCAACTGGTGACGTAGAATCATGGTTCTGCCTTAAAGTTGAAACTTAAAGGAATTGACGGACGGGGGAGCACCAGGAGTGGAGCCTGCATGCGGCTTAATTTGACTCAACACGGGAAACCTAAAACCTTACCAGGTCCGAACATTGTAAGGATTGACACATTGTGAGGTCTTTCTCGATTCTATGGATGGTGGTGCATGGCCGTTCTTAGTTCGTGGAATGATTTGTCTGGTTGATTCCGCGAACGAGACCTTTACCTGCTAAATAGTCAGTCGATTTCCGAGTCGTCCACACAACTTCTTAGAGGGACTGTTGGTGTGCAACCAGACAGAGTCAGGAAGGCAATAACAGGTATGTGATTCCTTTAGATGTTCCCGTCGCTACTACGGATTGGAATGGTTTAGCGAGGTCTTCGGATTGGCACTGTCGGATTCGAAAGAGCCTGACGCCCGCCGAGACGCCGAGAAGTTGGTCAAAACTTGATTAATCAAAAGAAGGGTAAAAAAGTCGTAACAACGTTTTCCGTACGTGGACCTGCGGAAGGGGATCATCACCGACGTTGCTTTCAAAGTAACTACGCAGCGAACTTGTAATTGAACGGTTGCAGATCCATCCTTGCTTGTGATCTACTAATTTTCTCCTTTTTTTGTCGCTTTAACAACATCCTCCTCGTTCTTTTTTTATTTATGTTTGTTGTTTTTGGACTAAAATTTTTTAGAGATACTTGTAACGCAAAGTAAGATAATCGAGCGTAATTTTTCTACCGTGACGGGGTCGGTGATGGGGTGACGGGGTTGGTTGATGAGAGCGGGCGATGTGATTGTAGATTGGATTGTTGATCTCAATCTGGGTTATGTGTCAGGTCTAGGCAATTAAGTGTGGTCGACCATCTCTCTTTATATCTCAATTGGCGTTTACCTCGGCAAATAAATAAACGTGCGACAGAGTTGCTTGCAATGTATGGTGTGGTCGTGTGGACAAGGAGGTCGTCCACATGCAAGCAAATCTGTATCTGCAGAAAACAATGTATCTGCTCGTGAATGAATAATATATTCAAAGTGAACTCCTTGTCCACCACACTACTGCTGGAAACAACCAATATGTTGCGGAGCTACTCGCTGCTGCTACGCAGCGAACTTTGTATTGAACGTTTGGCAGAACCAGACCTTTGCTTGTGATCTGCTAATTTTCTTTTTTTTTTGTCGCTTTAACAACATCCTCCTCGTTCTTTTTTTATTTTTGATTGTTGTTTTTGGAGGAAATTTTTGGAGATACTTGTAACGCTAAGTAAGATAATCGAGCGTAATTTTTCAACCAACATGACCGGGTCGAGGATGATAAATGTCGTGTGGACGTGTGGACGTGTGGACGTGTGGACGTGTGGACGTGTGGACGTGTGGACTTTCTTTGTTGCAAGTAAACAACTCTTAAAGGTTCTTCATCGCCTTTCACTAATGTCCAACCAAAAAGAAGACCAACGCTATTAATGGTGTTAACTAAGTCTTTAAGACTGATTTATGGTTGGATAACTGTTTATAGGTGCAGCAAGTGGTTGACATCTGTTGTTGTCTCCAGTGCAATTGCTGTTGGTATTATTCAAATAAGCTTGTTCTGTCATTAAGTATTTCACCCATTGAAACTGGTACCAAGACAGGGGGACTGTCTCTGTCTGAAAAAGGATAAATATTAAAAGCAATTTCATTTAATGTACCAAAATTGAATTTTTTTTATTGTCTGGATAGTCATCATCATAAGGTATTATACTATACCTAGTAACATTGCTATAAAGTAATAGTATAAACCAACTAGTGGACTATTGTGCACCTCATTGACAGTGACTATCTGCAAATAGAACTTTAGAATATGGAATGCCATACATGTACATCCTGTATGTGTGTGAGTGTGTCTATATATATATATATATATATATAATGTTCAAGTGTTGGTTATATTTCTCACATTATGATTACTGAACAAAGAGAATGGACAAGGATATTAACAATATAATGCAAGAAATTGAAGTTTGTATCTCCAATCCTGTCATTTAAAATATGAAGAAAAAGTTAGCAATCTTTTATGTATGAAGATATTTAACGATGAGTTTTGTCAATATCTATATGATAAAGCTTAAAATATAATTATAAGCTTTCTTTTCTTAATATATACAATACTGTACATGCTGTATTATCACATAGGCTAATTTACCTGCATATTGGTCTCCTTATTTTCCATAGTGGTACAATAATTTGGCTTCCAAATGGCTTCTTTCTTCTTTAGAAAGAATTTTTTTTTCACTGAGTAGCCCCTTTTGTAAGGCATCTTTAATAAAATTGAAATGGTATTAGTTAGATTTTCTGTACAAGCACATACATGTAGACATTAGCTTATAATAGATTACATATGTAACATATACTGGTTTACAAATAGAGTCAGTTTTGAAAACTGTGCACACAAGATTCTGAGGCAAGGGTTAGTCTTGACTGCAAACATAGACAATCCAGAAGACAATATATTCTGGATTTTCTATGCTGCGAGCTTTGACAATGGCGATGATGTCGTACTCGTCATTTCGACAGTCAAGACCAATGAGCATTTTTGTCAAATAGGCGAGTAAACTGATGTAAAATTACAGACAGTTTTGTAGATATTCCACTTGGGATTCCAAATATTGCGACCAAAAAGCACAAAACATGTTTATTTTTGAGTTACAGGGTTAGTTTTGACTGCGTGTTTCGGAAATGATTGTTACATGCGCCATTTTAACAATGACAACATCAAAAGTCTGCAATTTAAGTATTTAACTCACTATTAAATGAAAATACAGAAATAATCGAATGTACTTACCTTTAAATTATTAGTCGCTCCACGAATACAGTTCAAAAATCTTGATGGCAAGTCTCTATTTCAAAATAATTTCCATAAACTGCGCGCAGATCGAAGATTATCTGTCCTTTTTATTTTGGTTGCAAGGCAAGTTCCGTTCCGACCATGACGTCACACACTAAACTCGCACCAGGTCCCTAACAAGCACGGTCACAGTTACAGAGATGCCAGCCAACTTTGGAGCGCTGTAGCTGGACGGGGAGTTAATATTTTTGAGAAAAATTTTCGGGAAACATTTTCTTTTAACCTAAGTTATTTAAATATGTAAAGATCCCACAGGCCATAGAGGCACTTTAACTTCGACGAACTTTATTGAGATATAAAAACCCCGTGTACAAAATTTAAGCCGATATAAACAAATAGGTTACCGTTTGAAGTTATAAACGTTTGAAATGCTGAAAATTGTGTCCGCCATTAAAATTTTCTTCACTGTGAATATTGATACCTGAGAAGTGCTGTGACGTCATAGTCTTAACCCAAACTTGCGTGACTAAGGAAGAAACAACGAGAGCGCATCAGTATAATTTGACAACAAAAATGTCGAATTCATCATCATTTAGTTGTTCTTCTGGCTATGGATCGAAACGGAATCATCCGTTATATGTTTGGAGTATATGGTAGCCCATTTTCACGAATCTGGTTTCGGAATTTGACAGGACGATGATTGTATTGCTTCGGCTGACGAGATTGATAATCGCGCAATAAGAACAAGATATTGCCAAAGAAAAGTACAATACATTTTCAATATAGCAACATTTCAATTCTGACGTTGTGGTTTCTTCTTGAGAAAGACAGTATTAGTCGGCTAGAGACACTATCTTTATGTTGGTATGAATGTGTATAAAAATATGTATGTATATGTAATGTGGCTCTAGCTTGTATTTGATGCCTGATACATTTGATACCCTAAAATATTTAGATTAGTATTTACGCTTTGCTGCTTTGCAAATCAGACTGTATATTTATTGAGTTAGTTATGCTATTTATTTTGTAACATCTAATAGCATTTTCTTTAAGTTTTAAAATACTAAATGAATTGCTAGTATATACATGTATTTTATATATACAAATACAATACATCAAATTCAACCTTCGTTGTAAAAGTATAGTGGAACTATGATTACCATACGGTATATGGTATATAAGAACAGGGGACAAGAAATATTCGCTTATTTTCCAACGGTTCACTTCCTTGGAGCTCGAGACTGCTCTGCCTCCAAAGTTTACATTACCACGCTGAAAAACTCTTGTTTGTAGTAAGGTCGCTCTAAAAATCTTCATGGAAAATTGATTGAGACAAACTATGAATCATCTGGTTTAAATTGCGTGTAACCCAATTTGCTCGTATGATTTGTCAATTGGGCTTATATGCTGCGCAATCCTGCAGAATAATCTCATTCATTACCAGAATCCTGTATAACTGTGTGTGCGTTGATAGAATATTCTTATTTTTCATTCACTGACAACCTCTTGTATACAGCATTAAGGCTATGACGTCAAAGGCCCTAGCGCCCTGGAGGCCGTCAAATTTAAGATTTCTATACTCGCAATAACAGCGCCTCTTTTTTGAATTTCGAGTTAAACCTTGGTACAGTAGGTTGTAGGTGGGTATACTTCACAATGATGAAATAAAAATGAGAGGTTTAAATTTCGTCTCCGTGACACTTAAAAATTGGCGGGCTTCGTTTGGACAAATTTAATCCAAACTCTCTTCGCAATTTGCTCAATTGGACTCTTAAGCAAGGATATTTCTGCTTTAATATCAGATTGATTGCTGCAATCTTGTACAGCAAAGCGTGATGATGGCATAATGGAATAATTTAATTTTAATGAGCGATTCTTCCAAGCCACGCTTGTTTACTATCACAAGGTGTTTTGTTGGGTTGAGACTCTGACGTCACAGACATCCTAGACCCAGTCTCAAATAAACACGTCCATTTTAATGGCGGCCGCGAATTTGCGTATTTCTTTCGTCAATATCTGCTTTACTTCTCCGAATATCAGCATGAAACTTCGTTTGGTAAGTCTTCGATACATGCACTTTAGGCTCATAGAGAAAAAAGTAGGGGTCCAACCTTGGTGGAGACGGCTGATGGAACTTTGGAAAAAGAATACTTTAATGTTCTTAGTAAGAAAGCCATAAGGAAACCAGACACAGTGCTAAAAAGCGGTGCCCTGTGGCATTCAAAATATCCAGTGGCGTAGCCAAAAGGGGGGGGGGGGAGGGTGAAGGGGTGGGCGGTCACCCCCAATGGTCTCCAAGACCGTTCTCGTGAAAAGTTTAAATCCGTGGAGAAACTTGTAGGGGGGGGGGGGGGGGGGGGGGGGGTACAGTTGTTTTAAGTCCAATTGAGTAGAGATGAGCCGATTAATCGGAAAATGAAGCTTTTCATGAACGACGCAAACACACACACCATAAGTCCGTAGCTGCATAAGCCCAAACACAATAGTCTTTATTTCACAATGATTACAGAGCGTTTCACATAACTCTTGACGGAAGAGTTCCGCAGTCAGACGTTTGCCACAAAGTTTACGAACTCTGCAAAGCAGCCAGGGGCGGATGTAGCGTTAGTCAAATAAGTCAGACGACTAAGGTAAAAAAATAGCGATTGCAAAAAAAAGTCCGGTTAAAAACGACGTAATAGCAGCGAGAACAATTGCGGAAAATGTAATTCGTCACCAGGACCATTTGCGGGAAGGCGCGCCGACGTTTTATACCTCCTGGTGGCACTGATTAGGTTTGCCGAATTTGGCAGCCATTTTGACTTATTTACCCCGTTTTAGCCACTCTGATTGGTCAAAACAACGTAAATTCTGAGCACTGATTGGTTTGCCGTATCTGGCAGCCATTTTGACTTATTTGACCCGATTTAGCCATTCTCATTGGTTGAACACGGCTTGCTCCAAATCTCGACTGATTTACCTCAAATTGAGCAATCTGATTGGCTATGTAGAACCTTGACTAACTTGCCAGCCACCAAGTGTGCGATCTGTTTGCCTCGATCATGGCTTCTACAAGCATATTTGATCGCGCGATCAGCTTTAAAAAGCAACAACAAGGTGTTATTGCGACAAATATATACATCGATTTCATCTGAAAGCGTCATGGTTTGTCGAGTTCTCGGTAACTAAAGAAGAATATTTTCTCAAGACTGCTTTACCTAATATAAATACCTCCACACGTGAAGCCGTGAATGGCATTCTCTCGCTCAAAAAGTCCAAGGCAAGTTTAATTTAAAATGTTTTCATATATATTCATTATGATTGGCGTTTATGAAGCTGTCCGACGCAATAGTGCTGTATTGCTTTCAATTCTTCAGGTTATAACTGGTCTCGGAGCGCGAAAATGTTTATGAATTTATCAGCCTATAAACGTTTATCGAAATTACAAACTGACAGCTATTTTGTTGCGCTTTCGAAAGGCAGCTTGAGATACGTGAAATATCTGACAACACGATTCATTATTCCCGGGTTTATGGTCGTTCTACGATATAAAAGATTGCTAGAATTGTTAAATTTATTCAGGGTTTTGGTTTCAATTTCAAAATACGTCTGTCTGCGGGCATGCTAGT
This sequence comes from Paragorgia papillata, assembly GCA_035771165.1. Classification (NCBI taxonomy): domain Eukaryota; kingdom Metazoa; phylum Cnidaria; class Anthozoa; order Scleralcyonacea; family Coralliidae; genus Paragorgia; species Paragorgia papillata. Next base: position 4,156,353 of record JAWNZC010000265.1, read on the forward strand.
TAGGGTTTTCCCTGTATTTGTGTAAAATCTGTGTGCTCATTTGAACTCGATAAACAGTCGTAATTTATAAGTTTTAGAGTAGGTAATGAGAACCACACGGGTGTTAAAGTAGCGTGATAGCAGATATAAGGGAGTAAATCGTCGACGGAGATATTTGATTTTATACTAAGAAAGCGCAAATGAATATTAGCTCATTAGCCTGTGGCTATATATGTTGCGTATCAAATAACGCGAACCAAGGCTGTTAGACATGCAGTATAAAATTACATAAAGAATTATAAATAAGGTTTCAGAAACAAGAATGATGCGTACACGTAACGTAGCAATGTGCATCATACTTTGGGACACAAGGCGCCATTAAAAACATGTTTTAAGACTTTTAAAATTGTGCTCAAAATTGCTGTCAGAGTGCGGGAAACGCCGTTTCAGAGACCCAAATTTTAAAAATTTCCCAGGGGGGCGCATGCCCTAAAAATGTGGACTTCAACAAATTTGACTAAGGTATAAATATTCCTAGATCCGCCCCTGAATTAGCAGCCGATCAAATAGCGAGCATCAAAACAAAGTTGCAATGTTTGTAGCCAACTTCGGAAACAATGAACCGGAACTTCGGAACTCTAGTCTGTCAAAAGATTTGTGAAACGCTTTTAAACGTTTAAATTTTAAAACCAACACGAGAAAATGGCAAAGGATCTTCACCGGTTGAGGTGGTCTTGCTTCGACGAGATTGTTGGGTCAAGCGACAGAACTTCCAACGCCAGCCACAAAGTTGAAGAAGAGATCGACGCCTTTCTCGCCCTTCCGCTACAGCCATTGCAAGCATGCCCTTATGTTTGGTGGCAACTGGCAAGCAAAGAAACTTGTTTATCCCAACTTGTTTAAAGTTGTGCTGAAGTATCTGAGCCTCCCAATTCAAGTGTTTATTCAGAGCGTGTGTTTAGCGAAGCAGGGAACATTTCCACAGACAAACGAAACAGGCTAGCACCACATAAAGCGGATAATATTTTGTTTTTACATCACAATTTGCCAAATACTAATAGCGTAGCGCATACCGATTTATAAAACTGAAAGTCGGACAAACAAAACGAAATTGATTCTCAAAACACGCAAAACTAATCATCATGAAACATTTCTGTTATATTTCACAAATCTTGTTGCAATTTAGCAATCCCTACAACATTACGAAACTGCGCAGGGACTGGTAACCAACAACGTAGCACTAATCGGCATATGCCGATTAATCGGCCGATTACTTGTATTAATCGGCCACCAAATAATCGGCTTCAGTAATCGACAATTTTCGTAATCGGCTCATCTCTACAAGTGAGTAGATAGTGATGTGTTATATATATTGCAGGCATGCATATGCTATAAATTACAATACTAAGGGTCTATACAAAATGACTCCAACATGTTTTTACATTTACGACTTGTTTATAAATAAATCTAAAGATATTCTGACGTGTATCATTCTATGTTCTGGTTTGATTTCAACAAAATTATGTAATTTATGCCTTTCAGATTACTCTTAAATACTTGCCTCAAAATGCAGGAAATAGTGTTTCCGAGACCCTAGAAATCAAAAATTTTCCGGGGGGAGGCAAAATTTTCCGGACCCCCCTAGGTGATTGAGGTTCTCGCCGACCCCGAAAACCCAAGACCCTGGCTGCGCCACTGAAAACATCGCGTTAAAAATGTCGCATCAAACGTGGCTGCGCCACTGAAAACATCGCGTTAAAAATGTCGCATCAAACGTGGCTGGGCCACTGAAAACATTGCGTTAAAAATGTCGCATCAAACGTGGCTGGGCCACTGAAAACATCGCGTTAAAAATGTCGCATCAAACGTGGCTACGCCACTGAAAACATCGCGTTAAAAATGTCGCATCAAACGTGGCTACGCCACTGAAAACATCGCGTTAAAAATGTCGCATCAAACGTGGCTACGCCACGCAGCGAGGCTTTTGCACAATTGCACATTATGCTAGCATTATTTTGAGCATTTTGGCAATGGAAAAGCAATGAGAATAATGCTAGCATTCTGGCAAGGAAGTGTATTCATCGAACAATAATTTGTTAATTATTAATAATATACAGAATTATATTTATGTTATCAGATGGTATGTTTTAAAATTTTGAGAGTTTAATACAAAAGTTTTGCACTGGTCAGTAGATTCTTTTGCAGTTCGGGGGAAGTTCGTTTTTGGATTAAGTCCCACGTTTTAGAGGAAATAATTTATATGAAGTTAGTACTGGTACAGTGTGTACTTCAACCATGCATTCTGCTCCCAGATCCGTGCTCCAAGTCACAGAACAGAGTGCGTCTTGGCAGTGACCAAAAGGATCGCAGGCTATGGGCACGAGCCACGAAATTATGTAAATAACTGCAACGAAGAGAAGGATGACTTGTTTTCAGCTATTCTGTGCTATAGGTAGTACTATGTTATTATGGGAAGTTTACGGTATGACAAAATAGTTCTAAAGGTACAAGCATGCGATCGATGTAGGGAGGCATGACACTGACAGAAGACCAAGGATCAAGTTTAAAATATGGTTAACCTCCACCATACCCCCCCCCCACCTCTCCGAGTTGGAAAATTAAATAAATCTCCTTATATTACGGTCGCTCACTCTATTATGCCCCTGCCTTAAATACTGTATACCACTCCCTGTAATAAGGCACTCCCTTTTGGCTTCAAATCAATAAGCCCCCTCTAGTCTAAACATTCTAATTTCAATATTAAAATTAGAACATTTATAATATGGATTCACCATTTGTGTATCCACGTACAGCATTTCTAGTTGGTTCATTGCTCTTTTGATTTGAATGTTCATCTTTGTAGCTCGAGAAATGCATGCAAACTTCTTGGCTTCACTTTCACTTTGTCCTGATGCAAAATCCAAATGATAATGAATAAAGTAGATATCAAAAATTTGTTTTGTTTTAATCCCTTTAATACCTGGTAATATTAAATTATTATTATTATATAGATGCGAGTGTTTTACTAGAAAATATACAGCGACATATTTTCCATATCTTCACTAGGAATATGATTTTGCATAATTACATAAATAACTAAAAACTAAAATTAATATATAAACAAAAAATATTTAGAAATCATCAGTTTCTAGTCTGGATAAGTAAGTACTGCGAAGAACAGTTTTAAAATATATTTCAAAAACTCATTAATGATTCATGAGGAAAACACAAAAGAAAATCATGACCGTATCGTGTCTTTATATGTGATAAAGATACCTCCTGATTTACATAAACTTTAGCTTTGATTTTCTCGGCTTAGACAAGGTTATTTTTCAAACTTACTACGCCAATGAACTTACCAAGTGGTTCGTTTTTGAAGCCGTTCAATAAACTCGCAGTTCGTGTTTTATCACATATAAAAACACGAACTGCGAGTTTATTAAACACTCAAGTTCACTATAAATGCTTTTTGCTTCAGAATGAAAATTATTCCACATCCGTATACACGCGTAAAAATCTCGCAAGTTGTTACAGCATTGTTGCCTGAACAATGCTGTAACAAAGTTGTTACAGCATTGTTGCCTGAACAATGCTGTAACAACTTGTTGACATATGTGAACAACATTGATAAATGAACATTGTTCATCATTGTTTCAACAAGTTGTTACAGCTTCATGAAACAACAACCGTTGTTCACGCATGTTGTAACAACCGAAGAACGTGTTGATACATCAACCATGTTCACCATTGTTGTAACATTGTTGTTCATCGTTGTTATTTCGTCATGCTGTTACATGTTGTATCATGTGCGAACAACGTTGTTGGCTAGAAAAATGTGCTGTTGGAACAACTCGTTCATGAATCATGACTGTTGATTTATCCGTGAACAAGTTGTTCGAACCATAAGTGAACAACTTGTTGACAACTTGTTCACGGCGAGCAGCACAACATTGTTCACGGCGAGCAGCACAACATTGTTCACGCCTGTTGACAACCGTGAACAAGTTGTGCGTTTTTACGTATAGCTCTGTGAAAGAATTTATAGGCCAATATGTCCACACCTATGCGTGTTTTAACATTTAACATATTTTTGTTCATGAGGATACCATAGTTCACTTACCTCGATAACATTTCTTTTCGCAAATGCGTTTCTCCAGCTGAAATTATGCATGAATCAATTCTTCCTGTAACCATCCCCCCCCCCCCCGGGCAACCCCGGGTACAAATCAGAAAATCAGAAAATCAAATCGCGGTGGGGAATTGCTTTATTAAATTTGTCCGGGGGGTAAAGGGCGGTGATGCAAGGTGTGGGAGTCTGGGAACTAAAGTATTCCGTATTCAAAATGGCGACGAATTATCATTGAAAGATTTCAGTTGCCGAAAATCGACGCAGGGGTGCTGAAAAAGCGAAAAAAACTAGAGCTCAAAGGAAGCAGCAACAGAAATGAGCCACTGTTTAAGTTAATTTACATTTGATATTAAAATGTGTTTAATTATACATTTGTTTGATGTTAAAACTCATGTGTTTTTGTAATAGTTTTTCAGCCTTGGCCCGGGGTGGGGAATTGTCAAATTTCAAAGTTCTGGGGCTGGGGAATTTGCCATGAGCTTCATAAAAAATTACAAATCCCCGGGATATTGCCCGGGGGGGGGGGTGGTGGTTACAGGAAGAATTGATCCATGCATTAATCTTGACCAGCAAAACTCTTCGGGCTTGATGAAATTGACATGTCGCCGAAAAGACGATTGCTTTCCGTGACGCCAAAAATGTCGCTTTCTATTGATTCCTCACGAACGAACGAAATCACAGGCAGAATATGAAGCGGTCTGAACCTTTCAGGGCACCACAAAACTTTCAGGGCACCACAATCTTGGTCTAGAAGACAAAACTACCGTAAAACTCTTCGGACTTGATGAAATTGACATGTCGTCGAAAAGCCGCCAAAAATAACAAATTCATTTCCGGTTGCTTACCGTGGCGCCAAAAATGTCGCTTGCTATTTATTCCTCTGTGGCGTTCAAAACATCGCGTTAAAAATGTCGCGTCAAAAATATACTATTGATTCCTAACGAACAAACGAACTCAGCTGCGCCCGCAAGCCAACTTTCAGGGCGCCGCAATTGAAAAACTCACAAATGTAACTGAACATTATTCAACGCAACAAATAAATTCCCAACGCAGCCAGGTGAAGAATCAGACATAGTTTAACGCTACTCTGGCTTAAAAGTTTTTTGAACGTAGCTTAAAAAGTTATTGTTCATGACCCAACGTTTCGACACTCCGATCTAGTGTCTTCATTAGAGGTGATCGTTGTGAAGACAGGTGCCATATTTATACTCTCATACAACCATTGATGACGTTACCTATCAACAAGATGCAAATAGGCTTCCGGCAGTAGACCGCCATCTTTCTCCTCCGCAGAGGCTTTCCGTGCCAGCGGTATCCACGCGAAGCCTCTGCGGAGGGAGAGGACGACGTCTTTGGCGGTATCGTGGATTGGTAGTAATTAACTATTGGTAGTAATTAAAAATGATTACTACCAATCCACGATACCGCCAAAGACGTCGTTTGGAAGCTTGGCACATCAATAGCGCCCACGCTCCATTAAATCATGATGACGGCGGTCCTCTCCCTCCGCAGAGGCTTCGCGTGGATACCGCTGGCACGGAAAGCCTCTGCGGAGGAGAGAGATGGCGGTCTACTGCCGGAAGCCTATTTGCATCTTCTTGATAGGTGACGTCATCAATGGTTGTATTAGAGTATAAATATGGCACCTGTCTTCACAACGATCACCTCTGGCACAGAAGAGTAATACAACCAGAAGTCCAACTCGAGTGAAAACTTGTCCGCATTTCTTCAATGCGCATGCGCGATATTATACGCCATCCGACGCCATCCTACGCAATGTCCTACCACAGGGAGCCCAACTCTGACGCCTTTGGTGGTCTAGTGTCTTCATCAGAGGCACAGAAGTCCAACTCGCGTTGGAACCTTTGAAGTTTGTGTCCTCGCGCATGTCGCCTCGCGCATCTTGATTCGTCGCCACCCTACGCAATCCTGGCAAGTTTCCCCGGCAGTTTTGACCTTTAAAACAAGGTTAAAACTGCCGGGGGGACGTGCCAGGATTGCGTAGGATGGCGTAGGACCACAAGGAGCCCAGCTCTAACGCCTGTGATGGTCCTTCCTCTTTTTTTGTTTTATTATATTGAGCTTCTGACTGAAAACCGAGGCCGCTTAACAGTTGTGTAAGCTGGGATCGCGGCGCTTCTCTTAGCAGTTGGTAATATATGCATATATATGCAAATTGCAGCGCGCGGTAATTTGAATTTCGAAACAGCTGGGGGCTCTATGCCACGTGAATGGCGCGTGACGCTCACTGAAAGCTGAGACGACTAAACACGCACTGTTGCGTTCTGTGTCGTAGTAATTCGAGCTTGAAAATATTGACGTTGGCGGAACACCCGCGGTGTGATAGAACACGCGCCATTCACGTGACACAGAAGCCCCCAGCTGTTTCGAGATTGAAATTACCGCGCGCTGCAATTTGCATATATATGCATATATTACCAACTGTAAAGAGAAGCGCTGCGATCCCAGCTTACACAACTGTAAAGCGGCCTCGGTTTTCAGTCAGAAGCTCGATATAATAAAACAAGAAAAAGAGGAAGGAAACATCACAGGCGTCAGAGTTGGGCTGCCTGTGGTCCTACGCCATCCTACGCAATCCTGGCACGTCCCCCCCGGCAGTTTTAACCTTGTTTTAAAGGTCAAAACTGCCGGGAAAACTTGCCAGGATTGCGTAGGATGGCGACGAATCAAGATGCGCGAGGCGACATGCGCGAGGACATAAACTTCAAAGGTTCCGACGCGAGTTGGACTTCTGGCTGTATTACTATTCTGTGCCTCTGATGAAGACACTAGAACGGAGTGTTGAAACGTTGGGTCATGAAGAGTAACTTTGTAAGCTACGTTCAAAAAACTTTTAAGCCAGAGTAGCGTTAAACTATGTCTGATTCTTCAATGCTTCTTTAATATAAATCTTATAAAAAAAAGTTAATGTTCTCTAATGACTATTTCTAAACTAATCTATTTCCCAAATTCATTGTCAGAATATTACTTCTGTTATAAGAAGCGACAATTTATGTGTCTCGATTATTTACATGTCTTTGGTTTCCGTAGACTCCAACGATCCTTTGTGAAGTCTTAGGTTGCCAATTGCCAATGGTCTGGACGTGCTGTGGATGAACTTTGTCTTAAAAGCTATGATAAGGAACTGTGGTTGCTCTTGGTCGATATTCTGCTGGAAAGATCTGCCTTGTTGCTTCTCCTTGGTTTCCATAGACTCCAACGATCCTTTGTGAAGTCTTAGGTTGCCAATTTCCAATGGTCTAAACTATGTCTGATTCTTCAATGCTTCTTTAATATAAATCTTATAAAAAAAGTTAATGTTCTCTAATGACTATTTCTAAACTAATCTATTTCTCAAATTCATTGTCAGAATATTACTTCTGTTATAAGAAGCGACAACTCATGTGTCTCGATTATTTACATGTCTTTGGTTTCCGTAGACTCCAACGATACTTTGTGAAGTCTTAGGTTGCCAATGGTCTGGACGTACTGTGGATGAACTCGTTCTTAAATGCTATGATAAGTAACTGTGGTTACTCTTGGTCGATATTCTGCTGGAAAGAACTGCCTTGTTGCTTCTCTTTGGTTTCCGTAGACTCCAACGATCCTTTGTGAAGTCTTAGGTTGCCAATTTCCAATGGTCTGGAAGTACTGTGGATGAACTTTGTCTTAAATGCTATGATAAGGAACTGCGGTTACTCTTGGTCGATATTCTGCTGGAAAGATCTGCCTTGTTGCTTCTCCTTGGTTTCCGTAGACTCCAACGATACTTTGTGAAGTCTTAGGTTGCCAATTTCCAATGGTCTAAACTATGTCTGATTCTTCAATGCTTCTTTAATATAAATCTTATAAAAAAAAGTTAATGTTCTATAATGACTATTTCTAAAGTAATCTATTTCTCAAATTCATTGTCAGAATATTACTTCTGTTATAAGAAGCGACAACTCGTGTGTCTCGATTATTTACATGTCTTTGGTTTCCGTAGACTCCAACGATCCTTTGTGAAGTCTTAGGTTGCCAATTTCCAATTGTCTGGACGTGCTGTGGATGAACTCTTGGTCGATATTCTGCTGGAAAGATCTGCCTTGTTGCTTCTCCTTGGTTTGCGTAGACTCCAACGATCCTTCGTGGAGTCTTAGGTTGCCAATTTTCAATGGTCTGGACGTACTGTGGATGAACTCTTTCTTAAATGCTATGATAAGGAACTGTGGTTACTCTTGGTCGATATTCTGCTGGAAAGATCTGCCTTGTTGCTTCTCTTTGGTTTCCGTAGACTCCAACGATCCTTTGTGAAGTCCTAGGTTGCCAATATCCAATGGTCTGGACGTACTGTGGATGAACTTTGTCTTAAATGCTATGATAAGGAACTGTGGTTACTCTTGGTCGATATTCTGCTGGAAAGATCTGCCTTGCTGCTTCTCTTTGGTTTCCGTAGACTCCAACGATCCTTTGTGGAGTCTTAGGTTGCCAATGATCTGGACGTACTGTGGACGAACTCTTCTTTAAATGCCATGATAAGGAACTGTGGTTGCTCTTGGTCGATATTCTGCTGGAAAGATCTGCCTTGCTGCTTCTCCTTGGTTTCCGTAGACTCCAACGATACTTTGTGAAGTCTTAGGTTGCCAATTTCCAATGGTCTAAACTGTGTCTGATTCTTCAATGCTTCTTTAATATAAATCTTATAAAAAAAGTTAATGTTCGCTAATGACTATTTCCAAACTAATCTATTTCTCAAATTCATTGTCAGAATATTACTTCTGTTATAAGAAGCGACAACTCATGTGTCTCGATTATTTACATGTCTTTGGTTTCCGTAGACTCCAACGATCCTTTGTGAAGTCTTAGGTTGCCAATTTCCAATGGTCTAAACTATGTCTGACTCTTCAATGCTTCTTTAATATAAATCTTATAAAAAAAGTTAATGTTCGCTAATGACTATTTCTAAACTAATCCATTTCTCAAATTCATTGTCAGAATATTACTTCTGTTATAAGAAGCGACAATTTATGTGTCTCGATTATTTACATGTCTTTAGTTTCCGTAGACTCCAACGATCCTTTGTGGAGTCTTAGGTTGCCAATTGCCAATGGTCTGGACGTACTTTGGACGAACTCTACTTTAAATGCTATGATAAGGAACTGTGGTTACTGTTGGTCGATATTCTGCTGGAAAGAACTGCCTTGTTGCTTCTCCTTGGTTTCCGTAGACTCCAACGATCCTTTGTGAAGGCTTAGGTTGCCAATGGTCTGGACGTGCTGTGGATGAACTCTTTCTTAAATGCCATGATAAGGAACTGTGGTTACTCTTGGTCGATATTCTGCTGGAAAGATCTGCCTTGTTGCTTCTCCTTGGTTTCCGTAGACTCCAACGATCCTTTGTGAAGTCTTAGGTTGCCAATTTCCAATGGTCTGGACGTACTGTGGATGAACTCTTGGTCGATATTCTGCTGGAAAGATCTGCCTTGTTGCTTCTCCTTGGTTTGCGTAGACTCCAACAATACTTTGTGAAGTCTTAGGTTGCCAATGGTCTGGACGTACTGTGAATGAACTCGTTCTTAAATGCTATGATAAGGAACTGTGGTTGCTCTTGGTCGATATTCTGCTGGAAAGATCTGCCTTGTTGCTTCTCCTTGGTTTTCGTAGACTCCAACGATACTTTGCGAAGTCTTAGGTTGCCAATTGCCAATGGTCTGGACGTGCTGTGGACGAACTCGTTCTTAAATGCTATGATAAGGAACTGTGGTTACTCTTGGTCCATATTCTGCTGGAAAGAACTGCCTTGTTGCTTCTCTTTGGTTTCCGTAGACTCCAACGATCCTTTGTGAAGTCTTAGGTTGCCAATTTCCAATGGTCTGGACGTACTGTGGATGAACTCTTTCTTAAATGCTATGATAAGGAACTGTGGTTACTCTTGGTCGATATTCTGCTGGAAAGATCTGCCGTGTTGCTTCTCCTTGGTTTCCGTAGACTCCAACGATCCTTTGTGGAGTCTTAGGTTGCCAATTTTCAATGGTCTGGACGTACTGTGGATGAACTCTTTCTTAAATGCTATGATAAGGAACTGTGGTTACTCTTGGTCCGCGATATTCTGCTGGAAAGAACTGCCTTGCTGCTTCTCTTTGGTTCTTATGGACTCCAACGCTACTTTGTGAAATGTTAGGTTGCCAATTTTCAGTAGTCTGGACGTACTGTGGATGAACTCATTCTTGAATGAAATGATAAGGAACTGTGGTTAATGTTGGTCAATATTCTGCTGGAAAGATCTGCCTTGTTGCTTCTCTTTTTATTTCTATTTTAAGAGCGGTATCAGAATGCAGTCATTCCTAACTTTTGCCTTTTCATCTTTGTCCTTTCTTTTTGTTTTCTTACTTTTCCCCTTTTTCTTTCTTCCTCTCCTGCTTTTGGTTGTTTCCTCTTTTCTTACCCTTTCTTACTACTTCTCCACTTTTCCCCTCCTATTCCTTCTTTCATTTTCTTTCCTCTCTTGACTTTCTTTTCCTTCGCCTCTTTCTTGTTCTTCTTTTTTCTCCTCCTCATAATAATTCTTCTTCTTCCCTCTCCCCTCCTTTTCTTTCTCCTCCTCCTCCTCTTCTCCTCCTGCTCTCCTGCTTTTCCTTCCCCCTTCATCCTTCCCCTCTTCCTTCTCCTCCCCTTCCCTCTCCCCCTCCTCCTCTTCCTTCTCCTCCCCTTCCCTCTCCCCTCCTTCTCCCCCTCCTCTTCCTTCTCCCCTCCTCTTCCTCCTCCTCTTCCTCCTCCCCCACTTCCTCTTCCTTCTCCCCTCCTCCTTTTCCTTCTCCTCCTCCTCTTCCTTCTTCCTCTCCACCTTTTCCTTCTACCCAACCGTCTTCTTTTTTGTCCTCCTCCTTCTCTTTTCTCTTGTCTTTTTCCTTGGCCTTGTCCTGTTTCGCCTTTTTCTTGTTCTACTCCTCTTTCCCCTTCTCCCTCCTCTTCTTCCTCGTGCCCACTGTCATTCTTTTATTTCTATTTCTATTTCTATTTCTAAGAGCAACTTTAAAAGTCAACCAGTTTCTGTCGCTGTGTCACTTACACATCAAATATTACTTACTTTAACCTTGGAATGTATAATCCCCCAGGCCATATAACCAAAATAAATTACGGATCTTTTAGTTCGCACATGAGGACTAAATCTAAAAAAATATATAGATTGTGTTTAATATATAATTTACATAAAATAATATTTATGTATCATCCAACGTTGTTCAACAAGCACTCACTTGTTCCTCTCCTTTCTTTACCGCTCTTCATTTCTTTCAGGATATATTGAACTCTGCTTCATTCCGTCTCATTCATTCACGGTGTTTTCTGCCTTTTTGAATCTTCAGATTCATCTGATCCCTCGCTTTCATGTCGTCGTTTTCCTTCGTGCTCATCTCTTCTTCTCTTTGATTCGCCAGATGTACTAGAATGACTAGAATCCCCTTCATCTTGTCTTCGCTTTTCTCCTTTCTGATCTAAAAATTTAGAAATATCCATTATTTAGTTTTATTAATTTCGATCACACAATCTTTTATTAATATATATATATATATATATATATACTATTTAAAACACGTTCTGCGAGTGTTTTGAATGGCTTAAAAAACGATCACCATTTGGTAAGTTCGTTGGCGTAGTAATTTTGAAAAATAACGTTGTCTAAGGCGAGAAAATCAAAGCTAAAGTTTATGTAAATCAGGAGAAAATTTTATCAGATATAAAACCACGATACGGTTATGATTTTTCTTTGTGTTTTCCTCATGAATACATATATAATACATATATATTAAATATATTTATATATATATATATATATATATATATATATATATATATATATATACAGTGTGTATCAAAAAAATTCGAACCCTTAGAAAATGAATTAGCATTCTTTTCAAACAACCTATTGTAGTAGTTTGAAAGCCCTAAGCACTTCGCTGAACCCACAGATGCGTAAAACACACGGTCTTATACACCTGGGAAATTAAGATAACTTGAACTGTATGCATGGTGAAAGTATTTAAAAGCTTTTTCGCTTCGTTTAACTTATGTGCTGATTAATTTATAACGCAGCGCTTTTAGGGCTTTCAAACTACTACAATAGGTTGTTTGAAAAGAACGCTAATTCATTTTCTAAGGGTTCGAATTTTTTTGATACACACTGTATATATATATATATATATATATATATATATATATATATATATTAATAACATGATTGCCTCGGATTCTTTTGTTCTCCGAGGGAATGTAAACCTCGTATTTTCCTCATTGCTCATGCAAGAGGGAAATTTTCCCTTTGTCTTCTAATTTTCCCGTGCATGTTGATGAGGGAAAATTAGAAGACAAAGAAATCTTTTGTCTTCTTCTAAATTTCCCGCTTGCATATATTTTCCCGCATCAACATGCACGGGAAAATTAGATGCAACTTCTCTGATCAACCGTGTAAATTTCCTGTCGGTAAGATTCTCAAAGTTTTCCTCGGCGATCATAATATTACAAACTAATACGATGACTTTTCGGGAAATTAGTGATTAAATTTCCGCTTTGCTTCGGGAAATTTAATCGCTAATTTCCCTCAAGTCATGTTATTACTGATAAATATATATATATATATATATATATCCTATCCCTATCCCTATCCCTCCCCCTATCTCTTATCATCTATCATCTATGCCTACCCCTACCCCTACCCCTATCCCTATCTCTATCCCTATCCCTCTATCTCTATCCCTATCCCTATCCCTATCCCTATCCCTATCTCTATCCCTATCTCTATCCTTATCTCTATCCCTATCCCTATCCCTATCTCTATCTCTATCCCTATCTCTATCCCTATCTCTATCCCTATCCCTATCTCTATCTCTATCCCTATCCCTATCCCTATCTCTATCTCTATATCTATCTCTATCTCTATCTCTATCCCTATCTCTATCCCTATCTCTATCTCTATATCTATCTCTATCTCTATCTCTATCTCTATCCCTATCCCTATCCCTATCCCTATCTCTATCCCTATCCCTATCTCTATCCCTATCCCTATCTCTATCCCTATCCCTCTATCTCTATCTCTATCCCTATCTCTATCCCTATCCCTATCTCTATCCCTATCCCTATCTCTATCCCTATCTCTATCCTTATCTCTACCCCTATCCCTATCCCTATCCCTATCTCTATATCTATCTCTATCTCTATCCCTATCCCTATCCCTATCCCTATCCCTATCCCTATCCCTATCTCTATCTCTATCTCTATCCCTATCTCTATCCCTATCTCTATCTCTATCTCTATCTCTATCTCTATCTCTATCTCTATCCCTATCCCTATCCCTCTATCTCTATCCCTATCCCTATCCCTATCTCTATCCCTATCCCTATCTCTATCTCTATCTCTATCTCTATCCCTATCTCTATCCCTATCCCTATCCCTATCCCTATCCCTATCCCTATCTCTATCCCTATCCCTATCCCTATCTCTATCTCTATCCCTATCCCTATCCCTCTATCTCTATCCCTATCCCTATCTCTATCCCTATCCCTATCCCTATCCCTATCTCTATCCCTATCCCTATCCCTATCTCTATCCCTCTATCTCTATCACCTATTTCTTAGAAACTTCATTCCTACCAAAGTTGATCGTTTTACGACCCTAACAAGATATAGTCCGACGGTTAAGCCCGAAATTTTGCCTCAATTGTGCGTTTTGTGATATAAGCATGAACTTGGCAAGTAGATAGAGTTACTAGTGGTGGTGATTTTCAGATATTGAGCCAACGCAGATTTCTTCCCCCTTCCTCACACAAAATCGAGTTTTTCTTCCAATTTACCTATTAGAGTACTATCTTATAAAAAAGTGAAAATTCAAAGTTCACTTTTAGCAAATATCACCTTTATCGTCAGAAAGTTTGCAAAAAACTATGAAGGACATTCAAGCGGGTAGCGTTATTTTCGAAGCCTATTTTGAGTTATTAACGCTCCAAAATGTGGAAAATGACGCAAAATGCTTTTTTTAGTGGGTTTAACCTTCCATAACTCAAAACGAGCTTGGAGAATCCTACTACCCGTTTAAATCTCCTTCATATACTTTTTTTGGAACTTTCTAACGATATAGGCGATATTTGCTAAAAGTGAACTTTGAATTTTCACTTTTTAATAAGATAGTACTTTAATAGGTAAATTGGAAGAAAAACTCGATTTTGTGGCAACCAGGAAGAAATCTGCGTTGGCTCTATAAAGGAAATCATCAGCACTAGTAACTCTATCTACTTGCCAAGTTCATGCTTTTATCACAAAACGCACAATTCATCCCCTTAACAGCTGGACTAATACAGATAGTTCTGCAGGAAACAATATATACTGTGCAAAAAAGATTGTGGTTAAATGTACGGTCGCCATGTTTTTCGGTACAGTCAATTTCAGCAGCAGTACTGTACTTTTATATTGGTGCACGATTTAGTCAGGAAAAGTAGCAGGGAACGCAACATGCGAAAAAACAAAATTGTTCTAAGAAAGACTGCATCACAATAAATCTTGGGGTCAATTTACCTGTGGATTCCGTAGCAACACTGTCGTCGTCAACTGAACTGCAAACAAAAACAAACCAATCAATATTGTCATTGCCAAAGTTTATATACGAAAGTTTAAATATGAATATGAATGTTGTGTTGTGTTAAGTGTGTTGCACTGTGTTGAGTTGGGTTGCGTTGTAATGTGTTGCGTTGTGCTGTGTGGTGTTGTGTTGCGTTGTGCTGTTGTAAAAATCGTGTGGCATTGCATTGCGTTGCGCTGTGTTGTGTTGCGCTGCGTTGTACTGTGTGGCGTGGCGTTGCGTTGCGTTGTGTTGCGTTGTCCTGTGTGGCGTCGCGTTGCGTTGTGCTGTGTGGCGTTGCGTGCGTTGTGCTGTGTGGCGTTGCGTTGTGCTGTGTTGCGTTGCGCTGTGTTGCGCGGTGTGGTGTTGCGTTGTGTTGCGTTGTGCTGTGTTGTGTGCTGTTGCGTTGTGTTGTGTGCTGTTGCGTTTTGTTGTGTTGTGTTGTGTTGTGTTGTGTTGTGTTGTGTTGTGTTGCGTTGTTGGTGTGTTGTGTTGTTGGTGTGCTGTTCTGCGTTGCGTTGTGACGTGTTGTGCAGTGTGTTGTGCAGTGTTGTGCTGTGTGGTTCTGCTATTGCAGATATTACTAACATTTCTTCTAAAATTTCAATGACATCATGTCTCTTAATCTTCTGCAACATTTTCTTCAGGTTGTCCACGGTGCTTTCTTTTCCAAACTGCCAGTCACGCAAGAGAGCTTCTGTCGGGTTGTCGTACTTCTCAAGTTTTACTACTTTTTCAGCCTCGTACTTCATCTTGGCAGCCAGACCACGGAAATCTTTCTCGAACGCTGTCTTCTCGTTAAGTTTCTGGCAGATTATATCTCTTGTCTTGCTATCAAGATCCCGAACAAGAATTGGTCTCTTACTTGTAGCTTTAACTATAATAAAAAAGAGGAAAAAAGTTCGACTATAAACATTTGATTTTGGTATTTTTTGAACATAGCGTTTGTTTGTTCGTTTGTTCGTTCGTTTGTTTGTTTGTTTGTTTGTTTGTTTGTTTGTTTGTTTGTTTGTTTGTTTGTTTGTTTGTTTGTTTGTTTGTTTTGTTTTTACTTGTTTTGTTTGTTTTTTTGTTATCAATACTGAACTACCTTCTTTCTTTTCGTTAGGGCGAGACCAATTATTCAATATATCGGGCTCGTCCAAAATATGGGCAAAAATTGAGGCTGCCATGGCACTTGCAAAAGCTTTCCACTCTTCTGTTTCGGATTCATCAACATAATGCGAAATACCTTTGATTATGGCCCATTCCAACTCAGAATTGTAAGCTACAGCGTAAAGTCCTAAGAAGGGGAAAACCAACTTAAAATTATACTTCAGTTACTACTTTAACTAGCGTTTAGGAGCTAGGTGTGTGCTAATGTGCAAGGAAAAACTGCAAAGGTATAAATTACAAAGTACGTGACGACTTTTACATCATAAAAAAAATCCCAATTTGAGCAGTAGGATTGCTCTTAAATGGATTTTCATAGCGTTCTAGTCCTTTAAAGCATCGTACGATAGTTTTAACAACAGTTTAACGTATTACCAACACTTTCCTGCAGATTTATAACATTACATTTACCTTGGCCTTCCGATTCAATGGCAACGGCTCCAGGAAACTCCTCCATAATTTTCGTTCTGGCTTCGGGTGAATGTGACAGCTTGGGGCCGCTCAAAATTTCCGCATCGCAATGAACTTCCACTTCGAGTGTTTCTGGATCACTCAACGGAGCATTCCAGCCATCAGCGGCTGTTTTTATAAGACACCCAACATGTCTGCTGACATCGACTTTGTTACCACACCATATTTGTTGATCTTTAATAATTTCCTTGTCGTCGTACGTCGTAAGCTTTGCCGATATCACCACATCTCCCAGCTTTGTCTTCTCTCTTCTTAGTCCGCCACAATGTCCGACTGAAAACACGACCTTAGGTTTCAGACACTCGACAGCATTTCTTACAACGTTTTGCGAAGCACCAACCTGACTGGAACCTCTGAAACATCTAACCAGCGCAACTTTCACTTTCTTCTGACCATGGCCAATCTCTCCGAAATACACCCAACCAATATCATCGGCATGGCTCTTGATGATATTACCAAGGTGTGCAAAGCAAGCCAAGAATTCATCGTCTTCCACTGTCAATAACAAAACATCTGTAGCGAGAGCAGCATTTTCCCACGGTTTCTTGGATACTTGTAGATCTCTCAGTTTGGGAATTGTCATAGAGAGTAATGGAGGACGACCAAAACGGTTGCTAGTTAGTTTCGCGGTTCCTAATGTTTTGCATAAAGAAAAACAAACAAAAAGTTTCATTCATTGTACGATTTCATTGGTCCTAGAACATTTTAGGTCAGCAGAAAGAAAATGGGAAAATAATTTAAAAAAAGAAAGGAAGAAAGAAAGAAAATAAAGGTGAAAAAAAAATATGAAAAAAATAAAAAAGGGAAAATCTAGAGAGAAGAAATTCTACTGAGTACTGAGTATTGACACGGAAGTTTCTTACTAAGAATCTAAGATAAGTTAGTTTTGTAACTGTATAATGCGATTGTTCAGATTCGCAGTAGATACTGAAATTTCTTTCTCTGTTGAAATTTAGCATTTAGTTTGAAAGCTTGTGTGAAGATGTGTGACAAAAGACATGTTGGAAACTGGATGTGAGTTACACGAGGCCGGCCCGAACTCAGGGCGGACTGAGTTTTGCATTTTGGTTTTTGTTTCATGGCGAGAAATGGTGAACACAAAGAGGCGAAGCTAATGAAGCCCCTATGTCGCGCGCGGTCGTCACAGTTTTGCGGTTCAGAAGAAAAGCGAACAACTAATTTATGCAATGTTGGATGAAATCTTCTTTCGATGATCAGAAAATACTCAAACTTTGAGATTGAAAACCGCAACGACAAATAAATGCAGAAAATGACAAATAAAATTTAGGAGAGAGTTCCTTATACTAGTCTATAATCAGATTGAAACGACTACGAAAGTGGTTCACGTACACTTATATTTTGACAAATTCCAGGGCAAGGATACTCATATTAAGACTCCGCCGTATTAACCTCTGTTAGGCTTAAGGTCGAAATTTTATATAAAATACCGCAATGATTTTAACATATATACAAGATATTGTTTAAAGTGCCCCTAACCTCGAAATTTTTTATTGTCTTATTTGGAAGAACCACGTTGAAGTGTTCCTCTGGAGTTGTCTCGGGTAGCTCAGTGAAAGTGTTTACATGAGGAATGTTGCTTCACCACCATTATCCCAGGGTGTCCCTACTACCCGAGACAAGTGTCAAATTCCCCATGTAAACACCCGCTGTCGCGACTAAATAAAATGAATGCAAAGTTGGCTCTCCCAGGGTGACTCGGGGGTAGGGTGACCCTTCTATAGTAGGGACAACTCTCGTCCATGTAAACGGGACCTTAAGCTGTGTTTACACTGCAAGCCTTGGCCTTGGCCTAACTTTGGCCTACTTTTTGGCAGTGTAAACACGTCCTGGGCTGGCCTAGGCCAAAAAATCTGGGCTTGCTTCTTTTGTTGGCCTGTGCTTTGGCCTTGGTCAGGCTTGTGCCAGTGTAAACACGGACACATTTACCCCGGGCTAGGCCAAGGCCATGGCTTGCAGTGTAAACACGACTTTAGTGTCGTCACTCATTCCTCCCCCTGAACGGCTGCTTACCCGAGCACAACATTCCTTTCCTCTTTGTGTACAAAGAACCAATAAAATTGGAGCATTGATCACTGCTAAATCACGCTAGCCTGAGCCGAGCGAGCGTTATTGTGTAAAATTGTTTAATCGAAACTCGAAAGCTAATATTTCGAAAAGTTTAGCTTAGGACTTTACAAAATTTACAAAGAATAGTCTTTCGACTATATTCTTTCTGCCCATGCAAACAAATGTGCGTGAAAGTCAATGTGAAGCGTGTGAGCATCAGATAAATATTGTTGAGACACGGCGTGCTCAAATACATCGAAAAGTATTAGCCTGCGTAGCTGGCGGTATTAGGGGGTTCGGACGCGGGCAGTACGCGGGCAACGCGAAATACCGCCTGCCCAAAAACCATGTGTTTTTCAATGGTCCGTCCGCTGGGTGAAGGAAAATTCTGATTGGTCAGAATATTGATATTTGATTTCAGAAGTTATCATGTTACACCTCATTGCAGACATGGGTGGACAAATATTAACCGACTGTATCGAGAAAGTATTGAATTCTTTAAGCGCTATCGGTCGTCACGTTGTTTTGAAGAGTGAAAACGAATTGCAATTTACTATCTATTGCTTGGTAGAGATGTGATTTCAATTTTGCCAACTGGATTTGGTAAAAGTATGATATTTACCGTGTATGCTTTGACGAAGCATGAGATGATGCTGAAATTATTAACAATCGAAATATAGTAAGGTTAGATATACTGCCGAAACAGAGAACGTATAGCAGGCCCTTCGTCAGAGAGAAAGAGAGAAGAGCCTTCGCTTGAAACGTTAGACTCCTACGTTCTCTGTTTCGGCAGTATATCTAACCTTACTATATGTCGATTGTTATTTCAATACTGCCTACGCAGCACGCTACTTTTATTTCACTATTTGGAATTATTGCGGTGCCTTGAAAGTTAGCTTGCGGGCGCAGCTAACTTTCAAACCGCTTTATATTCTCTGTGTGACTTCGTTCGTTCGTTCGTTCGTTCGTTCGTTCGTTCGTTCGTTCGTTCGTTCGTTCGTTCAAGCGAAATTTTTGACTGGACGTTTTTAACGCGATGTTTTGAACGCCAAAGGGCACCGCTTTGTAGAACTGTGTCTGGTTATGATGATGGCTGTCTGTACTCGTGGTCTCTCCTTTGAAGTGTATTTATAAACGATCAAATCTCCTCTCTTGAATCGCTTAACTATACAACAGTTGAACTCTCCGATGAAACACTTGCGGATGTAGTGGATGCGATCACCGCCTCAATTTATTTACCACTGAAACAACAAAGTTCTTGAAATGAAACGCACAAACAGCATGCTTCATGCATCACTATTATTAGCTCACGTTCTGATTCTTTCTTTCACGTTCTGAAAAGAGCCCGAAGAACAGCTGCGAGGGAGACTAGTTTATGATGATTCGATTTAGAACGTAGGCACTGCACAGAAAATTTTAGAAATGTTCAAAAATTTAGTATTTTGACTAAGCTAATCCCCGACCCAGGATGTAGGGCCGAGGTCGCGGATCCCGGTGAGGGTGCGAATCTCGATATGCGTGGGGTCCATGCGAATCAGTTTGAGCGATCTGAGCTTATACAGTTTGGTAGGGTGTTCCCCTGCGCCGTTGCAATTATTGAGCACTAGTAACAACAAAGCGATTGAATTATTGAAGTTGTTAATTAAATTATTAAAATATACGTAAGCAATTAATAAGTTCAGTTGGACTACAAAATCATTTTTTAACGATCATGAAACAAAGTTTTGCCAGAAAAACTGGGTTGCAGCTAAATGTACATTATTAATACCAGTGAAAAGGCGAAGAAGAGAAAGCTAAGAAGAGATGTGGCAGCGAGAAGAGGCAACAATAAACACAATTTGAAACTACAGAAAAAGCCGAAAAATTGCGATAAAATCCGATCGAAAAAGATGCAGACAAATTGTGACCGAAAGAACAAAAGGTCCAAACGATGTTTCCTAGCTGTACCTGTTCAAAGCCGGCAAAGACTTGTGTGCACTGGCACATCTTACTTAACGGGTATTGGCAATAAAAATTAAGTTTGTTTAATTTGAAAAAACCTCGTGAAATTGTAATAGAAGATCTTTTACAACTTTTTTGTGTCTTTCTTCGTTTTCAAGATATTTCAATTTGTTTAATATGTAAATGAGTTGGGCTCTGACGTCAAGAGCTGGGTACAGAATTTTTACACAGAGCAATGAAATGTTCAGTGTCACAAGGCGTTTTTATGTGCACAGTTTCAAATCATTTCGTTGAACAAATTTAGAGATATAACTGATTTTGCTACGTGTGAAAATACTGTACCCTGCTCTTGACGTCAGAGACCATCTCATTTACATATTAAACAAATTGAAATATCTTGAAAACGAAGATACGAAAAAATTGTAAAAGATCTTCTATTACAATTTTATGAGCTGTCTAACATCACACTATT
Organism: Paragorgia papillata; assembly: GCA_035771165.1. Taxonomy (NCBI): domain Eukaryota; kingdom Metazoa; phylum Cnidaria; class Anthozoa; order Scleralcyonacea; family Coralliidae; genus Paragorgia; species Paragorgia papillata. The sequence continues at coordinate 4,177,147 of JAWNZC010000265.1, forward strand.
TTACTCTGTCTAACACCAAACTATTTTACTCTGTCTAACACCAGACTATTTTACTCTGTCTAACACCATACTATTTTACTCTGTCTAACACCAGACTATTTTACTCTGTCTAACACCAGACTATTTTACTCTGTCTAACACCAGAATATTTTACTCTGTCTAACACCAGACTATTTTACTGTGTCTAACACCAGACAATTTTACTCTGTCTAACACCAGACTATTTTACTCTGTCTAACACCAGACTATTTTGCTCTGTCTAACACCAGACTATTTTATTCTGTCTAACACCATACTATTTTACTCTGTCTAACACCAGACTATTTTACTCTGTCTAACACCAGACTATTTTACTCTGTCTAACACCAGAATATTTTACTGTGTCTTAAGACACAGTAAAATATTCTGGTGTTAGACAGAGTAAAATAGTCTGGTGTTAGACAGAGTAAAATAGTCTGGTGTTAGACACAGTAAAATAGTCTGGTGTTAGACACAGTAAAATAGTCTGGTGTTAGACACAGTAAAATAGTCTGGTGTTAGACAGGGTAAAATAGTCTGGCGTTAGACACAATAAAATAGTCTGGTGTTAAACACCAGACTATTTTATTGTGTCTAACGCCAGACTATTTTACCCTGTCTAACACCAGACTATTTTACTCTGTCTAACACCAGACTATTTTACTCTGTCTAACACCAGACTATTTTATTCTGTCTAACACCAGACTATTTTACTGTGTCTAACACCAGACTATTTTACTGTGTCTAACACCAGACTATTTTACTGTGTCAAACACCAGGTTATTTTACTGTGTCTAACACCAGACTATTTTACTGTGTCTAACACCAGACAATTTTACTGTGTCTAACACCAGACTATTTTACTGTGTCTAACACCAGACTGTTTTACTGTGTCTAACACCAGACTATTTTACTCTGTCTAACACCAGACTATTTTACTGTGTCTAACACCAGACTATTTTACTCTGTCTAACACCAGACTATTTTACTCTGTCTAACACCAGACTATTTTACTCTGTCTAACAAACACCAGACTATTTTATTCTGCCTAACACCAGACTATATTTTACTCGTCAAAGGGAGAACCCTCAGGCATACTAAGAAGCAATGGGTTAATATTAGTCTTAACAAGTTCCATTAAGATCATATATGAACTACTAGACCCTATACATACAGAATAAAAGTATTTTTACCTGAACCTGTAGGTTTAGCAATCTCTTTGTTGAATGCTTCAACCACTTCTGTAAAAACAAAATTCTGAACTTCAAAAAAAACACATTTTGGGTCTTTTATGCAAGTTTCAAAGCAAACCCACTTACTAGAGGTTGCTAAATATACAGCAGTACATAGTGTTCAATTTGCTTCGGTTTAGCTTATTTATTTCAGTTTGCTTATTGGAGACTAAGTTTTTACATTTTGATGAGAAAAGCTAGTGTTTACCATTAGTTAGCTAAACACATTTTAAGTCAGAAGTTTCCAACCTAGGGTATACCTATCTCTTAGGAGTATGCCATGGCATTTTTACCCCTCTCCGGCCTGAGCCGGCCCGAAACGACCATTTTTTTATTTTACTCTGTTTAACACCAGATGATTTTACTCATCAAAGAGAGAACTCTCAGACATCCTAGACAGCAATGAGTTAACAAATGATTAACCCATTCCTGCCTGAGCTGGTCAAAAATGGTTCCTTTATTGTTTTACTGTGTCTAACACCAGATGATTTTACTCATCAAAGAGAGAACTCTCAGACATCCTAGGCAGCAATGAGTTAACAAATGATTAACCCATTCCTGCCTGAGCTGGTCAAAAATGGTTCCTTTATTGTTTTACTCTGTCTAACACCAGATGATTTTACACATCAAAGAGAGACCCTCAGCCATCCTAGACACCAATGACATTGTTTTACTCTGTCTAACACCAGATGATTTTACTCATCAAAGAGAGAACTCTCAGACATCCTAGGCAGTAATGAGTTAACAAGTGATTAACCCATTCTTGCCTGAGCTGGTCAAAAATGGTCCCTTTATTGTTTTACTGTGTCTAACACCAGATGATTTTACTCATCAAAGAGAGAACCCTCAGACATCCTAGGCAGTAATGAGTTAACAAGTGATTAACCCATTCCTGCCTCAGCTGGTCAAAAATGGTCCCTTTATTGTTTTACTGTGTCTAACACCAGATGATTTTACTCATCAAAGAGAGAACTCTCAGACATCCTAGGCAGTAATGAGTTAACAAGTGATTAACCCATTCCTGCCTGAGCTGACCCAAAATGGTCCCTTTTTTGTTTTACTCTGTCTAACACCAGATGATTTTACTCATCAAAGAGAGAACTCTCAGACATCCTAGGCAGCAATGAGTTAACAAGTGATTAACTCATTCTTGCCTGAGCTGGTCAAAAATGGTCCCTTTATTGTTTTACTGTGTCTAACACCAGATGATTTTACTCATCAAAGAGAGAACTCTCAGACATCCTAGGCAGTAATGAGTTAACAAGTGATTAACCCATTCTTGCCTGAGCTGGTCAAAAATGGTTCCTTTATTGTTTTACTCTGTCTAACACCAGATGATTTTACTCATCAAAGAGAGAACTCTCAGACATCCTAGGCAGTAATGAGTTAACAAGTGATTAACCCATTCCTGCCTGAGCTGGTCAAAAATAGTCCCTTTACTGTTTTACTGTGTCTAACACCAGATGACCCATTCTTGTCTGAGCCGTCCAAAACGACCTCTTTTTGTTGTCGTGGCAATAGAAGTTTACTAAAATCAACAAATAAATTTCCAACGCAGCCACATGAAGAATCAGACATAGTTTAACTCTACTCTGGCTTAAAAGTTTTTTCAAAGTAGCTTAAAAAGTTACTGTTCATGACCCAATGGGTGAAGAGTGGGTGCTACTGCTATGCCAAACTTCCAAACAATGTTTGGTGTTATCGTGGATGGTAGTGATAATTTTTGAATTATCCCACGCGTGCAAAACCAACCATGAGATCAAAAATTATCACTACCAATCCACCGTACCACCAAAGACGTTGTTTAGAAGCTTGGCAAATCAATAGCGCCCACACTCTATTAAAATCATGATGAGGGCGGTCTATTGCCGGAAGCCTATTTGCATCTTGTTAACTAGTAACTTTTAAGCTTCAAAAAACTTTTAAGCCAGAGTAGCGTTAAACTATGTCTGATTATTAAAATGTTGTAAAAAAAGAATATTACCTTTTGGAGGAAAGACCAGTTTGTTTGTGACTTTAGCAGGTACAGGCCGAGAAGTCTTGCTGCAGACAAAAGTCTTTTCATAGCTGTCTGGAGTTTTCAGGAGCCTCTCAAAGTCCATTTCATGATGACACTGGTTACATTGATCACATTTATTGTAAATGTTATAGCGAAGTTCTGGCCACAACTCCTTCACCATTTTTAAAAATATCTGGTGGAGCTGTATGACAGCCTTCCACAGGGTATTTAGTTGACCATGTTTCCCTATCCTGGCAGAAAACTCAATCAAGCTTTTAGTTTTCTTGGTTATGCAAAATTTAACTTCTTCTGGCTCGGCCATGTTGTAAACACCAAGGAATCCTTCCTTCCAATGAAGCATGTAGTCAGAATCCTGGTGGCAACGGACCATTTGTCGTTCAAACAGACCAACGGGGACACGACTATGGAATTTGTATATGCTCTTTGTTTCCCACTGGTCTTCTGATGCATGTGTTGGCCATACATCTTGAATGGTATCAGGATGGGTTTCAGGCATTAGTGCTGGGATAAAGGTGTATCTCTTCTTGATTTCTTTTCCCTCATACTCAGCTTCTTTCAGCGTCATTTCATAACCCACATCAAAATAATAGAGTAGATGAGCAAGCTTCTTAAAGTCAGCTTCTTCAGGAACAGCATCATACCAAATGCATCGCAAAAGAGATTGTGAAAGTAGGCCATGATCAATGAATTCTTTTTTCTCTTCTCCAAATTTCACATCATCCATGTTACAAGCTTTAAAAACTTCTTTGTATTGCAGGTGAGAAGGCAAATCATGATGAACAACATCTTTGATCAACATGATAAGCCATTGGGGATCTGGAAAGACAAGCCCTTTTAGCTCTTTGAGATGTGCAAATCTTAAAACCTTTCCAAGGCCAACAAGATAAAGAAGAATTGAGTTCAAAGTATTTTCCTTGTCATCAACTTTCTTGAACTCTTGATTGTGTTCACACAACCACTTTTCAAGCTCTTCAAGTTTTAGGTACTTTGTCTTTCCCAAAGTTGCTAACAATTTCTCAATTTCTACCCATAATGACGGAAGAGTGTCTTGCAAATGAGGAAACAAAACTGTGTTACTCCCAGTTCGGAACAGTTCTTGTTTCAACAATTTTAAGTCAATTATTGGCACGGCTTCAAATCCCGTGGGTTCTTCCCGGACTTTATCTCCAGCTGATGCTGCAACAATAACTGTTTTAGCATTAGCATATTGATTGTTCTCCTGTGATGCAAAAACTGTTGGAAGAACAGGTCGATTTCTTAACAATAACTTTAGTTTGTCAATCCTAAACTTGTCATCAAGATCGGCATTTCCCTCCAACTTTTTTATATCACTTTCTATTAACTTTATATCCACATCTTCTTCTTTGACAATTTTGGTTGACATTTGACGACACTTATCTTTGACAAGGCTTGAATCAATACGGTCACATTTTGTTGCAGCTACCACAACAACAGGTCGCGGTACAATGCTCTTTACTTCATCAATCCACTTGCCAGTATTTGCATAATATGATTCATCAGTCATTTCATACTCTGAAATATCCACAACCAAAAGAAACAAAGACTTTTCTTCCATAAAGTAATGACTCACAGTTTGGTACTCCATGTGACCACCAAAATCCCAGATTTCAAGCTCAAGATCCTTATTTGCAGGATCTGGAAACCAGTTTCTGATCTCAATCCCTTCTGTTCTCTCCTCTGGTCTGGTCAACCTTGATTCTCCCAACAACAATCCATTAACCAGACTTGTTTTTCCAGCACCAGTATTTCCAATCACCAACAGTCGAAGCCGTTTAGAGTGAGCTTCGCCAAACTTTGCAATGTCTTGGAAATATTTCAAAATTGCACTAGGACTTTCACAAATAACTTGTGGTGGTGTACCTAGCACGTTGCCTTTGAGGTAAAATTTCACATTCCTGTCAATTAAGTTAGTAAAACTTTCTGACAATTCAGTTAGTCTATTTGACCTCATATTTAAACTGACAAGATTGGGAAGTTCAAGTACAGCATCTGGCAAAACATGGATGGTGTTGTTCCAAAAGTCCAGATCTTCTAAATTAACGCAATTCTCGAGACCATCCGGTAATTTTTCAAGACTACAGTTCGACATATCCAGCTTTCTTAAATTCTTCAATTTAGGAATTGAAAATGGCAGCTTACCAAGGTTGGCGTTGTGGGAAAGGTTCAGATCTTCTAAATTAACGCAATTCTCGAGACCATCCGGGAATTTTTCAAGACTACAGTACGACATATCCAGCCATCTTAAATTCTTCAATTTAGGAATTGAAAATGGCAGCTTACCAAGGTTGGCGTTGTGGGAAAGGTTCAGATCTTCTAAATTAACGCAATTCTCGAGACCATCCGGGAATTTTTCAAGACTACAGTACGACATATCCAGCCATCTTAAATTCTTCAATTTAGGAATTGAAAATGGCAGCTTACCAAGGTTGGCGTTGTTGAAAAGGACCAGATCTTCTAAATTAACGCAATCCTCGAGACCATCCGGGAATTTTTCAAGACTACAGTCCATCATATCCAGCGATCTTAAATTCTTCAATTTAGGAATTGAAAATGGCAGCTTACCAAGGTTGGCGTTGTCGGAAAGCCACAGATCTTCTAAATTAACGCAATTCTCGAGACCATCCGGGAATTTTTCAAGACTACATTCCCCCATAGCCAGCCATCTTAAATTCTTCAATTTAGCAATTGAAAATGGCAGCTTACCAAGGTTGGCGTTGCGGGAAAGGACCAGAACTTCTAAATTAACGCAATTCTCGAGACCATCCGGTAATTTTTCAAGACTACAGTTCGACATATCCAGATTTCTTAAATTCTTCAATTTAGCAATTGAAAATGGCAGCTTACCAAGGTTGGCGTTGAAGGAAAGGTCCAGAACTTCTAAATTAACGCAATTCTCGAGACCATCCGGGAATTTTTCAAGACTACAGCTCATCATATTCAGCTTTCTTAAATTCTTCAATTCAGGAATTGAAAATGGCAGCTTACCAAGGTTGGCGTTGTGGGAAAGGACCAGTTCTTCTAAATTAACGCAATTCTCGAGACCATCCGGGAATTTTTCAAGACTACAGTTCCTCATATCCAGCGATCTTAAATTCTTCAATTTAGCAATTGAAAATGGCAGCTTACCAAGGTTGGCGTTGAACGAAAGGTTCAGATCTTCTAAATTAACGCAATCCTCGAGACCATCAGGAACTGTGTCAAGGGCACATGAACTCATTCTAAGCTCTTTCAAATTCTTGAGCCCAGTAATTGAAAATGGCTGCTTACCAAGCTTGGGATTGTCGCCAAGATTTAAAGCTTCCAAACTGGTGTGATCTTCAAGTCCTTGTGGATATGTATGCAGGTTACAAGCGAAAATTGCTAGTCGTTTGAGTTTCACAAGTTCACAAACAGAAATTGATTGATCGTGGAAATCATTGTAATATAACCCAAGTACCTCTAGCTGCTTCATCTTGGTTATAGCCGAAGGTAAGGACTTTAATCCACAGTTAAACAGGACAAGTTTACGAAGATTTAAAACACTACACGATAATTCAAAATTATTACCCAACGGATTATCATAGAAAAATAATTCTTGAAGATTGTGTAGTTGATCCATTCCAGTAGGTAAAATCTTTTCCCCTTTGGCACATAACAAGAACCTTTGAAGGTTTGTCATTCGTTCAAGTGGAATTGTGCTACATTCTGATGATGCTCGAAGCTGGGTTAGTTCTTTAGTCGACGTTTTTAGAATAATATCCTGATTACCAATTTCAGGAAAATTTTTGATTTTTTTTTCCTGAGGGTAATGCTGATATTTACCAACATTTACAGTTAACGTGTCTCCTGGTTCCCCACTTGCGATTACCAGTTCTTCCACACCAGATACCGTGCATTGGTCTAGACAAGCAAGTGCACCAGGTTTAAAATACCTCATCTTCAGCCTCCGCAGCAATTTCTTCCATCTTGGTAAGGTAAATGGATCTCGGTTTAATGCTTGACATTGTATGTCCAAACAAATAAAGCCATTTTCATCAGTTTTGATTTCGCATGACTTCCCCACATATTTGTTGTGCTGGTGTTTCTTGTCAGGATTAAGATCACTCCATTCGTCATACAGACTAACTGAAGTATATTGACCCAAGTCATCGATACTACATTGCAGAAACTCTGCCACATCTCTATGAAAAAGCATGATGTCCTTGATCATGGGATGATTCAATAGTTCCCGAGGAATAGTATCTTTCACAAAACCTGCATCTCTTAAATCCATTACACATTTTCCATCCACATTGTTGGACCAACACTCGACACCGTTAATGGTAAAAGAAATGTTGCCACTCATTCTGAAGACTTAATTTCAGCGACACAAAATATGATTTCTTGAATGTTAACTGCTGTCCGTAGTCTTGACAAACCTCGATGTATTTATAAAAGTAAAAATAATCATCATAAACTTAATTGTGAAAGACAAATTAATTACAACAAGAAAAAAAATATGTTGCTTTCCAGGAACTGTACTTTGGAGTGAAATTTGAACTGGATTTTGAATGTACTTTGAAATGAAATTTGAACTGGAGTTTGACTGTACTTTGGAATGAAAATTGGACTGGATGTTTGACTGTACTTTGGAATGAAAGTTCCACTGGATTTTGACTGTAGTTTGGAATGAACGTTGAACTGGATGTTGAACTGTACTGAATATTGAATGTTGGATTTGATGTTTGACTGTACTTTGGAATGAAAGTTGGATTTGATGTTTGACTGTACTTTGGAATGAATGTTGGATTTGATGTTTGACTGTACTTCGGAATGAACGTTGAACTAGATGTTGTACTGTACTTTGGAATGAACGTTGAACTAGATGTTGTACTGTACTTTAGAATGAACGTTGGATGGGATGTTTGACTGTACTTTGGAATTGATCATTGGACTGGATGTTTGACTGTACTTTGGAATGAAAGTTGGACTTTATGTTTGACTGTAGTTTGGAATGAAAGTTAGATTGGATTTTTGAACGTACTTTGGAGTAGAGGTTCGACTAAATGTTTGATTACTTTAGAATGGAGTTTGGACAGGATGTGCGACTGGATGTTTGAATAAATACTTGTCTGAACTTTGGATTGGTCTTCGGATTGATCTTTGAATTGGACGCTGGACTATACTTTGGAATGAAATTTGTAGTTTGGGCAGGACTTTGGATTGAACTTTGGACAGTACTTTCTGCTAGGTTTTGGACTGGACTGGTCTGGACTTTCGACTTGACTTTGAACAGGACTCTGGACTGGACTGCAGACCTAAGGCCAACAAAAGCCCTAACCCCAATCACTATGCAATTTATGGTCTTAATAATAATAGGCTAACCTAACTCACTGGTAAGTTACATGTATATAGAAAGTAAGAGAGAAGATCAGGTTACTGAATACACTAAATACAAGAGTCTTTTTTAGTTGTTTTATTTTTAATTTTCATAAGTAATAACATGGCACTGAGGTTGATTAGTGATTAAATGTACCCGAAAGCTGAGGGAGGTTTAGTAAAAGTCCCGAGGGCGGAGCCCGAGGCTTGAGGGACATTTAGTTACTAATCAACCGAAATGCCATGCTATCACTTTGTAATATTGCGGTTTCCGAAGAACGAGAGTAAAACAAGAACGCTTTTGTTGGAATCAACAACTTCAAAGTCAATAAATTATTGAGTTGTGATTAATACTAATGGGAATTCGATAAGTGTTCACTTCATGTATTTGTTAGTTATTATATGCATAAGCGAACTTTGAGGTAAACATTAGGTAGGATTAGTTACTAATCGTACCTAATGCATAAAGATTAGGTGTGATTAGTTACTAATCTTATATAATCTTTATGCATCAGGTTATTTAGAGATATTAAATGTTCTTGTGGGAACAATGAAAACCGAGGTGGCCGTGATATGTATGCGTTTTCATAGCGTTTTTATATTGTTCTCGGTCCTCAGGGGAGCAGGAAACAATGGTCTCATTACCTGAAACAATGGTCTCATTACCTGAAACAATGGTCTCATTACCTGAAACAATATGAAAACGCTGGGAAAACGTATACGTGTGGATGTGGCCTAAGATGCTAGGACGACGACGGCGGGTTAAAACGCAAAATAAGTTTTACAATTTAAAGAAGTCACGGTTAACTGACTATTATATTTGATATTTGAAGCTAGTTTAATGCCTTCCAAAACGCCACCAGTATTGCTAAAATGATTGTAGTGTCTGTACTGAAGTCAATCTCAAGCAATAGTTCTCATCCTTTGGCCGTTGACGTCGTCCTGAAGACGTGAAAATGCTCTGTGTGGCGTTGTATAAAGAATGAAGACGGTGTTGGGAATACTCTTGGATCTAAAATTTTTCATTCTCTTTGTGTTGCAAAAATAATTCTTTTGTTTAAAGGACGTCGTCGTTGAGGTTGACGTCGTAGATCTTAAAATCCTTATTATTTAATTAAAAGCATGTGTACCGTCATTACACTTACGCGCTATTTCATACGCTCATTATCTAATGTTATTCACAAGTTTAAAAATTTGTTAGATAAATACTAAGTAGACCTTACTATATAGTAGAACTATCGCAGATATAAAATATCTATAAAAAAGTCAATTATTTGCTGTTACCATGGTGATAATGACGTTGGAACTTTGGTATATTTTCAAATATTGCATAATTGAAGCGGCATGTCTTCAGTTTGCTTCGGTAAAATTTTTTAAAAATTGCTGAGATGATAGATACTGTTGTGGAGAATATCCATGCACAAAATCAGAGATGGTTGTATGGACAGATTTTTCGCTATAAAAATTATCGATTTAAAAAAGTTCTGTCTGATGAAAATTTTTTAAAATTATATATACTTTAGAACTTTTTATAAACTACATATTTACAAAATTTTAGCAAAATTCACCGAAGAAAACGCCTAAAAGTCTAACATCTATGTCGACGCGGTCATTAGAATTTCGAATCGACAAGATCGCTATTTACGCATGCGTAGCGATACCATTTCTAGTCACCAGTCCCCTATTGAAATTTCAGTAGGGAGCCACCTTAAAGTGCTTATGAAGTGCTTAGTGCGAAAATTAATTTTGTCTTATTTGAAAGAACACTTTAAATGGTAGAGTAACATCTTTTGCAGTTTTTCGTTTCTTTGCTTCGTTCTTGAGATATTTCAGTTTGTTTGATATGCAAATTAAACATTGTAACGTCACATGTGCATAATGAGTTATCGAAAAAAGTTATATATTTTTGCTATTATTAAATATAATCATCACTTGAAGATCTACATGTTTAGTGTTGTGACATCCACATGCTTCATTCAAATTAATTTGGTTTGATAATAGAAAGGATATCTAACCTTTTCTAATAGCTCATTATGCACCTACAACGTCACTATATTTAATTTGCATATCAAACAAACTAAGATATCTCAAAAACAAAGCAAGGAAACGAAAAACTGCAAAAGATGTTACTCTATAATTTGAAGTGTTCTTTCAAATAAGACTAACTTAATTTTCGTTTCATAGGCACTTCAATTTAAAAACATCAGTAATTATTATTAAACAAACATAAAAAGTATATTATAAATATTCCTTTTAGTATTAACCATCTAGAAGGGTTGAAGGAACCAATCTTAAGCTTTTGTCTTCCTTTCTTTTTCGGTTTCATGGCATTTGGTATGTTCGCGTTTACAGTATTCGGCGCAGAACTCCAAGACTACATCGAAGCCTTGGTGATGCTTATAATCCTGTTCTAGGAGCACTTTATTTCTTTGGGTTTGTTGGTTTGAATGTTTTTATTCTGATGAACATGTTCCTCGCCATCATTAACGACTCATACGCTGAAGTTCAAGACGAGGAAAAAGACGCGGAAAACGAATGCGAAGTACTGGACTACGTCGTGAAAAAACTACAAACAAAAGTTGCTCCCAAAAAAGTGAAAAGAAACCGCAAAGAGAAACCGCATTATGTTAGTTTCAAGGAATCGAACGAAAAAGCTTTGTTATCGTTTAACGAAACTTGCCTTTTGGAACTGGAGTCGTGTGAAAAAAGATTAGATAATCTTCTGAATGTCATCGATGAAGGAGAAAAGAGTGAACTTGTGAATGAACATGCTCTTTTAGGAGTGCCTGAGGACAAACAGAATGATGGCTGTTTTCGCATTATCTTGGCGTTGGAAAGTGTTCCCTTTGAGATAACGGAGGAGGGCGTCGCCGTGGAAGAGAAGTTTGATTAAAGAGATACAAAATGTTTTTAAGGTGAGATTAATAATTAAGAAGATATTTTTTTCTATGGGAGCTTTCCATTTACACGGTTAGACCGGTCAGTCCGGTTAAATGGAACACGATTCGTTTGAGACCTGGGATGGTTTAAAGAGATACAAAATGTTTTTAAGGTGAGATTAATAATTAAGAGGAGAATTTTTTTTATGTCACGTATTTCTGGTGAAAAGCGCTCAAAACCCTAGAACTTTTTGGCATACCACTCAAAATCTTCTTATTTTACCATTATTGTGTAGCCTATAGAATCAACAAACTTTTCATAAGCATTTGGGGGTTGAGAAACATATCAAACGATAAAAAAAATCATAATAATGAAGGTATAGGTATGCTACAAAAATGTTGAATCCGCCATATTTATACAGTAATCAATACAAAATTTGTTTTTGTTCAACCAACATTTTCTTTTTGGCGTATCCCTCACAATCACTTTATTTTAGCATTGTGTAGCTCATACAGTCAACAAACTTTTTAAGTACACGTGAGAGTTGGGAAACATATCAAAAGATAAAAATATTTGATAATTATGAATATGATCAGATAATTAGTAGATATGATCAGTAGAAATCAGTTTTGAGCGCATGTTACGCGACGTAGAAAAAATTCTCCTCTTAACCAACTAGAAGGGTTGAATCAACAGGTGAAAAGCTAAGCAAGAAATAATAAGCATAGTGTTATCACAAATTTTCAGTTTTAATTCAAAGTTCTTGTTGTTTAATTTGTTATTAAGGTCTTCGTATAGGTTTGTAGTGTCATTCCTATAAAGCGCTCTCAATTCGTCACGCCACGAAAATATATATGCCACGAAAATAAAATAGATATCGTTAGATAGATAGGATAGGATAACTTTATTTAAACAGGTTGGCCTCGTCAGCTATATAGCTGGTATTCATGAAGGACCTGTATTTAGTTACAGGTATCATGAAAATTTTATATAGATAACATATATATACACAGTACTATCAAAGAACAAAGTATGCAAAAAAGATCAATTATCAAATGTCCCCAAATTTCGAAACATCCAAGCAATCGAACGTCACCTGCCAGTCGTGTATACACATGCAGATAAAGTTTAACCACTCAAATGTTTCCAAATTTGAAGCTTAAAACTAAAAAGAAAGCTATTAATTTGTAGAATACAATGGTGTATTTGGTTTCGCGATAAACACAAACAGTACCGCTCGCGTATATCTTAACACATTTTTGCGTATGATACGCGTATGATACTTGTATGATGCGCGTATGACACTTGTATGATGCGCGTATGACACTTGTATGATGCGCGTATGACACTTGTATGATGCGCGTATGACACTTGTATGACACTTGTATGATGCGCGTATGACACTTGTATGATGCGCGTATGAAGCGCGTATGACACTTGTATGACACTTGTATGACACTTGTATGATGCGCGTATGACACTTGTATGATGCGCGTATGATACTTGTATGATGCCCGTATGACACTTGTATGACACTTGTATGACACTTGTATGATACGCGTATGACACTTGTATGATGCGCGTATGATGCGCGTATGACACTTGTATGACACGCGTATGATGCGCGTATGACACTTGTATGACACGCGTATGATGCGCGTATGACACGCGTATGACACGCGTTTGACACGCGTATGACACTTGTGTGACACTTGTATGATGCGCGTATGACACTTGTTTGATGCGCGTATGACACTTGTATGACACTTGTATGATGCGCGTATGACACTTGTATGATACGCTGGTATGATACGCGTATATAAAACGTATACAGATCGTATTTACATCTCCACTTCTTTGCACTTGTCCTGCATGTCTCGTGCACGTATTCCTCCTTATGCTAGAGAACACATTATGCTATTGTCTAAGAAAGGAAAAACGTTTTCCGACATTTCAAGAGAGTTGGAGCTTTCTGGATGTCCTGTAAGTAGACAGTCAATCTCGCGTTTTATGAAGCGATCAAAGAGTGACCAAATGGCGCGTTCGTCTGTTAAAAAATGCGGTGCCAAAAGAATCCTGACAATGGAACATTACGAGTATATTGATAGTGAAATGGCTAAGAACGACGAACTTTGCGCTGTGGGTAAGTAAGTTTCTCTAAGTGTTTTTCTAATATGAAATTGCGATTACTTGTACTTCTAGCATCAACAAAATATGCTAATGTCTTTTATGTCCACAGATATATGCAAAATGCTGCACACGCTAGCGTCTAATACGCGTATCAATACACGTATGATACGAGTATCGTACACGTATGATACGAGTATCATGTGTTAAGATATACGCGAGCGGTACTTGCGAATTTATTAATTAAAACCAGAGGGCTTCACTCCGGGCGTTTCAAGTAAAGAGCGTTTCATTTTGTTCAAAAAATGTTTTCGCAGTTCGATTCCGAGATAAATTTCCAACAAAACGATGTCAGCGTTCTTTTATTTATTGCCTGGTTTAGAATTTATGACTTATTTTGTCCGAATGTTGGTCGAAAAACAGCATTTCCAAATTTGGTCGTGAATAAAATCGGCAAAACTCGACGTATAAAAAAAAACGCTGATACCCTTTTGCTGGAAATTTATTTCTGAATCAAAGTACAAAAAAAGATTTTGAACAAAATAAAACGCTTTTTACTTAAAACGCCCCGAGTGAAGCCCTGTGGTTTCAATTAAAAAACTCACAACTATTAACGGTTTGTGTTGTTTATCGCGAAACCAAAGACACCAATGTATTCTACAAATTAATAGCTTTCTAAGGATACTATTTTATTTTTGTAGCATAAATTCTGACGAATTGAGAGCGCTTTACAGAAATGACCTTGCAAACCTATACGAAGACCTTAAAGGCCTCATGGCCAAACGCTTTCAACATCGCATTCAACATCGTTCAACATTGTTGAATTCAACATGTTGAAAGCGTTTGACCACCCCTTTTGAATGTTGTTGAACGTTGTTGAATGGTGTTGAATGATGTTGAACGTTGTTGAATGGTGTTGAATGATGTTGAACGACGGGTTCAACATTTCTATTGTTCTCAAAATGTTGAAAGGTGTTGAACGCATTTGGCCACATTTCATTCAACTTTGTTGAACAGAGAGACATGCGCCATGCGGGATATTGTCGATCCCAGCTTTTGTGGTAGCCCGCGTTCAATTAATTGTCATTCATGAATGTTGAACGATGTTGAATTCATTTGGCCACTCGTGCTTTCAGCATCGTTCAACAATGTTGAATGATGTTGAATGCGATGTTGAAAGCGTTTGGTCAGGCCTTTAAGCTTTTTCCATTGCTTCTAAAGTGGTGACAAAATGCTTGAAATGCTATTTAACAGACGTTAGATTTTTGTGTCTGCCTGATAAGGCAGGCATCATGTCATCGTGCATCTCGTAGGTAAGGAATTTTTATTAGTCTGTTCCACTATTGTCAAAAAACACACCTTCCTTCGTTTCCGGTTGGTTGGTCAACCTAATGGACCCTCCCACGGTTGAGGCTAGTACTATTTCATGATACAGCGATACAACGATACAGCGATACAGGAACCGGAACCTGGAACCGGAACCGAATGTTAATGTATCCTAATTTATGCTAATTACGCGTTATAAAAGTACAAACTATTTCTCTTTTCCAGGGGGGTTGGGTGGGAGTTGTTCTGAAGAAATACCTAATATACTGTTTGAGTAATAATAAGGATATTAACCCTTTGAGATCTGAAAAGGACTTTTATTATTTTACTCTGGCTAACGCCAGACGATTTTACTCGTCAACGGGAAAGCTACAGGCTTTAAAGGGTTAAGGATAATCGCACGCAACGCCAAATTTTGACGCGTATAACTCTTTAAAGTCCTAGACCTTTCTCTGTGGTGAATAAAATCGCATGCATGACGTTAGCCAGTATAAAATACTTAAAATGCCCACTATATATAAAGGGATAACACGCCTTTGTCGGTCGCAGGTTTGAGAGCAAGTGCACTATGGCCAAGTGAAATATATTTCAGCGTGTAGCGCTTTACAAGTATTATAATCACACCGGTAATAGGATTTCCTATCGATCGCAGTCTCGACGTCTTACTGAGATTCACCTAACAGAAAACGCCATTGAATAAAGCGATCTCATAAAGAGTATATTGGTGTTTCTTCAGAACTACACCACCCACCCACCCTGGAAAAGAGAAATTGTTTGTACTTTTATAACGCGTAATTTGCATAATTTAGGATAAATTAACATTCGGTTCCGGTTCCAGGTTCCTGTATCGTTGTATCATGAAATAGTACTAGCCCACGGTTAATAGCGCGCTTGCTAAACTGAGAAGTGACACCGGCCGTTCGTGTTAAGGCGGATTTCCAGTCCTCGCACGAAGCAACTCCGAGCATACGCAAGCTCGCTGCGAGCACACGCAAGCTCGCTGCGAGGACACGCAAGCTCGCTGCGAGCACACTCAAGCTCGCTGCGAGTGTTTTAGCGCTCGTGGCAGACAGTTGGAAATTTTGAACTATATTTAACTCGCGGCAAGTACTCGCAGTAAATAAACCAATCAAAACAAATTATGTCAACATTTCAAACTCGTTTGTAATTCATGAGGAAAACTGCACAAAGGAAATCATTACCGCGTCGATGGTTAATTTGCATATGGCTACTTTTTTATTACATAAGTTAATTGAACTATCATATCGATTTTCTCTTAAAATACCGTTTTTTTGAGATGCTATATCAAACACTCAGCAGAGTGCTTCATCAGGATATACAAACACCTCGAAGTTTGTTCAAAAAGCTCGGATATCGCTTCATCATGGAGTCTTGAAACCCTGCGAGTTATCGCAACGAGCTGAGTGTGGTGGAAATACTGTGGAAACCGTGCGAGTAGTCTCAGCGAGCAGCGAGTTGCTTCGTGCGAGGCCTGGAACTCGCAGCTCGTGCGAGGACTGGCACGCTTTTCACTGTATTTCCACCACACGCAGCTCGTTGCGATAACTCGCGGCTGATGAAGCGATAGCCTAGTTTTTTTTAACAAACTTCGAGGTGTTTGGCTATCCTGATGAACCACTCTTCTGAGTGTTTGATATCGCATCTCAAACACAACGGCTATTTTAGAATATAAAATGTGGGACTAATACTAAATCAAAGCGCATGCTCACATCACTAATTTAATAATCGTAGCCTATTAAACCTTACGTTGAAGGTTTAGCAGCTCTATTCGCGTGCGTTTCGTATCGGGATACCACTCATTCTGTAAATAGTACATATTATGTATATATATATATATATATATATATATAGCGTGCTGCGTAGGCAGTGTTAAAACAACAATCGAAATATAGTAAGGTTAGACATCCTGCCGAAACAGAGAACGTAGGAGTCAGCGAAGGAATTATAAAGAGCGTTCAGAAGTCCCGTTACTCTGTTACTCAGTAAGACGCTTACCCGAGAGCCTAAATATCGAGCTGGCGCTTACAAGAGACATGCATGGTATATCAATATTTTATACTAGTAACGCTACAGAACGTAAATTACTTACCGTTGACTACAGAAATTTAAGATAATCTGTGGATCACTGAAACTGCATACACTGATTGTATTTCTATAATATGGTCAAGCAATCACCTACATGCAATGATAACATTTTAAAAAACGTGCTGAGTACGCGGCATTTGGCGTTTTGTCAAAACTACTGCTTTTCTACATGTATACGTGCAACACATCATTTAAACTATACATCTCAAATGAAAATGTTACCACTTAGGAAGTACATATGACTATGAATTTACAACCTTTAGCTCTCCATCTGAGCCTCAGTGACTCAATGGTTAGAGCGTCTAACTAGTCATTAGAAGTTGAAGGTTTGAACCCTGTCTGGGGTCTCAGAAATATTTTCTGAGTATTTGAGCTTGACGAACGCCAAACATCTGTTACACTACACCAAGCTCGCAAACGTAGCACATGCACTACATGTATACGTACAACTTATAATATCTAATATTTTGAAGCACATCTCATTCTCATATACACAAAGTATAAAAGCACTTATGATGAATTTGCAACCTTAGCTTTCTATCCAAATATCACAAGACCTTATGATAGGCCTTACGAGAGAAAAGCACAACACACACACACACACACACACACATATATATATATATATATACCTGATGATCCCGTTTAGGGTGAAACCTGTGGTAGCGAAGACTTTAAGGTAAAACTATATACTTTATACTTTGTATTTTGCTCTATCTATATATGGTATTGAGCACTCTCTAACATTTCGTGAACCAAAACTCACTTATATATATAGATTGAACTATATACGCTCCTTCACTTCGGTGTTGTTGAGCACTCTGTGAAGTTGCCGTGGGTACCTATTAGCGATAATGCAACGCTCACTACCCTTGTGGAAGTTTGAGCACTCTGGGCCCATGCGCACTTCACGCTATCTGAATGTACTTCACCGATGCTGTCCCACATGCGGTTGTCACCGACGATCGCATGTGTATAAGTAATTGATGAAATTCATTCAGATTGTTCCAAGCTACACTGATGAGCTGTTGTACAGCGAAACACCGTGTCTGTAGATTGAACTATATATATATATATATATATATATATATATATATATATATATATATATATATATATATATATATATATATATATATAGATAGATATATAAATGACGAACACAGAACTATACCTTCAGCCAATGAATCGTTTACTTCATGTCTTGGGGCTTTCTGTTGGTGACTGAATGTTGATCTAAAATACAACAAGAGAATAGGGATGGTCTTGTAAGTGAGCAAATGATACTTGAACTTGAAGAAGTCTTCCGAAATGAATTGATTGGTCCAAACCTGACATGACGGAAATAATTACTATCACCCTTCCTTTAAAACGCATGATAGACGACACGTTGTTGGATCATGTTTCACAGTTTCTTAAGTATTTATTATTCACAGTTTTTTATATTTTTTCTTGTTTAAAGATTTACGAATTACGATATTTTTTAGATTTTAAGTCCGAGTCGGAGTTTCGTAGTATGCCATTACTTTTATAAAGTGTTTTGTTTATGAGTACAAACACCGCAATTCATTATCATATTTCTCTTTCGTAACACCACCCAATCTCTTCCTCAAAACAGGAAATGGAAAAAGAAGACAATTACGGTTGCTTTATCACTAAAAGATCTTACGAAGGTGATTAATAATGGCTTTTACAGTTTCCCATATCTCACTTCGTTCTCGAGTTATTTAAATATGTTTAGTATGTAAGTGGTTAAAACAGATGTATGTTAGCTGGGATATGAGAATTTGTTTTTATGTTCTTCAAGTTATTTTACTCATTTTATTTATACTTGTCTCATCGAACATTCCTTAACATTTACTTAACATTTTACTTATCTTGTCACTCATTCCTTAGCAGGCTTTCAAATTTGCTACAGAAAAGTTCAATTGAAAATACGAGACGCAAGCGAGGACGTCTCAATGCAATACTAGAAATGCCTTTACCTTGGTGTGGAATACCATATATATACCATATATATATATATATATATATACAGGAACCAAGTAGAACGGTAAACAGCACCAAAACCAGCTGGACGCCATAAGAAAGCAAGCCTTGTTGTTCAAATACCATGCATGCAAGCATTCAAAGAATATATTCTACTAATTGTACAAACAAGATTTCGACCACGCCTAGTTATATTGTCTTAACAAATTTCTGTTTGTGTCCCTTAAAAGAATACATTATACTGTCTTTGAATTGGTAATTGAAATATTTTTCGTTAATAAGTGAGCAAATCTTAACCGCCTAATCTATCACCTTCCTTTATATTCAGTAAGTTAATAGACATATAGTAACAGGTAGGGCTTGTAATAGACCTGGCTTCGAACGTGACAGCGGAACTTATAATACATGCATAAGTTGACAGACAAACTGGCGCCACATAGGAACACACCCAGATATGCGATGATTGTGAATTTCCTTTCGCATAAACCCAATAATATAAAGCTGTACACAGGCTAACCAAACGTCCGCTACAGCAAGCCTGAAACCATACCACATGTACTACATGTATATGTACAACTCATTTTAACTACATCTCGTGACATATGCAAACGATTCCACTTAGGAAGCACATAGGACTATGAATTTACAACCTTAGCTCTTCGTCTGAGCCTCAGTGACTCCATGGTTACAGCGTCTGACCAGTCATTAGAAGGTTGAAGCTTCGAACCCTTTCTGGAGCTCATAAACATTTTCTGAGTATTTGAGCTTGAGCAAACGTCCACCAAACGTCTGTTCCATTACACCAAGCTCACAAACGTACCACATACACTACATGTATACGTACAACTCATGATCTCTTTTGAACCACATCTAATTGACGTCTTGGAGTTCTGTGTTCGCGACTGACAAAATTTTGTCAACCAACTTTCATTAACTCTCATTCTAGTTTGATTGAAAACTTAGCTATTATGTACACGCATGGTAATGTATATTAATATTTAACAACGCTTTGTATTAAAGGTTAATATAACAATACAGTTGATGTTTTCGGACATAAATATGTTTTTGGCCCAATTGAGGCACATTGCAGCCCGAGCTGAAAGCAAGGGTTAAAATTAGCTCTGAGAAGGACCAAAAACATATTTATGCCCAAGAACATCAACTCTATTACTATTAGAATAATTTTAGTGGACATTTAGAAGAAAATCAAAGACAGTATACGGTAAAACAGTATCTTGAACAGTGCCACCTTGCGTCGGTGTGTATTTCATTGCAACAATTATTTACATAACTTATGTTACCTTACATGTAACATGGCAGAAAAACAAAACTGATAGGCTCAGATCAAAATTCTCCATTTTAGCTGGCAAAACACACAACAATGCCCAATAAAACTATTATAATTCGCATTAGATACAGAACGTAAATTACTTACCGTTGACTAAAGGAATTTAAGATGGACCACTGAAACTGCATATACTGATTGTATTTCTATAATTTGGTCAAGCAAACACCTATATGCAATGATAAAATTAAAAAATATCGACTGAGCTTTTGGCATCTTGGCAAAACTATACTGCTTTTCATAACTTTTAAAAAATACCTCACACCGTTTCTCATGCAAATGTTTTAGTTATTTTCCCTCATAGAACACAAACAAAACAACTCACAAGCTCACAAACGTACCACCTGTACGACATGTATATACGTACAACTTATCATTTTAACTACATCTCATATACAAACGCCATCGTTTAAGAAGCAATTATGACTATGAATTTACAACCTTAGCTCTCCATCTGAGCCTCAGTAGCTCAATGGATAGAGCGTCTAACTGGGCATTAGAAGTTTGAAAGTTTGATCCCTGTCTGGGGCTCAGAAACATTTTCTGAGTATCTGAGCTGGATGAACGTCTACCAAACGTCTGCTCCATTACACTAAGCTCGCAAACGTACCACATGCACTACATCTATACGTACAACTCGTGATATCTTTGGACCGCATCTAATTGACGTCTTGGAATTTTGTGTTCGCGTCAACCAACTTTCCTTAACTCTCATTCTAGTTCAATTGAAAACTTAGCTATTATGTACATGCATGGTATATCAATATTTAGTAAGGCTTTGGAATCAAGGTTATTTCACATTAGATACAGAACGATCACCGTTGACTAAAGGAATTTAAGATCATCCGTGGACTCCTAAAACTGCGTATACTGATTGTATTTCTATAATATGATCAAGTAAACACCTATACCCAATGATAAAATTAGAAAAATGTGCTGAGTAGGCGACATGTGGCGTTTTGTCAAAACCACTGCTTTTAATAACTTTTAAAAAATACCACACACCGTTTCTCATGCAAATCCTCTATTTATTTCTCTTTATACGTCTTACACTGTAGAACACAACTCATCTATTAATTACAGCTTTATTTGCCCATACATGGTAACAAATCAATTTGCATTTTGCAAAAACATTCTCAGTGGGAGATATACAACGAAAGCTCGAGAAGTTTCATTCAAAAATTTAGATATTTACACTATTTTGTTGATACGTCTTTCAACAAACGTTTCAAATTAATAAAAAAAATGATTCTCAAGCCAAGTCCAAGACAGCGATCGAACTTGCAACTTTTAAATAACCGGCAAAACGCTGAACGAAACTAGAAGTTGCATGCAGATTAGATCTATGAGCATGTCTGTCGCTCAGAAACATAGAGCTTAATCAACGTCTACCAAACGTCTGTTCCATTACACAAAGCTCACAAACGTACCACAGCAGTTTACCAAAATACTGCTCACACAGCACTCTACTTTTATGATACTCCATGATTTACTATGATGAAGGACTTTGATTTGAAACGTCATTATTTCGTTATTAAAACTATTCTCAGCAGTATACCATCTTTTCACTTTGCTCTATCTAAAACACTGCCTACACAACACTCTAGTTTTTACTCTGATGAAGGACTCTGCTTGAAACGTCATTATTTCGTTATTAAAACTATTCTCAGCAGTTTATCATCTTTTCACTTTGCTCTATCTAAAACACTGCTTACACAGTACTCTACTTTTATATTACTCCACGATTTACTCTGATGAAGGACTTTGATTCGAAACGTCATTATTTCGTTATTAAAACTAAGGCCCTGTTTACATGAAGTGGATTGACAGTCCAATCGGATCGAAAAACGGGAGTGAAGTCAATCCAGGCACATGTTTACATGGAGAATCCGATCTGCTTGGAACATTGTTTTCGGTTGGAACACTATATTTTCTGTGCTTCCCTCAATGTCTGTCATTTAGCACGACACGCACCAACTTCACTCATGCGTATATATCAAGTCAAACCGTGTTTAGATGAATCAGACTGGAGACATTCAAGTCGATCCTGGCTTGAATCTCAAGTCAATCCACTCCACTGCGTGGATTGACTTCAGTCATTCGTTTCGATCAGACCGAAAACTTTCAATCTTCTTCATGTAAACACAACAAGGAGAAACAACATTCGAGATTTGACTTGAACACTCAATCCGCTTCTTGTAAACACAACAAGGAGAAACAACATGCGAGATTTGACTTGAACACTCAATCCGCTTCTTGTAAACACAACAAGGAGAAACAACATGCGAGATTTGACTTGAACACTCAATCCGCTTCTTGTAAACACAACAAGGAGAAACAACATGCGAGATTTGACTTGAACACTCAATCCGCTTGATGTAAACAAGGCCTAATCTAGACTGTGAAATAAAGGTAGTGTGCTGCATAGGCAGTGTATAAACAACAATCAAAATATAGTAAGGTTAGATATACTGCCGAAACAGAGAACGTAGGAGTCTAACGTCTCGAGCGAAGGACCTTCGTCAAAGAGAAAGGGCCTTCGCTGGAAACGTTAGACTCCTAATCTAGACTGTTTACCATCTTTTTCCTTTGCTCTCTTAAGGCACTGCTCTCACAGCACTCTACTTTTTTTACTTTACTTAAAATCCATATTAAGAATACTTACCTTCGTAAACCATTTAAGGAAGTAAAATGATGATTATGTTACTGAAATACTGTAGGCTAGACACAACTCATTGCACTCAATCTCTAACACAAGTAACTTTAAAAGGCCTTTATAACAGGAAAAGATACATATGGCTAAATCTAATCAAAATCACACCTATACTTGACAAATTTGCATATTTACTAAGAATTGAACAAGACGGACAGGAAACACGGGTCGGTTGAGCTACTCTATGTAAACAGTTTGAACAAACTGCCACTAAAAGTCTGCGTTCATCTAGCTCCCTTAATATATTTAAGCGTTCATTGTACAGTTGTTTTCGTGAGTACCAGAATGAATTTAAGCAATTTATTAAACATGACAAAAAGAGCGCGGTCATTAGAGTAAAAAGTCTTTTAAACACCAGACTATTTCACTGTGTCTAACACCAGACTATTTCACTGTGTCTAACACCAGACTATTTTACTGTGTCTAACACCAGACTATTTTACTGTGTCTAACACCAGACTATTTTACTGTGTCTAACACCAGACTATTTTACTGTGTCTAACGCCAGACTATTTTACTGTGTCTAACACCAGACTATTTTACTGTGTCTAACACCACAAATCATGCAAATCCTCTATTTATTTCTCCTTATACATCTTACACTGTAGAACACAACTCATCTATTAATTACAGCTTTATTTTCCCACGCATGTTAACAAATCAATTTGCATTTTGCAAAAACATTCTCAGTGGGAGATGTACAACGAAAGCTCGAGAAGTTTCATTCAAAAATTGAGATATTTTTACACTATTTTGTGATACGTCTTTCAACAAACGTTTCAAATTAATAAAAAAAATGATTCTCAACCCAAGTCCAAGACAGCGATAGAACTTGCAACTTTTAAATAACCGGTCAAACGCTGAACGAAACTAGAA
Source organism: Paragorgia papillata (assembly GCA_035771165.1). NCBI lineage: Eukaryota > Metazoa > Cnidaria > Anthozoa > Scleralcyonacea > Coralliidae > Paragorgia > Paragorgia papillata. The sequence goes on from JAWNZC010000265.1 coordinate 4,201,137, forward strand.
GTTGCTTGCAGATTAGATCTATGACCATGTCTGGCGCTCAGAAACATAGAGCTTAATGAACGTCTACCAAACGTCTGTTCCATTACACAAAGCTCACAAACGTACCACAGCAGTTTACCAAAATACTGCTCACACAGAACTCTACTTTTATGATACTCCATGATTTACTCTGATGAAGAACTTTGACTCGAAACGTCAGTATTTCGTTATTAAAACTATTCTCAGCAGTTTACCATCTTTTCACTTTGCTCTATCTAAAACACTGCCTACACAACACTCTAGTTTTTACTCTGATGAAGGACTCTGCTCGAAACGTCAGTATTTCGTTATTAAAACTATTCTGAGCAGTTTACCATCTTTTCACTTTGCTCTATCTAAAACACTGCCTACACAACACTCTAGTTTTTACTCTGATGAAGGACTCTGCTCGAAGCGTCAGTATTTCGTTATTAAAACTGTTTTCAACAGTATACCATCTTTTCACTTTGCTCTATCTAAAACACTGCCTACACAGCACTCTAGTTTTTACTCTGATGAAGGACTCTGCTTGGAACGTCAGTATTTCGTGATCAAAACTATTCTCAGCAGTTTACCATCTTTTCAGTTTGCTCTATCTTAAACACTGCCTACACAGCACTCTAGTTTTTATTCTAATTTTGTTTTATTTACAAGCTTTGCCACGAATGGCAGGGAAGTCCCACAGAGTGGTTGCTCCATTACGTGGTCCCTATATATATATATATAATACAAAATGAAACCTAATGGCCAACATCAAGGCGTAAATAGGTACTTCTAAGCTAAGACTAAAAAAATATCCCTCAACTTTCGACCACCAAACGTTCAAACTTCCTCTGGAGCCAAAACCTTGCGGTGGCAATAATATTCATTGAGGTGTCCAGTTGAGGCCTCGGATAGCATTAACAAGAAGACAAACAAGAACTGATACAGCTGACAGAGTTATTTTCTTTGTTACGTTGGTGAATTTTTGGCATAGTGTGAACATTCGTTAAACCGTCAAGAAATTCGAAGGGATTGTGTAAACAAACGACTTTCTGCCGTTTTTCTGAAGTAGCGCTATCGCGTGACACATAATAAAAACAAACCTTAAAATAAACAGGGAAATACAATAGAGGAGGTTAATCCTTCTAAGAAGGTAACCCTCTACCTCCATGTTAACAGGACCTATATATATTACGCTGTTGATAACGTTCTCTGGTTTTAATATTAATTCGGGTTACGAGCTTTCGGCTACACACGCAAAAACGCACACTCTGTGTCAGACCTGATGCAGAATGATGTCAAATCTGTTCAGAAAAATGTAGCGACCCCTGATACAGCCTGTTGCAGTATCAGCTATGATACACCTATGATATCGTATCTGTATCATACCTGCAGCTACAACAGACTGTTCAGAACAGATTCTGTCAAACTGTATCAGCCTGACACGGTCAGTGCTGTATATAACAGACTGAACAGGTATGTTGTCTACGGAGCTGTCGCAGTCTGTTAGAAATTCCAACTAAATGTTTATACATCAGCGCTGGTACATTCTGTAGCTGTCAGGCTGTATCAAGGGTCGCTACATTTCTCTGAACAGATCTGATATCAGAGCTGATCAGACTGTGCGTTTTTACGTGTCTACCAGTCTGCAGTCTTCGACGGGTAGATTACAATGAATAGTGTGACACAAACAACGGTTTACAATTACATACATGGACAAAAGAAGTGATATATAGTGGATCAAACTATATCACATCCATAAGTGGATCAAATATCGCAAACCATGCTTGGGCGAACGATCATCGAATAGAGTTTGAAAACGGCAAGATAATTGACAAAGGCAACTATCGTCACAGAGCAACTTTAGAATCCTGGCACACCGCAATCACGAAAAACTCAGACAACAACTCAAAACATTTGCCGGAACAATACCGATTTTTAGTCAAGAAACTTTAAATAACTAATGATGTAAATTAGCATTCTACTCCTAGGCGGAACTGACACTATATATCACTTCTTTTGTCCATGTATGTAATTGTAATTTGTAAACTGTTGTTTGTGTCACACTATTCATTGTAATCTACCCGTCGAAGGCTGCAGACTGCTAGCCGAAAGCTCGTAACCCGAATTAATATTAAAACCAGAGAACGTTATCAACAGCAATATGAATGAGTAATCCTGGTTTCGCATCCAACATCTTTAAAAGGACCTATATAGTTAAGAGAGACATGCTGCGCTGCACGCAACACAATATTATAATATAAACAAGACACTTAACAGATGATACTTTGATTCTCATTACACAATTACCTTTATAATCCGACAAGTAGGGATTGTCTGTTATTGGGCATGTTTCACAGTTTCTTATTATTCACAGTTTTTTATAATTTTTCTTGTTTAATGATTTACGAATTACGATATTTATAAGATTTTCACTCCGACTCCAGCTTTTCCGAGTCCGATGGTAAACACCGATTTTTATCGATTCACCAACCGATAAAAATCGGCCGACTAAAATCGCAGCGTGCGTGCCTAGCGTGCGTGCCTAGCGTGCGTGCCTAGCGTGCGCGCCTAGCGTGCGTGCCTAGCGTGCGCGCCTAGCGTGCGTACCTAGCGTGCGTGCACATTCATATTAGGGAGCTTAAAGTGCTTATGAAACGAAAATTAAGTTTGTCTTATTTGAAAGTACTCTTAAAATGACAAAGTATCATCTTTTGCAGTCTTTTGTTTCCTTGCTTTGTTTTTAAGATATCACAGTTTGTTTTATAAGCGAAACTAGCCAGTGACGTCACTGCGTTGACATAAAATGAAGCTTCACTGGGTTCTGATGGTGAACTACCACCTAAGAAAAATAAATAAGACAATTAAGAAGAGAATAAAATTTTACACAACTTAAAGACTTCTTTCCTTCCTTTATCCTTCCCTCCCTCCATCCCTCCCTCCCCTAGTTAGCCCCTCTCCCCAGTCCCCTCATCCAGTAACACCTGCTACGCAAGCTATCCCCTAGTTTGATCTAGTGTTACTACAGAAAGAAACCAGAGTAAATTCAACTAACTAAAACTGTAAAACAGAACTGAAGCTCAAAACATTGACTTGAGTGATTAATTACAACTCTAACACCTAGTACTGTAGGAAGCAGATTATTATAAACTGACCTGGCTGAGATGACTCTATGAGATTTCTGTGTTGGTTGCCTGAGGCATATTATATAGTTGTACAAAACACATTATAAACTTCATTATAGCAACCTGAAAGAAAAACAAGAAGATAATGAGCAAAACATAAAAACAAGTTGCAAAAAATTGGAATATGAAACAAGAATGTGCGTGTGGTGCAAGCGATAACTATGCAAAATTAAGTGTCTTAATAAATATATAAGTCGTCAATGAAAATCTATTCAAATTAAGATTGACAGTGTTATTGCTATTATTGTAGGATAAAATTTCACTGACCAAACAAATAGGTGCCATTGTTAGTTGGGGGAGGGGTGTCGGGACAAATTGACCCATCCCTGGGAGGTAACTGATCCCTGGGGGCCGGGTGACTAATCCCTGGGGGACTAATCCCTGGGAGGTCACTGATCCCTGAGGGGTGACTGTTCCCTGGGGGTGACGGATCCCTGGGAGGTCACTGATCCCTGGGAGGTCACTGATCCATGGGGGTGACTAATCCCTGGGAGGTCACTAATCCCTGAGGGGTGATTAAATCCTGGGAGGTCACTGATCCCTGAGGGGTGACTAAATCCTGGGAGGTCCTGATCCCTGAGGGGTGATTAAATCCTGGGAGGTCCTGATCCATGGGGGTGACTAATCCCTGGGAGGTCACTAAACCCTGAGAGGTCACTGATCGCTGGGTGGTCGTGAATCCTTACAGGTCACTGATCCCTAGGAGTCACAAATCTCTAGGCTCACTGATACTTATGGGTCAGATGACCCTGGGGGTAACTAATGCCTAGGGGTCACTCAATCCATGGGAGATCACTAATGCCTGGAAAAGACACGTTGTAAAGAAATGCTGGACTAGAAAGAACAGATGAACTTAGAAATGCTATAAAAGACAGAGATGTATTGTATTGTATAAATTTATACAATATGGCTATAGTCTGAGGTTTAAAGCACAATAGCTGCTGCTGCATGTGAGAAAATAGTATTTTAACCATTCTTTTGTTTTAAAGTCAATCTTCAGCAATATATAAGGCTGTTATTGTTTGAAGCACTATTTTATTGCTAAAAATCTTGACAGTTTATATTATATATAATTACCACAGTTTTCACTCGATCAGTACAATATACAGTTGCAGATTGAGTCCAACCATGCCAGCTACTGTATGTATGTGTATTAAATACATGTACATACAGTAGCTGGCATGGTTGGACTCAATCTGCAACTGTATATTATGTACTGAGTGAAAACTGTGGTAATTAAACTGTCAAGATTTTTAGCAATAAAATACTGCTTCAAACAATAACAGCCTTATTGCTGAAGATTGACTTTAAAAAAAAGAATGGTTAAAATACTATTTTCTCACATGCAGCTAGCAGCTATTGTGCTATAACTCATTCCTGTCCGAGGGCTTCCCCAGACATGAATAAAATCGTCTGGCGTTAGCCAGAATAAAATACTAAAGACCAATTCGGACAGGAAAGAGTTAAACCTCAGATTATAGCCATATTGTATTCCTTTAATATTTTCAATTTGAATTTGTGAAATGTTGCTTTTCATTTTACTTATAGAAACCTTCCTGGTAAAGTCATTTATTGTTTAATAACATTTTGTTATAGATTATAATATTTTTAATAATTAGCATAAATTAGAATAATTTGAAATAATTAATTTGAATAATTGAATAATTTTTAAAGACAATTCAAATAATTATTATATTGTATAAGATATACAGACTAGATCAGCTCAATACTTCACACTTAAGTGTGCGAAAAGATATGAATTAATCTTTGAGAAAATGATTCTTTTAGTCTGAAAAGGACAAAACTGTTCAGGTGTTACTGTAATTGCTGCAGAATTAATCCATTGCTGTCGATAGGATATGAGGGTTAATCTCTCTTTGATGAGTAAAATCATCTGCTGTTAGACAGAGTAAAACAATAAAGGGATCATTTTTGACCAGCTCAGGCAGGAATGGGTTAATCACTTGTTAACTCATTGCTGCCTAGGATGTCTGAGGGTTCTCTCTTTGATGAGGAAAATCATCTGCTGTTAGACAGAGTAAAACAATAAAGGGATCATTTTTGACCAGCTCAGGCAGGAATGGGTTAATCACTTGTTAACTCATTGCTGCCTAGGATGTCTGAGCTGGGTTCTCTCTTTGATCAGAGTAAAATCATCTGGTGTTAGACAGAGTAAAACAATAAAGTGATCATTTTTGACCAGCTCAGGCAAGAATGGGTTAATTAAGAATTCATTAATAATAAATTTAGGTTAATGCGAGGGAGTAAGAGATAATGTTTTCCTGCCTCGAAGCAATTCACTAAGTGCAGTTTCCTGCTGGCATGTGAACAGATAAAACTTAACCCAAATCCTGATCTAAAGTTCCTTCCTTATCAAAACAAAATTCCTCTTTGAGGCAATGGTATAAATGAATACGGCAAAGGCGACAGTGGTCATGCATTCTGTCACAGTCAGAGAGCTGACTCTAGATCGTTCTGAATACTGGCAATCTAAGTCTTTCAGGGATATTATTTTTTCCCACCCACCACATTCCTTTTCTAATAACATCTGTAAATAGTCGCTTATAGCCATAAATTGTAATAATAAAACAAAAATGTAATAATTACAGTATCTAATAAATGAGTGGCTGGAAGTGCTGTCATCCTTATCACAGAAGTGCTGTGCCTCACTGCCTCACACATTTGGATGGGTGAGACATCGACCTTACAAGTGCTGAGCACCCTTCAGCAGGGTGTAGGAACCGGGGGGGGGGGGAATGGGGCATGTGCCCCCCCCCAACTTTGTCATGAAGTGCCCTTATTGCAACAGAAAAGTGCCCTTTTTATGATAAAACATGTGTTTCAAGTGTCCTTTTGAAGTCCTACTCCCTGAACAAAGTGCCCTTTTGAAGCTGTGTCCCTCCAAGATCAACTTGCTTCCTACACCCACTGCCTCTCAGACTTTGTTAATGTCTCTAAAATGGGTAATCCCCATTTTAGGCCAGCAGACAGGACACCCTCCTCCCAGTTCAGCTACTTCCTTCACTTAATCTCCTTTGGCCACAATTCATTACAATCAATGCCTCTGTCTCAATTAGTATCATTAAATACGACCTTGATCATTAATCACTTGTTAACTCATTGCTGCCTAGGATGTCTGAGGGTTCTCTCTTTAACATGAGTAAAATCATCTGGTGTTAGACAAAGTAAAACAATAAAGGGACTGTTTTTGGCCAGCTCAGGCAGGAACTAAAAAGTCACACACTTTTAAAAATAAACTACTTAACTAGAAGACAGTTTATGTCACTGACATAACTAGCATGTGTGAATTAAAGATACTAGTTTCAGATATAAAGACAAAGGAAATAGATCATTTCCCCAGGGGAAGGGGGGAGCTAGGGAAGGTTAGAACAGCTGTGAGGTTTTCTTCTGTATATACATCTATAAACGAATATTGTTTCTGTGGGTGCAGATGTCTGGTGACATACATAAAATTCAGCTAGCTACCCTAATAAGTGCAGTAAATGTCAAACTTGGTTGACTAATTCAATATCATAATTTTATGTCTTGTTTAAACCCAAAGGATCAGTTTTCTTCTAACTGCTGTAATTCTGGTGTGTTTTGTGCACAAAAACATTGTTTGAAAAATCCACATGAAATATACGCTTTTTTGGCACTGGAAAACCATAACAGTTTTTGTGGCCAAGAGATAAAATATATTAGACATGGCTTGAAAACCATTCAGACAAACTTTGAGGCTGATTCAGTGAACTCTGATGAAGGTTGACCTCCAGCCGCAAACACAAGCCCACTCACAGCCACAATACTAATTATTGAATATTTAAAATCAAGCTATGTTTTGATAATGGCTAGACATTGAAATATGCAAGGATAACAAGCCATAATGACCAGGGAGTTAACGTCTGACTCTGATCAGAATCAACCCATAACAAGGCCTGGTGCTGAAAGCTTTTATGAAAACAATATTGATTATTTTTGTCTATTTTTTCACAGTGATATTTTTTGTCCCACGAAATGTAAATTTAATTGCAAACGGAAGTACCGGTACTTAAAAATCCTTCAATGTGTTGAAACAACTTCATATTAATTACTCAAAATACTTTAAATATCTTGGAATTTCCCGCACATAAGTGAAAACTAAACAAAAAATATTTATGATATTGACAGAATTGTAGCGTTAAAACTATTATTCTTGCATGAGATGAATGTTAAATTCTTCAAGGAACAAACCCTGGGGTTCTTGCTCAACTGAAATTTTTAAATTTCATTTTCTACAGGTTGCTGATTGAATCTATCAATCAAAATTACAATGTTGTGTATCAATATTGCAAAGTTGCACACAAGAGAACATCTGGTTTGACTATAATTTTAAAGGTCAAGTACTGTGTATTGCATGGTAGCTGTGTGGTCCCTGGCAGTGTGTGAGAAGTAATATTTATTTGCTAAGCTTTCAGCCTGTTGACTCATTAGCCTTCATCAGAGCAACCTAACAACAAGCTGTCGGCTAACATCATTAATATTTATAATAATAAATAATGTTAGCCAACAGCTTGTTGTTATATTGCTCTGATGAAGACCTGAGTCAACAGGTCGAAAGCTTAGTAAATAAATATTAAGCGTGGTGTTTCCACAAAACTTACTGCCATTTGCAAGCCACTGTTAGGCTTGCGATTATTTTCACATTTGTTTACATTTGAAAGTTGAAAGTTTCACCACAAGACATTGAGCATTTAAAAACAAACCAATCAACTTGCAGCATCATTTCAAAGAAACCTGTCAAAATGACACTGCAAGTTGATTGATTTGTTTTTAAATGTTCAATGTTTTCTGGTGAAACACTGAAACTCATAAACAAATGTGAAAATAATTGCAAGCCTAATGGTGGCTTGCAAATGGCAGTATTTTTAAAACTAATATTATGTAAACAAACTCTTGGTCATGAATGGGCAGTTTGCATTGTTAGATGACCGGCCAACCTCGATAAAAGTGTCTCAAAAACACCGTTGATGGCATTTTTTGTTACAAGCAGGCAACCATGCTAAACCGTATCGGATAGTGTATACTTTGAAGGTGAGCGATGTTGGCAGCCTTAATTATTGATTTATATACTAAAATTTAGAGCTTTTTGATAGCACAATGTGATGGATGGGACATCTGTAAAGTGCTGCCTATTTACGTTTGTGTTTTATTTGAATTAGCTAAATTCAGAATGCTATCCAATCAGCGTGCCTCTAGTTTTGCTTAACCTAATTCGCATAACTCACAATCATAAACAAACAAGAAATATGGCGTGAATGCTACAGGAAAGTCTCATAATCGTAAAATACTTTGTTTTATTTTGGTAATTTGCCGATACCGCCATTTATCTACTGTTATAAAGCTAAGCTTTTGTCCTATAGTATAGTATTGCTCATAATATCCATAGACATTTAACTCACCGGTTCAACAGTACTATCTTGTGATACATGGAAGGCAACCGGCCTAATCATCTTGATCAATGTCTGAGCTACATTTCTATGCTGGTTGCCTGCTTGTAACAAAAAGTTTTCAGATTGTTGTGGCTGTTCTTCTAAGTGTTATATTTAGGCGAATTTGCGCCATGTTTCTTGTTTGTTTATAATTGTGAGCTATGCGAATTAGAATACCAGGTAATCAGAACTTCAGGCACGCTGATTGGATAGCATTCTGAATATTCTGAATAATACACAAACGTAAATAGGCATTGGCTTTACAGATATCCCATCCATCACATTGTGCTTCAAAAAAGCTCGAAATTTTAGTATATAAATCAATAATCACGACTGCCAACACCTCTCACCTTCAAAGTATACACTATCCGATATGATGTAGCATGGTTGCCTGCTTGTAACAAAAAATGCCATCAAAAGTAATAATTTGAAGCCTTGGCCGGCCCTCTATGTAGATCACCTGTAACACTTTGAGGCCTGGACCTCTCCCTGTGCTGAATAAAATCGTCTGTGAAGACTTCAAAATGTTAAAACAAAATGCAAAAGTGAGTACTGAATGTCTGAGTACAGACTTGATGTGTGTGTGTCAAATGAAAAGGACAGTATTATTAAGAGTTGTTTTATTCATTAGTTTCTGTTACAGAATTTTGCTTTCCACTTGACAAATTGAGAAACAATGGACACAGACTAGTTTCAGTGGTTTCTAATCCCAACCAAAAATAAATTCTAACCCTTATCTTACCCATAATCCTAACTTTATAAAAGCGAATATCCCCTCAAAACAATGTCTTCTACCCGAGGAAGCAACCCTTATAATTTGAAATCAGCTCGAGCGAGACTCGAGATAAATTGTCTTACCGCATGTTTTTTTCCTTCCATAGCAAAGACTTTTCATCCCAGTTTACTTTAACAAGTCCAAACCTAGCAAAAAGCAGTTAATATTGCTTTATCTTCATCGGTATTCAAAAGCACGTGGAACGCCATCTTGGATATTTAAATTTCTCGGACATTCAGGCAAAGAGCGCGTGCAGGCTAAAACAAGGCCCTAACACCCAGCGAGGGCAATTTATATTCAGTTCATCATATTATTTTATTTATTTTATTTTTTATTTTATTAACTTCACCATATGTAACATACATAGAAATAAACATATAAATAACACCAGGTTTAACAATGGCAGGGGACCCACAACAGCGTTAGCCAATTACTGTGGGCCCTAAACATACAAAAGATATAGAGAGATAACTATGAACAATAAAATCACAGTGCATTATAAGTATTACATAATTACATACAACAAGAAATTGGGTCAGTGAGACTCCGAACAGAGTTGCACTTGAGACAAATTGTTTTAAACGTGCGAGGGTCTTCACAATTATAAGAACTTACCAACGATAAAAAGTAATACTTCAGCATAACTGATTTAAATAAAGAAAGAGTATCTGTGTTAAGGTCAAGTTTGTCTGCAAGAGAGTTCCAAATTCGGGTGGTTCTGGTGACGTAGGATCTAGTTGGTCTGGATGTACGGATAACAGGAAGAACGGAAGATTTTAAACTGATTAATCCATGTGTTATTTTATAAAAGAAAACCATGTCCAAATACTCGTGCCAATAACAAAGTGGAAAGAGCGACAAATACTGCATCCTATTATTGTAGTCAATATCACAAGAAAATGGCAGGTTGAGAATGTATTTGGTTGCTCTCCTCTGAATTTGTTCCAACTGCATAATCTGTTCTATCGACTGTGGAGCCCAAATTTGTGTCGCGTATCCCATGCAAGTGGGGACGCACCAAAGCAAGATATAGCGTGCGTCTCACCGCAGTATTCTAGATAAACCTAGTGTTCCTTCTGATCGGTAACCGAGAAGTTTATTGGCGCGTGAAGATTGCTCGTTTACTTGTTTGTTCCATGTTAAATTACTCACTACCCAGACGCCAAGATCTCTTTCAGTTTCGGCTGTTTCTAGGATGGAGTTGTTGAACGTGAAAGTGGATTCTATTGGCTTGATCCTCCTCGTGATTCTCTGGGCTTTACATTTGGTCTCATTGAAGACGAGGCCATTATCTATGCTTACCAAAGAAAAAGGAAAGTCTGAAATAAAGAATGTTTAGAGGTATAAGTACGTACAAAGGTATGAAAAGTTTCAACATAAAAAACAATTCAAGAACTGTGAAAATATCGTTCATATTTCTGACGAGAACGCAACGACAAACGTTTGAGTCCTTTCACGACTTCCAGTTTTAAAAGCGACTTATCTTCTTCTTCTTTCAAGCTCTCCTTCGACCTTGAACAAGAATGGCGATATTTCGCGAGAAAAGAAAACGTGGTTAATAATACACTCGAGTGTTTGTGTTTTAATAACTTGAAAATGAAGAGTAGGAAGTAAAGGAAATATTAATCCAACTTACCAAGATACGAAGAACAGCCATCGTTTCTTCAAACTCTCCTTCGACCTTGAACAATAATGGCGAGCAAAGGAAACGTGGTTAATAATTCACTCGAGTGTTTGCGTTTAATAACTTGAGAAATGAAGAGTAAGGAAATAAAGGAAATATTAATTCAACTTACCAAGATACGAAGAAGAAAGCAATTACGTCGTCTTCTTGCCTTCTTCGGAGTTGAAATAGCATCCTTGCTTCTGTTTCCTCTTCTTCGGTCAGAGCCTGACAATACAGAATGGCTTCGTGATTGACCTTCGCCTCCTTTTATACCCACCCCACCCATAATCACGCGAGTTCCCAAATTAACCACGCAAAACTTCATCAAATATTCATTCTAAACCACTGTTCTAAACTCGAAATATTCATTCTAAACCACTGTTCTAAACCCGAAATATTCATTGTAAACCACTGTTTTAAACCCGAAATATTCATTCTAAACCACTGTTCTAAACCCGAAATATTCATTCTAAACCACTGTTCTAAACCCGAAATATTCATTCTAAACCACTGTTCTAAACCCGAAATATTCATTCTAAACCACTGTTCTAAACCCGAAATATTCATTCTAAACCACTGTTCTAAACCCGAAATATTCATTGTAAACTCGAAAAATTCATTCTAAACTCGAAATATTCATTCTAAACCACTGTTCTAAACCCGAAATATTCATTGTAAACTCGAAAAATTCATTCTAAACTCGAAATATTCATTCTAAACTCGAAATATTCATTCTAAACTTGATCTGAGGGTCTGTCTGTCTGTCTGTCTGTCTGTCTGTCTGTCTGTCTGTCTGTCTGTCTGTCTGTCTGTCTGTCTATACGTGAATGTAAAAACGACTTTTAAAAGCTAATAAGAAATATATTTAAGACGCGTTTAAGTTTCTAACTCAGGATTTTCAGTGACAAAGACTTCTTCCTCAGGTGCTATACCCAACATTACCAGTTTTTACAATTCATTTTTGAGCAATAAAAAACACAGAAATTACAGTAAGCAGCAAGTTAGAATATTTCACTCAATCTGCACATTAATGTACACTTCAAAAATTCACTATTTTTTGCTTTGACTTACTTCAAATACAAACTTGAAAATCTTCTCAGTTGTCTAACTTTATTGAATATAATCTCCTCCAGATAAAATGCTTTAGAAAATGGTATTCTTTGTGAATACTTTCAGAGTCGAACTCTCAAACATTAAATCTTTTAAAAGAGGCGCGAATTCCTTGTTACCATGGTCACACAGAAGTCCGACTCGCCGAAAAAGTGTCCATTATTTTTATGCGCATGCGCCAGTCGGCCATTTTGAAAGTAAGTGCCCCGGGAAATTATCCCTCTCGTCCTTACGACCCTCGGGCTCCTGTACTCAATTACTCTTGGCCTTCTTGTGACCTTTTAATTAACTTTATATTGCTATCTATTTAACAAATAGATTCCATTTTGCCGTTGTCTGTTCAGTTATGGATGCACAGATGACGTCACAACGTGGTAAGAACAAAAAAGTGGCCCACGAGACGCAGTCGAGTGGGTCACTGATGTTCTTACCACGTTGTGACGTCCTCTGTGCATCTATAACTGAACAGACAACAAAAAAATGGAATCTATTTGTTTTATACAATAAAAATTTAAAAGGTCTTTGTCGAAACTCGTGCCGGATTTTGGGGCATGAAGAAAGAAATAAGCAAGTCAGCTGACGTGATCTGACGTGACCATGTGTCTGTCCTCTAATAGATCATGGCCAATAACCAATGAAAACGCGCGTAGCAACCAGGGTATTGTATAAACATATATAAATAATGTTTAGAGATGAAATTATTTGACCACGAGGTTATTAAAACTTCAGTACGCGGATACTACGGCTAAAAGTCCGTGGCAAAAAAGTCCTGTACTCACGAAGCTAAGTTTACACTTGTTTATAGAGAAAGATGGCTAAAAATTTCGGAACTACGCATTGTTGAAATACATCGAGTACGTATGTTGTTAGAAATTTTATAAGCTTTCATTCGGTGTATAGTTCAAACTTTAGTGTTACCTGTAACTTTTTAAAATGTTAAAAATGTTCTCACCATTGCCATAAAAGTTTTATTATCTTTTCATATGTTCAAAACTCGGTTCAAAAGGTATGAATCCTTATGAATCCGTATGATCACTAATTTGCACCAAAAACGTTTTTATACTTCAAGTCTTTCTGAACTACAAACACCAAAACAGTAAAACAAACTTAAGAAAGATAAATTTCAGACGGTCCAGACCAAAATAATTATGTTTTTTTCATATTTTAAAATACTTCCCAGCAAGAAAATTAAAAGTTCTGACATGAACAGCACTTGACAGTATCCTCTGTTTCAAATATGCGGTTCAGGGTGGTGCGTTTAGTATTTAAAAACAAAATTCAAAATTCTATAACACTTGTGAAGCGTCCATTTCCATTATATAATTCTTATTTTACGAACAATGGTGTGCACATTTTGAACATTTAAAAAAGTTACAGGTAACACTAAAGTTTGAACTATACACCGAATGAAAGCTTATAAAAGTTCTAACAACATACGTACTCGATGTACTTCAACAATGCGTAGTTCCGAAATTTTTAGCCATCTTTTTCTATAAACAAATGTGTCGGCATGATCGAGAAATGTAAAGCCCACTTCATGAGTGCAGGACTTTTTTGCCACGGACTCTTACCCGTAGTGTCTGCGTACTGAAGTTTTAATAACCTTGTGGTCAAAGAATTTTATTTCCAAAGAACCGTTTTCTAAAGTAAATTACTTATTTACTTAACTAAATATTATTTATATATATAGATAACAATATAAATTTAATTAAAAGTTCACAAGAAGGCCAAGAGTAATTGAATACAGGAGCCCGAGGGTCGCAAGGACGAGAGGGCTAATTTCCCGGGGGCACTTACTTTCAAAATGGCGCCGGGATCGCAGGCCGACATTTCGCGAGGACGCTTACATCAAAGGTGCCGACACTGAGTCGGACTTCTGGTTGATCTTTATTCTGTGGCTGAATACGGTTTATAAAATAACATGTATACTACGCGAGCCCTGATTGGTCAATTGCCGTGTTTGTTTCAGAGTATCCAAACCTGATCCAAACACGATTTTTTTAAACTGTCAGACAGTAATATCATATTCACTTGTGATTATTTTATAAAAGAAATACCAAATGGTTTTTTCCGTGTTTGGAGACTCTTATCCAAACACTTGGGAAATTGCTCGACTTTCGAAAAGCTAAAAACACTCGCCTACGGCTCGTGTTTTGTTACGCTTTTCTCCAGTCTCGCAATTTCCCGCGTGTTTGGATTAGAGTATCCAAACACGGAAAACCATTTGGTAATCACAAGTGAATATGATATACTGTCCGACATTTTCAAAAAATCGTTTTGGCGGGAATTTTCCGTGTTTGGATACTCTGATCCAAACACGGCAATTGACCAATCAGGGCTCGCGTAGTATACATGTTATTTTATAATACTCTATAGTTACAAATAATATAAAAAAATGCAAACGTTATTCACAATAGAATATCCAAATTTTCCGTCTGCATCATTGCAGTCAGTAAGTGTGAATAATGGAAAATATACAGATCTGAACTTCCCACCTTCTCATTTGAAAATTTTGGAGAATTTTCAAATGCCGACCTTCTCATTAGAACTTCTTTGGAAAAATGCAAACGTTATTCACAATTATTCACAATAGAATATCCAAATTTTCCGTCTCTAATTTTGGAGAATTTTATGGATGCGTGGATCGACAAACAGTGAATCATGGGTAATCAGGGCAGTGTGAAATGTGCTTTCTTGAAATTCACTGCACGGGTCACCTATTTCTTTTCAATTCTGCCCTGATTACCCATGATTCGCTGTTTCGTCCAAAGGGTTGATTTGGACAGTTTAAAATGCAAGACCAACAGAACAGTTATTCGCTACACATTATGATTATTACAGTGATTATAAGTTGATTTTATTCTTAAATTATTACTCAATTGATACATAATTATCCATAAATGTCCCCTAAAAATATCAACATTATGATTATTACAGTGATTATAAGTTGATTTTATTCTTAAATTATTACATACATAATTATCCATAAATAAATGTCCCCTAAAAATATCAACATTATGATTATTACAATGATTATAAGCTGATTTTATTCCTAAATTATTACATACATAATTATCCCATAAATGTCCCCTAAAAATATCAACATTATGATTATTACGATGATTCTAAGCTGATTTTATTCCTAAATTATTACATACATAATTATCCATAAATGTCCCCTAAAAATATCAACATTATGATTATTACAATGATTATAAGCTGATTTTATTCCTAAATTATTACATACATAATTATCCATAAATGTCCCCTAAAAATATCAACATTATGATTATTACAATGATTATAAGCTGATTTTATTCCTAAATTATTACATACATAATTATCCCATAAATGTCCCCTAAAAATATCAACATTATGATTATTACAATGATTATAAGCTGATTTTATTCCTAAATTATTAATTACATACATAATTATCCCATAAATGTCCCCTAAAAATATCAACATTATGATTATTACAATGATTATAAGCTGATTTTATTCCTAAATTATTACATACATAATTATCCCATAAATGTCCCCTAAAAATATCAACATTATGATTATTACGATGATTATAAGCTGATTTTATTCCTAAATTATTACATACATAATTATCCCATAATACAACAACTAGCTGGCCACTGTGAAGTGATGCTTCTCAATTTGCTTGGGAAAATGCGCATACTGAAAACTAAATGCAAGCTTGCTTGCGTTATTTTCAACGCTAATAATATGTGGATTTTATGGCAAGGAATTTGTATTTATTTTTCAAGTGTAAACCAGCGTTAATGCAGTCTAATATGCTATCTTTTTGTGAAACTTGTCGAAACTTGTCGAAACTTGATGGAAACTTGTCGAATCATTCAACTGCTCTGTTGAAATATTAATAAGCAAATGAACTATTAAAGGGGCAGTAAGACCTAAAATCGTCTATCGCAATTTTGATCTTAGTAAATTATGATGTCGAGATGAGTAAGAAAGGCGTTTTCGGTTTCTCAATATTTCATCTCGTTCTCGATGTAAATTAGGTACCGTATGACGTCATCTACTCCAATAGACAAAAAGAAAATTCACAAAATGAGCAATATCTCTGTGAATATCAAGTAGAAAGTTTTCAAACTTTCCATATCTATGGTAATGTGGGAAGTGCACTCAAATGTGCAAATTATATTGTTGCCGTGCAGATCGTTTGGAAACAGGCGCCTTCCAGTTGTAAAACAAAAAGTGTTTATTCCTTCTCCGCCAAACAACATTTATTGTAATGCATAGGTACGAACATTTGTAGATGCAGATATATTGTACTTCGGAGGTTTAAATTATTTTATTCTTTAAAACAGAGACAAAAATTAGGATTTATAATTTTTACTTAAATGACGTCAATTTCCAAACGCTCTCCATGAAAACAACGTTGTATGCACAGTAGAGTGTATTTTCCTCATCAACATATTTGTGCAAAGTTTGAACACTTTCTACCTGTTAATCACAGAGATATTGCTCATTTTGTGAATGTTCTTTTATTAGTCTATTGGAGTAGATGACGTCATACGGTACCTAATTTACATATGTCAAAAACCCGAATATCTCGAGAACGAGATGAAATATTAAGAAACCGAAAACGCCTTTCTTACTCATCTCCACATCATAATTTACTAAGATCAAAATTGCGATAGACGATTTCAGGTCTTAGTGCCCCTTTAAAGTGCCTATGTCATCCTCGGGGACTTTACAAATTTATACTAATTGGAACATTCTAAGAAGATTTGTAATATATCTTCTCAGGCGAAAATGTCATCTTCATGGACTTTTTTGCAGTTAAAGTTACCGGACATGACGTTAAATGAGGAATTTTTGAAGCAAGAAACAAAAGAAAACTGATTTGCATTGCCTCATTTGACGTCACGTCCGGTAACTTTGACAGCGAAAAACTCCATGAAGATGAAATTTTCGTCTGACAAGATATATTATGATTTTTCTCAGGAAGGCCCAAATATTACGAATGGGTAAAATCCCCAATGATGATATAGGCACTTTAAAATAACTTACGTTCAATTCTTCCCTACGATTACACAATTATACCTATTAAACAATTCTTCCCTAACAATTACACCTAATTAATTAATTAAATTAATTTCAATTATCCCCTGACTATTACACCTAGAAACAAACATCATCGCCCTTAACCGACTCAATTTGACCAGCTGACAACAATTGTGAAGCGTCTGAAACGTAGAATTTCCCATCTCGGAATTCACGAGCCAGTAGTGCGGTGGATTCATCCAATCGGGCCGTCACCTCATTTACAGGAAAGGGAGTAAGGAGTACGCATTTCCAACCTTCGCGTGCACTTTCAAAAAACGATTTTTTAGCGTAGAGAAACGCCGAATTAACCGTACATTGGATGAAATATACTTCCTCCATGGACAGAATAATGTCTACACCTTCCATGTGTTTAGTGACATAACATACATTCTTTTCCGTTTCAAATTCAGCAGGCAAACGCTTTTCTGCCCTACGCTCCGTTTTCAGCATGGTACTGCAAGAGGGAATATCTTCCTCGTTTCCCGACTTGTCTACTAATTTCATCGATACAGTCGGCTGCCCATATACTATTTGAGAAATAGAGAACAAGTATGCTTCATTAATGGACAGATTATAGGGCAAAGGCATAGCCAAATACTACATATTTGATTTGTATAGTTGATACATAATAACAATTTTTTTTAAAATAACATATCACAGTAAAATACAATACAATAGTAACTCTGAAAACAGTAACCATTTTGATAATGGTTTATTCTACAGTAGAATAAACCATTATCAAAATGGTTACTGTTTTTAGAGGTTACTTGTATTGTACTTTATCAGAACAAAATACTCAGTGGTTCCCACAATAATATAATGCTGCTCACTAGTATGAAACATTTCCTCGTTCACAGCTTCACATTGAGGTTTGTTTTCTTGGACTGCAGATAAAACATGCACTATCATGTCCATCATGTAAGACATTGTCATCGAAGAGCTTGTGTCTGTAGCTCGTATACTTGAAATGAAATTGTCAACACGATAACACTTGTGAAAATGTGTGGCGAAAATTTATAGACCCTAAATTGTTATATAAC
Organism: Paragorgia papillata; assembly: GCA_035771165.1. Taxonomy (NCBI): domain Eukaryota; kingdom Metazoa; phylum Cnidaria; class Anthozoa; order Scleralcyonacea; family Coralliidae; genus Paragorgia; species Paragorgia papillata. Next base: position 4,219,463 of record JAWNZC010000265.1, read on the forward strand.
TGGGCAGCCTTGTTCAAAGTTAACCTGTCGTCTATGATATTGCCATGTATAAGCAAAGTGACTTCAGATCGATAGCTATACCGTACTCTCGCTGTTGGGTTGTCCAGGCCAAAAACCATTTGGACAGCACAATTTTACAATATTAGTGCTAATATAAAACCGAAAAAGCTTAAAAGCTTTTTAAATTTTATACAAGACGCATGCTCAGACAAAATTTGGCGGTATAAAACGTGAAATTGAAAGTTTACTTTTGTTTCACCCATTCACCCTGAAAATGATCTATAAATGCATTATGGTTACAAAGATTTAAACTTCCTAATGCTAAACCAATTTTTGCGGTCTTTTTTTCACGCATAGTTTGTGACAACTCCTCATAAAAGCGCACGACATAATCTCGCGACATATTAACTTAAACACAAATTGCTAGGATGCCAGTGTTTCTCTAGTCTCCAGTGTCAGCTCGGCACGCTGAATATGGGGTTTTTCCCATTAGTATATCGTCGATTGTCGGTAAACTTTTGTAAAAAATAACATACGAAATTTCATATGTACTCTTCAGAATCGGAGGCAATAAAGATTATCTATCTAAATAAAGTTTACCTACCCAACGCCCAGTGTACGAAGTTCTCAAACATATATCCGCGAACAACACCGCCACCTTCCATCTTATATAACTTGATCTGCTTGAGCTGAAAAAAATAAAATAACCTTAAAAGTCAACGACTTAGATTGTGCAGTTTACACCTGTTGAAAAGGACTTCCTTGTTCAAAAAAGTTGACAGGAGGGGCTATGACTCATACCGTTAATTCCCGAACAATTTCATTTCGGTAAAGATAACATCCGATCGCATCCTGTGCAAGAGGAGACACTGGTGTTACTTTCGAACCGAAGCCTTTAGGATTTTCTTGCTTTAGTAAGGTCCAAGCCAGCCACTCCTTTACAATGCCGTATGTCCCCGACAGTTGTCCTTGTGTAAGTCCATCCATGCAACATAACGCTATTGCACTCAAATGAGCGACTCTACGACCATAACTATGATTCTCAACATCTGCCAAATCACTGCTCAGAACATCCATTAAGTGTTCCTGCGCAGCCGATTTGAAATTTTCAAATGTAGATTCAGGATGAACACTTGCTTCTACGAACTCTTCAACTAATCCAGGAACAAACCCAATGTATTTCAAAAACTGCTCTTTCTCGGACTGCAAAATATAAACAAACAAATGATGTAAGTGCTTATAAGACACACCACGTGTAGCGAAGTGAGATAAAAATTGGGCAACTGCGCATACAAGTGCGCACAGCCAAATTTGCTTTTTTACTGCCTACTGCACAAATTAGGGCGCTGCTTCGCTCGCTCACTTCAGGCTAGCCTGTGTTCCAGTCCACTACACCGAAGTGAGTGGACTGTGCAATAATCTCAAATTTCTCGTCCAACGTTCGAGATAATTTATTCACAATTCAACTGGATATAAAACATAATTACAAAATAAAGCGAGCAAGTGAAGCCGCGTAGCGAATACAAATCAACTTCAAATAAAATCGGTTTCGTGAAAGCATGAAGTCCATGAAATCCTGCATAATATATTATTTATTTAGAGTTGCCAAATCAGAAGGATTTATAAAATGCGTTGATCACAGACACTTTGTATTTGCGGCATATGATGCTTGATTTACACCTTCTGAATTTTGACGGGAAAAAGCCATACAATATGTATGCTTCTCTTTAAAGTCTAACTTTGAAGTCGTGGATACAAGCCAGAGAAAAAACACGACGCAAAATTAGGGCAGAAAACCTGATTAATTGTTTGTTGTCACAAACCCACGGAGCGAGTCAAGCGACTGGATTTTCTATAGCTCATTGGTGCGTTAAGAAATATACTTTCCCTATTGCAAAAGCTTTTATCAATTTGATTTGATCATCAATTTTTACAAATTTTATTTGAATAGGATAAATTATGAATTTGCGTAATATTTGCTGAGTCATGCATAAATTTACCCTACTTTGGTGGACATGCTGGACGAGAAATTTGAGATTATTGCACAGTCCACACACTTCGGTGTAGTGGACTGGAACACAGGCTAGCTTCAGGCTCGCTCGCACCGCAGCAATTATATCTCAACCGTAAATTGTCCAATCAGATAGCTCGATTTGTACCATGGAGTTCCATTTTCACTTCGAATACCCCTAATAGATAAAACAATGGGATATATCATCCCTTGGGGGTAATATTTCATCGAATTCCCCTCGCTCCAGGTCTATAAATGATAAATATGTTAATATTACGTACCTTGGATTCGGTACAGTTCGACTAAAAAAAAGTTCAAACGAAATATTAGATAAAACAATGGCATAAAAACTAACCAACACCGCGGAAAAACGTCTGCGCATGCGCCAAATTTTAAAAATATATTGGAAAATTTGATTATCAATTTGTGTACACTCAATGTTCACAAAATTGAATACTTCATGTAAACAGAATGAAAAATTCAAGATGGCGGTCGATATCGAAGAAACGTGAATGCGTCAAAAAGAAAATCATCCGCCAAAAACAATGTCGTAGATGTACAATAATTAGACAAAAACCACGCCGAAACAAAACAAACAAAGACCTAGAATCCAATCCGCGGTAATTTGATGCGCGTTGTGAAAAGCCCAAAGGCCCCGTCTTGTTCATTAATACTTCGAGAACAAGTATAATTTCCTATTAATATCATTATAGTCAATTTACTACACAAAAAATAAACATTTTATTATTAAAAAACAGAGTTTTAATGTTGTTTTGTATTTCCCGCTGGCAAATCGCGGGCGCAGAAGCGTGCAAATTAAAAATTAATTACACACTGTGGTATTAATGTTTAATTTGCACACTTCTTGGACCTTTTTAACCAATCAGAATCGCGTAAATTGACTATAATGATATTAAAAACAAAAAACAAACGAGAAAATATAGAAAACAAGTAGACTAGACATTAATTTGAAGCTCCTGGCATTTAGAGTATGGAATGAAAGATAATTTCTGTGAAAAATTGTTATTTTAACCGGGACGACTTCGAAAATTTAGTGCAAAATTGTTCAAAACAAAAGTTCAAACCAAAAACTTAAGAAAACTTCTTAACCAACTCAAATTGTAGATTAAATTAAAGAAACTGTCGTTGCTTAGTTGATAATAAAATGGTTCAGACGATAAATTTGTCAACAGTCACCTTTAGGTCATGTTCCTGTAGAATACTTAAACTTTCTGGCTGTATTTATTCCTAGTTTTTAGAATGGCATATTTAGAATGGAACGGAACTCAAAAAGGTCGTATTTTTGCATTCTTTCATAGATATCTGGAATTTCCTTCGGCACACATAAAGCTAATGTATAGGTACTTCAAAAAAATTGTAGGAACCAATTTTTTTAAAATCGATTGGAAAAAAACATGTTTTTAAAATAAAAAAACGGCTCCCACGATTTTTTTAAAAAAAGTATTATTTTCCGCTGGCTGAGGAACGAAAGAGGCGGGAAATGTTTTCTCACACACTGCTGGGGGGCCCGATTAGGGTGTTTGGGCGGTGCAGGTTATATTCGAGCACATTTTTGTTGTTGCTCAACCGTAGCTTGGCAAAACGTTTACGAGTATGATGTAAGTAGATATGTTGTGCTAAGCGAGCATTTGTGTGATTTATATTGTGATAAATAAATATCAAGCTTGCTGCAGCAGCTCCGCTGATGCTGCAGCAGCTCCCAGCGGTGTGTGAGAACACATATTTCGCGCGTTTTTTGTCTTAAAGTTTAAAAAAATTTAACCGAAGGAAACAAAAGAAAGATGCATTTATTTTTTGTGTGTGACGTCAGAAAAATCAGGATTTCACCAGCCTCTGGGCGAAATCATTAAATCTAAATTTAAATCTAAACTCTGTAAAGTGAATAAAACAATATAAAGACGTCATACCCTTTCGATTATTTTCCTTGCAACGTTTTCATCCGGATTTAGCACATATATGAAGAAGTCGCCAGCGTTTAACTTGATTCTCGGCTCGTTTCGCAAATCAACAAGTCCATGTCTAGACGATGCACACACAAGACGCGCTGCCCGGAAGTGCTGAAGAGATGGGAATTTAATTAAGCAGGATGATCGCGTGGCGAGTGCGTGGAATGTCCCACGCAACCTCCACGGTCAAAACAAAACAAAAATTTGCTGGGATTTTTTTCTAAAAATTGCCAATTCTGAAGGAGTTGTAATGGAAACAAAGTTAGGCTTGCTTACACATTATTTCCACAATAAAGGCCTATTAATGCAAATCGCGCATTTTTTTCGACATCGTGGCAATATTTGACATCTATGGGGTATTTAGAACTCTACAGTAGAACTAAAAAACGATGTCTGTGTCCTATCTTTTTATTTCATATATCAATAGGGAATGATGAATCGTGTTCAAAATTTGAAGATAGGTCACCGATGAAAATAGTAAAATGCAAATAAAGATAGGATAGTGCAAAGTTTCAAGGCGTGAATATAATTGCTATATTTATATTTTGCCTGTGAGTTTGTTCGATTTTTCTTTGTTCTGCAACAGGGCGCTTATATAACAAATTGATACAAGGTCAACAAGTATCAGGTGTCATTTTACCGCGTTTTTCTGTGGATTTTGTATTTATCCTACTCTGCACTTTCTTGGAAGTTGACTTGGTGGGGTTTTTTTCATGCAACGACTCTGGGAATTAAACATGTGCGTCTCATTACGAACGTCGAAATGCCCGTTAGAGAAAATAAAAATTATCACAATAAAATCGATAGTTGATTACATTTCGCAAACACCCCCCGTAAAGTTTACACTATATCTATACTTCGCCCTCATCACAATACTGCAAAGTTTCTGTGAAACTTTGCACTAAAAATGCATTATCTCTTGAAACAAACAAAATATTTCAAAAGACAACATTTGTCACTTTGTGGTGGCGGTTTCTTACGTACCCACTTCGCTTGTTTGACAAATAGATTTATCAGGCTGCGTAACTTAGATTCGTGCGCTGCCATATGTATGTTGTCAATGAACAATCACGTAGGAGAATTGCCAGGTTTATCACAGGCACGCTCCAAGTCCTTAGAAAGAGAGAAAACAAACGTTAATGTGTATTTCCATGCTCATTGGGTAATCTGAAAATAACAACTTTTTATTAGTTTCAGGGCGAACCTTTATAGACGACACCAACTTGTCTACGTGTATGCTTCTTGCAAGGTCCTGAACAGAAAACAGTTTTGTTAAGCCTGGTTTTCACGTAATTAATCGGCGATGTCTATCGGTGGTCTTTGGTGCATAAAAGAACATCGTAGAACATCAAAAAATTATTAGAAAATCATTAAAAAATTACATCGCACAAGGCTGAATTGCGTAATTTACACATTTCTATGTAATAACATATCTAAATTTCTAAAGGGGGACTTTTTTGGGACACAGTGTAGTGACAAAATAGTGGATTAGTAATCGAGGAACCATTTACTTTTATTTCACTCACATGTGAGTTGTGTTGTTTTCTCGATGTGGACTTATTCAGTTGGACTTATTCAGTTGTACTTTTTGTTATAGTTTAACTAAATACTGACTTGTGTCCCAAAGGACTTTTGATTTGCATTTTTTTATTTATGACTATTAACAGAAAATATACATCGCATTGATACGAGACGTCCTTTGGGACACGTATTGATTTTTGTTCATTACACTGTACAGTAGATCCACATCGTTATATTATGAAATAAATGTAAAACATTTATTCTGTGTGATCATACAGTTATAGAAACACTTGTAGTAGTTTGGGAGAACTCGAAATAACATGGAAAAAACTCGCCCTAAGCCTAAGTGTATTTTCCCTAACCCTTTTTTCTCATTTCGAAATGTCACTCGCCCCAGGATTCGAAGCGGAAATTATAAGTACGGCTAATCAAAATTAGAAGTACGCAGATCGTGCACAGCAGTATAGGATGAGATCTCAACAGTACTTACATAAAAATGTACACTATTCTCACTATTCTCTTTTTGGCCTGCGGAATATTCCCTATATAACTCTTTTAGCATGGCTGTCTTTCCCACTCCCTTGGCACCTTTAAAATAAAAGTTTCAGACACATTGCATCACTGACTAATACACCACGGCACTAATACACAATACCGTGTGTGAAATAATATTCTGGTTTAAAATAACACATTTTGATTGTTTTATATCAGTTTACATGCAATATCAGCAATATACATAGCGAAGTGCTGCGTCAAGTGTTTAGGGGTTTTCAAAACAAAAACAACAGGTTTACCAATATCGTTGCCAGGGACGTGCCGGGCGGGGGCCGTGTTCTTATTTTGGCGTTGTTTGATATGGATGGCGGGCTGTGTGACGTGGGGACTTCTGGGGTGTTTCGATACTGCGCCCACGTGGGGGGCCTATTGCGGGATCGGGATGACGAGCTGCTCGCGGATCGAGGTCTATTCCGCTTTTCAACCGTTTGAATTGGCTTCCATTCTTAGTGAGTAGGCCCCCTGATAATAGGGAGCTTTAGCAGTGACTACGAGTACGACTACGAGTACGAGATTCGTCATTGTCGCCTTACGCCATCATGAAAAACTCGTAGTCGTCGAGCTTTTGAGTACGAGATTTATCAAAGTTCGACGACTACGAGTTTTGCATGATGGCGTAAGCAACCAACACAGAGTTTCGCGCGAAAACGACGAATCTCGTAGTCGTAGTTACTCGTAGTCATTGCTAAAGAATCAGTGGTGGCTTTCGGCAATTCTGATTTTCACAAAATTCTGAAAACTGAAAACCGATTTGTGTACAATTTTCAGTTTTTCACTTTTCTGCTCTGGTTGATTAACGCGAATTTCTCACCTTTTTTCCTGTTTTGAAATATTTTTGGCATAATATTGAAATATTGGCAAAACCCGAGAAAAAGGTACCTTTTTTCAAGTTGAACCATTTACGTTATAGTAATTATACGCCCCTCCCATTATGTCAACTCAGATGTTGTTTTGACGGTTTATAGATATATTTTAGTTATAGACAGAAGAAGGCGAAATATAGTACTACCGTCTGTGAATAAATTGTTTGAGATCGAAAATTTCATGCAGTTTTATGTTTATGTTTTACCAAATGTCGTATTTGTTCGATATTTGATTCTAAATACTCCATATTGTTAATAGCTGGGTTTCAATCACGTGACACTTTAGCACTTGGTGGTCAACTCCAAAAGGTAACACAGTTGTTGGATCGAGTTCATTATTCATTATATGTATTCACCTTGTGTTCATTAGCAAATACAGAAAATTTAACAAAATTTGCTCGCTTCCACAAGACATTGCAAAGACACTGCAAAGTAGACCACCAAGCGTTTCCCTATGAAAAAGGCTTAGTCAAGGTTGACAAACAGTGCCACCGAAGGAAGATTATTATTTAAACCGGACAACAATGTTTTGGCGAAAAAATATCTATAAACCATTAAACCGTCAAAACAACATCTGATTTGACATTAATGGGAGGGGCGTATAGAAGACGGTGCCTTTTTCTCGGGTTTTGCTAACGAAGCGGCAAGCGCAAAAAAGGTGGGAAATTTTCCATTTCCACTTTCCATGAAAAAGTCGACAACGTGAAAAAGGTGAATATCGAGGCAGCGAGCATGTGATGGAAAGTTAAAAAAATACCCCGGCTATTTTTTCTAAGAAGTTAGCTTTCTTCACGATGCGACAAAATATTTCAAAGGTGAGAAATTCGCGTTAATCAACCAGAGCAGAAAAGTTAAAAACATGAAAATTGTACACAAATCGGTTTTCAGTTTTCAGAATTTAGTGAAAATCAGAATTGCCGATTGATTCTAAAGCTCCCTAATTTGCACTTACCCAACAAACAGATCGCTTTCCTGAAATTCTCATTCTTGATCAGACCCATTATTTCAGTATATAAGTCAGTAGAAATAAACTGAAAAAGATGAAATGGCTATTAATCTGCTTGTGATCAAGATATTCTAAGATGTATATCGCCTGTATAGGCGCAAAAAATGAAATATTCAATATGGAATGAAACCAGTATGGAATGAAAAGGCCCAAACCTTCACATGGGAGCGACATGGCTACGCAGTGAGTTTTTAAGGAACGAGGAATTGATATGACACAATTAGTCGCCATGATTTTGCTTAATAACAGAGTTTTACTGGTACAAGCACTGAGTAAAATAGAAAGATTACGTTTTTATAAAGTGTCTTGGCGCACAAAAATAGAAGATCCTATACTGGAATTTCTACAATATACTCCATAGAGTTAAATTTGGCATATCCAACATTTTACATTCTACATTAGGTGTAGCATACCTCATTTCCTTGTATGCTTGGGACTTCCATTTTCCTTCTTTTCATCACTTGAAATTTGACAAGCTGATGTGCACACCAAATGATATAAATAAGTTACTACAAAGGCCTAAAACCCAATTTCATATACCTAACTGCGCGTTGGGTTCTTAGTTTATCATGTTTGAAAAGTGTTTAGTCTACAACTTGAATTAATAAATCTCTCTATATAATTAATGTGGCATTAACCACATTAATTATATAGCCTAGCAGTAACCAGACTTAATATGAAATCCGATAGCCAATATTTGTGTTATAAATCAATTTACCGATATGTCTTAGGAATGCTTTGTTGTTTGTATTTATACGCGTACTACATCCCAAAGCAGCGCGTAATTGAATAGATTCCACTTCGTCTTGGAAAAAATTAACAAAAATAAACAAACAACATTCGTGAAATGAATGGACATTATATATTTTTGCTTATGCTTTAGTGAATATTACCTCCATAAACATTATTAAACACACAAGTATTCAATGAGACGCATATGCAGTTTATCTGTCACCTGTCGTTGCCCTTTAACCCCTGGTCTTGGCTTCTTATAAGCAATGCTTTTTCTCATTTCCACAATCCACTCTGGCAAGAATCGATTCCGTAAGTTCAAAGTGCTCACTAGTCGCTGCGAGTAATAACTGTGCTTATGGGCGGCCGTTACCACAAAAAATACTACGGTAGTGAAACAGAATATAAGAACACAAATGACTCATCTTAAATTCAAATTACTTAACGTTTTGTAGTGGATTGACTGATGCTAAACAGAAATGATTCAACACAATTGGAAATGACGTAACAATGCATAGTCAAATGACTTAACTAGTTGTGAAATGACTCAATCAGTTGGGAAATGACTTAACTAGTTGTGAAATGACTCAATCAGTTGAGAAATGACTTAACTAGTTGTGAAATGACTCAGTCAGTTGGGAAATGACTTAACTAGTTGTGAAATGACTCAATCAGTTGAGAAATGACTTAACTAGTTGTGAAATGACTCAGTCAGTTGGGAAATGACTTAACTAGTTGTGAAATGACTCAATCAGTTGAGAAATGACTTAACTAGTTGTGAAATGACTCAATCAGTTGGGAAATGACTTAACTAGTTGTGAAATGACTTAACTGGTTGTGAAATGACTTAACTAGTTGTGAAATGACTTAACTGGTTGTGAAATGACTCAATCAGTTGTGAAATGACTCAATCAGTTGGGAAATGACTTAACTAGTTGTGAAATGACTTAACTGGTTGTGAAATTACTTAACTCGTTTTGAAATGACTTAACTAGTTGTGAAATGACTTAACTAGTTGTGAAATGACTCAATCAGTTATGAAATGACTTAACTAGTTGTGAAATGACTCAACTAGTTGAGAAATGACTTAACTAGTTGTGAAATAACTCAACTAGTTGTGAAATGACTTAACTAGTTGTGAAATGACTCAACTAGTTGTGAAATGACTTAACTAGTTGTGAAATGATTCAACTAGTTGAGAAATGACTCGACTATTTGTCAAATGGCCCAACTGATTGTAAAATGACTCCTTTAATTGTGAAATGACTTGACCTGTTGCTAATCATGACAGCTTGTGCGGAAGTGATCGAACATAATTTTTATTGGTTTAATGATTAACGGTGGAACCTACGAAGCTGTCACGCGTCAATCAATGTGTCATCAAACGACTCAACCAAATGTAAAACGACTCAACCAAAAGTGAAACGACTCAACTAAAAGTGAAACGACCTAATAAAACAGCAGGGAATCCTAAAAGTCATCTGTTAACTGTTAACTGTCATTTAACTTCCGACCACGAGGAATGTTCCACGCAGATAATTTTCATCAAGCGAACACATCGACACATCGTACTCTCTATTTCTGTCACTTTGATTACGTTTCAGTGAAACCGTATTCAGCTAATTAAGGTAAGTAGATCGACTATAACTCTTGTGTAACTGAAATGTATGCTTGTATTTAAATAGCTGTCATTTGATAAATATATATATATATATATATATATATATAGCCAACACAAATATGTGTAAATGTAATTGATAGAAAGAAAGTGCTCAATACCATATGGTAGAGCGTTTATAAACGAATATTTCCTTAAAATAAGTTCGTTACTACTCGGAGTTTCATGCACAAGGCAATCGTCAGGTAACTGAAATGTAATCCTCTTAACTCTTCTTTATTTCGTCATATTGGTGAGTGTCAGGTTTTGTTCTTCCGGTTGATGTTTTTTATACAGCATTGAATTTGGTGGCGGCACCTCGAAAACAATTCTGATCACTATTATTCAGCAACAACAAATCATGGGTAAAGAGAGAGATAGACTTCACGGTTTGCAAGGTTACATCTGATTGGATAGCTTTCAACGCCGGTAGTCCTGGTGGTCAACCAATTAACGACGAACGTCCAAAATAAAGCGCGGTATCAAGTAACTGCATGCGTAATCAACAGGTTGCCATACGAACTTTTACATTTAACTCATTCCTGTCCGAGAGCTTCCCCAGAGATGAATAAAATCGTCTGGCGTTAGCCAGAATAAAATACTAAAGACCAATTCGGACAGGAAAGAGTTAACCAAGGGGCAAAGATAAAGCGCAGTATAGTAACTGCATGCATACACACGACAGGGGCGGATCTAGGATTTTTGTCACCTTAGTCCAAACTATTTGGGTTCTAGGGGGAGTGGGCAGGGGGGGGGGGTCATGCTGCCCAGAAAATTTTTAAATTTTGGGCCTGAAATGCTTTTTCTGCATTCTGAGGGTACTACAGTGAGGAAAATTTGCATTTTCTAAGTACCATCATGTCCAAATATTATTTTGTCTAAATGGAAATTGTTTCATTTTTATATTTCATTTGAGAAATAATTTTACAATTTATATGTTACATTAATTGAAATAGCAGATTTAATTATTTTAACCAAGAAATAAACAACAGATACAACACATTACTTCAAATATTTAATAAGTCTGATTCATGACCTCAAATATTTTATATGTAACTGATAACGATACAGCAGGTTGGACCATTTCACTCTATACAGGAGCTCAAAACAGAGCTGTATAGGCAATTCCCAGATGCCTCAAACCTAAAACATTTAAATACTATGTCAAATTCAAAAACATTGTAGGCCTGACTCAGTCTCTATACTAAGGGCTTGTTTACAAGGAGGTAGGGTTACCCTAGCCACGACTGGGTTACTCTAGCACACTGGTTACCCTACATGTAGCTCTCATACATTTCCTATTTTTTTTGTTTGTTGTATTTACAAGGACACTAGGGTAACCCGGGTGCTAGGATAGTCCTATCACCACACTAAGGTTACCCTAGTAGCTGCATGGTAGGGTTATTAAACTCGCCTACCCCGGACAACTTTTTACTTGTACCAGGCTTCTTGTCATTAGTGCTTGGTAACCACATCTAATGGAGTTGACCCAAGCAGCAGGGTGACAACTTTGACCCAGGGTACTACCTTGAAAACCAAACAGGCCCTAACTATGGCCTCTCACATAAAATAACATGATTATGATTGCCAGACCTCACTATCTATTTTATGAATTTATGAAGTAGTCTACATTATCCAATCTTGACAAAATCCTTTAGCTTGTACGTATTTCAATTCTTTGCTACTCTTTGCTACAATGCTAGTCTCAAAAGCACATTAATATAAATAGGGTGATGGCATGTTTCAATTAAGTTTTCAAACCATTAACAAATACAAGAATTAGAAGGGAAAACCCTGAATGAATTTGAGCTTGCGCTACAAACACGTAGATATTAAGACTAGGAAAGAAAGGACAGCTAGAAATACATTAATAAATAAGATTCTAACAATAATAAAGGTCACCTTTCATTTGAAGACATGCCATGTGGTCTCAATCGTGGCGAAGGTTGTTATTGTCGTATTTAATATTTATAAATAACTAGAAAATAATTAAGGGAGAACAATCTGCTTACTTGAGAGCAGCACGAGGTTTCTTCCTGTCATTGTTGGCGTCTCGCTTGGCGTATATTACCACGTATATCTCAGTGCCAAAATTCCTTTGAAGCGTCTTGCCAATCTTGGTAAAATGCTCGGCTTTGCGCAAAGCATCCTTCGCTTGTTGACCCTCGAGTCGACGGTATTAAACTTCCCGTTTTATAAATCTCTCGCAAACACAATCTCGTCGTTGACTCGTTGCCCGTCAAAGCGAATACATCAAGATCTATTACGTTTGTATTAGGCAAAGCCATGTTCGAAACGAAAGAATCCGCTTGTGCCTTGTAGTAAATATACGACCAGACTAGCGCAAGTTAGTCAGATCAGTCCACAAATCAGTCGAGAACTACAAAGTAAAACGCCGCTAAACCAATCCGTGCTCTTCATAAAGAGCTATTGAAAAATTAAGCCAATCAGAAAGGGTGATACAAGGGGTCTAAATCCGTCGAGAAAGACAAAGAAATCCGGCGAACATCCGGCAAACCAATCACAGATCGCTATAAAGGCTAATTTATAAATTCAACCAATCACAGGGGCTGATACAATAGCCTCAAATCCGTCGAGAAAGAACAAAGTAAACCGCGCGACGCGGGTTAACATGCCGGTCGGCGGTCTCACCTAATCGATTATCTCGGCGATCTCGAGACTGAGGGAAGAACGATACGATAACTCGATAATTATTTTTTCTTGCGGATTTTTTTACCTTAGTCGTATGACTTATTTGACTAACGCTAAATCCGCCCCTGCACGATACAATACACAGGAAAGGTGTTATTCTGATAACTCGACCACTCAAGTGACTGAATCCGGCAAGTAATATATATCCGGCATGCATATATCCCTCATCAAACCACCATCAACCATTGCGCGCGCTCTATGCTAGTTCACTTGCTTCACAAACGCGAATTATTTTCCTAAAAATTATAAGAAGAGCCTGCGGAGGAGGCAGATCAAACCACACACGATGAAAACTAGAAACATGCGCGGGGGTGTTCATATGATCCCGGTAAGCGGGCCAGCCTGGTACCTCACAATTATTTCCCTATTAAAATTTCGGTCGTGTTCATATGGAAAATTTTCCCATATAACACACCGTCCCGCTTACCGGAATGAAGTCATTAAGGACAAAAAGTTATTTATTTCGATGGGATTTAAGGATAGTTGAAGATTTTATTCTTTAGTGGAATATAAATCTCAATTGTATAAGAAAAGGATTGATTTTGAAGCAGAAAAACCAGTGCGATACAACAGAATTGTGATCTTTAATGGCAGATGTCTTGACACGGATCACCAGACAAGCTAAATTTATGATTTTTCCGGCCTCGGTAAGCGGGATGAAAACTATCAAATGAACACAAAACAAACTTCATCTCACTTACCAGGCTGGCCCGCTTACCGGGGATCATATGAACACCCCCTAAACCGGCTTTGGTTTCTAAATTTTGATACTACCTTAGATCATTGCTTGGAATGGGGTCAACAATCAATGATGCATAATGTGCGGGAACTTTATTTGTTTGGTTAAAGGACGATCGTTTTAAAGTATATTTTATAGTTATACCAAACATGTATCATGGTTGCAGAAATGTTCCTAATTAGTTGGTGTTTGAAAAACGGAACAAAATATTAAACAAAATGAGATGAGAAACCCAAAATTGTTAGTTTAATAAGATTAATCGTATATATATATATGCAGTTTTTCTGTCCCTGTGGCACTTTAATAATGCATGCGAGCCATTCGCCGATAAAATGACAAGTTAAAGGAAACTCGGCATTAACTCTTTATCTTATCTATATTCTATAAACCTTTATGCCGGCTATCAATCACAATTGTAATTAGCAATGTTTGCGTTGCAGTTATATGTTCCGCCTTCTTGGCGGACTAAATTTTGCTTGAGTCATGACTCGTGACAGATGCTTTTATACATAGTCATTAACTTTCCTACTTCAAAAAAGAAAGTATAGGAAATTACCTAATACGAACACATAAACGTGGATACAAAACTCTTTACTGACCAGATTATTTCTAGCTCGATTGATTTATTGTCTTGTATACGGCAATGAGTCAGCGTGGCCGTGGTTATTGCCCGGGTTGCAAGGCCAAATATTTCAACCGTTCTAAACCGCCAAACTGTGGTATGTGTGGATTTGCGTTAGGAGGCACGTTCGAACCGGCGGCTAAGAAGCACAAGTACTCTCCCCGAGCCGTTCAAATATCTGAAGGTATCTTTAGTGTAAAGACCAGCAACAGAGACGATCGCTGTTTTGTCACTACAGATGGAACTATGTGGTTATGCAGTGTCGAGGAATGAATTCATCCCGTTTAGAGGAGTTTAGCTGCAAACATATTGTTGAAGCCAAAAACACTGATCGTACCCCCCCCCCCCCCCCAGTTGCCATCCTAACACCCGATTTATCCACATTCGTTTGCAGTGAGACAATTAAAAAAGAACTGCAGGATATGCTATAGATGCTACTAAGTTTGAAAACACAGTCATCCAAGTATCCGATGCTAGCTTTTCTGTTTTGGGGCCAGCTACAGCAAGCAACCCGTTAGGTTATTGCCATGTCCGCAAAAGTAGCCTACAAGTTCTGAGAACCAGCTTTTGTGCACGGGAAAGGATTGTCGCAGCTACGCGGCTAAAGGCAAACAAACCAAGACGAAGTCTATGTGTATCCACATAAATATGTTGCGTTCTTGTCTGCCCCGGCGTACCGAGCCTCCTGCTAGTGCCAATTGTCCTGTTATAAAACCTGCTAACGCACCAATAACAGAGTTCGATTCTGTTTCATCTTCCAAAACGAAGCGTCTTTCAACCTTATTGTTGGCCGAAAAAGTTAGAGTGTTGCCTTATATTATTCCGCATATTGTGCTTGAATCAATAGCCAAACGAGATGCATGCACACTGCTTGGTGTCGGTGAAGGTTGGCCAATAACGTCTGCTCCCAGTGATATCAACGATTGTCAACTTTGTGGTTTGCCATTGGGCGACGTATCTAATCATCCAGGACAGGCAAATAACAATCCTATATACTTAATTACAGAGCTAAACCCTTTTAAAATAGTGAGTGTTAAAGTCATGTTCTGTTCAGCTCGTAATTGTTTGGCGATGCATCAAGCTTCAGTGGAGAAATTAAGGTAAATATATATTTTGGAAAAGGGACATCAGACTTTAACGGTATAAGGGGGATGTTTATATTGAGAGGGCCAGAGCTAGCCTGCCCTAATAAGAGCGCTGGGTTTCACATCGTGTTGTCTTGCTTACCGGCTTGTGCATGCAATTGTAAAATCGGAAAGTTGATCAAAAAATTAGTGAAGGCAAACTTTATTGCGTATACTGAATTTAAATTTTCTAGCCCTTCTAAGAGGGCAAGCACACTAGGTAGATAATAGTGAGATCTGGCCTAGGAGGGCGGACCATCTCATATAAACCAAAAACCAATTTTACAACGGATTCAATTATTGACAGGCGGGATCTTGGCAGATATGTGAGGTAGAGTTGTAGAATTAACAAATAATTTAAGCGCTCTCCTGTCATCTAAATTAGACACCACATGGATGGATTATAAAGTGACTCCATATTTGTATCGCGAAAGGTGAATAATGGCTTATTTCGCATAATTCCTTGTGTATATTTATTGAGGACTAATGAAATTTTCAAGTTGGAGAAAATAACATTAAAGTAAAGTTTGAGATTACTTTTTTCGATTGTGATAGTTTCAGGGCGAATAATTAAAGGAAAGTATGTTTGTTTAGCGTTTGAAAAACGGCGTTTTGGCCCAGGAAGTCGAGACATATTTTATTCCACAACTAATGACATCACTAGGCTCTACATAAATTCTTATTGTTATCGAACAGACTGTTCAAAACACTCTTTAGAAAACTAAACTCTCGTTGGAAAGTGTTCATAAAGTGGTCTGTGCAACTATGTCAACTATTTTAATGTATCTCAATTTTTAGAGGGAAAAGCATTTAGTTGTTCGTCCTATAACGTTAACTTCTCCAGTCAAAAAAAGCGATATCAAACATGACTTTGATGTTATTATCTTCAACTTAGAAATTTCGTGGCAGAGGCACTTTAACTGATTAGCGATTAAATCATTTTATGTAACTGAATAGATGCATGCATTTTTAATTAAGTTGTTAGACCAATAAAGAACTCTGCAGAAATCTGTGTCCTTGTATCCTAACTGCCCTCTGACTCTGTTGCCCCAAACTGTGATTTTTAAATATATACATGTTTTGAAATATAAAGGTTTTATCTTACTGATATGTATATGTACAGAATATGTATGTGTATGTGTATGCGTATGTGCGTGTGTGCATGTTCTACCTGGACTACCCAGACTACCCAGACTACCCGGACTACGCAGACTACCCAGACTACCCGAACTACCCAGACTACCCAGAACACCAGACTACTCAGAACACCAGACTACCCAGACTACCCGGACTACCAAGACTAGCTACCCAGACTACCCTGACTACCCAGACTACCCAGACTACCCTGACTACCCAGACTACCCAGACTACCCGGACTACCCAGACTACCCAGACTACCCGGACTACCCTGACTACCAAGACTAGCTACCCTGACTACCCAGACTACCCTGACTACCCAGACTACCCAGACTACCCGGACTACCCTGACTACCAAGACTAGCTACCCTGACTACCCAGACTACCCTGACTACCCAGACTACCCAGACTACCCGGACTACCCAGACTACCAAGACTAGCTACCCTGACTACCCAGACTACCCGGACTACCCAGACTACCAAGACTAGCTACCCAGACTACCCAGACTACCCAGACTACCAACACTAGCTACCCTGACTACCCAGACTACCCAGACTACCAAGACTAGCTACCCTGACTACCCTGACTACTCGGACTACCCAGACTACCCAGACTACTCGGACTACCCAGACTACCCAGACTACTCGGACTACCCAGACTACTCGGACTACCCAGACTACTCGGACTACCCAGACTACTCGGACTACCCAGACTACCCAGACTACCCAGACTACTCGGACTACCCAGACTACCCGGACTACCAAGACTACCAAGACAAGCTACCCTGACTACCCAGACTACCCTGACTACCCTATGTATATATGTACGTATGTGTGTGTTCGTATGTATGTGTGTGTGTATGTATGTATGTATGTATGTATGTATGTATGTATGTATGTATGTATGTATGTATATATATATATATTTCTAAAACTCATTAATAATTCATGAGGAAAACACAAAGAAAATCCATATTTAATGAGTGTCTGTATATGTGATACAGATTCCTCTTGATTTACATAAACTTTAGCTTTGATTTTCTCGACTTAGACAACGGTTTTTTAGAAAAATTACTACGCCAATGAACTAACCAAATCGGATCGTTTTAGAAGTCATTTACAGAATTTGTGTCCGTTCTGTATCGGGATACAGGCACTCGGCTTCGCCTCGTGTCTGTATATCCCGATACAGAACGGTCACTCATTCTGTAAATAGTACTTCTAAAATTCATTAATAATTCATGAGGAAAACACAAAGAAAAATCATGAGCGTATCGGATCTATATATGTGATATAGACTCGCTCTAAGTTTCTCGCTGGTTTTTAACGGCTGAGATAAGCTTAATTTTCAAAATTACTACGCCAATGAACGTATGAAGTGATTCTTTTTAGAAGCCATTTAAAAACCTTGCAGTACGGGCTTTATCGGCTCTAAAACACTCGGCTATCGCCTCGTGTTTTATATCCGATAAAGCCCTCCTGCGCGGTTTATAAATATTACATATATATATATATATATAGTGGCGACAATTGTGCGTGTAATAATATACAGTACATGAAAAAATTCCTCAATTCCGATTGGTTGAGAGCAGTGCAATTTCGAGGAAATACAGTGCAAATTTTATAATTTTTTACATTTGTGGAAAAATCATTTTTGACCAGAAAAAACCTCATCCTGTTAAATTTTTTCCGTGGTTCCGTTACCATTATCAAAAATAAATCTCGAAGACGGCGGCACATATCGAGATGAACCCTTTTCGACAGACTGTAGGCTCACCTTCGTAACAATATTGGGGTATTTAGGATTATCAAAACGCTTGCGTTTCACTTAAACTTGCAAGGAAGTAGTTGTAGCGGCCAAGACACTTATTAATTAACTTGCTGGCGCCGCTATTGAGTTACAACGCGTAACTAGGAAACGGCTATAGACACGTCACTTAGTTTTATTTTCGTCGCCTATTAAATCTCGAAGACAGCTGCACAGATCGAAATGAAACCTTTTCGACAGACTGTAGGCTCACCTTCTCCGCAATATTGGGGTACTTAGGATTATCAAAACGCTTGCATTTCACTTCAACTTGCAAGAAAGTAGTTGTAGCGGCCAAGTCACTTATTAACTTGTTGGCCGCTTATTGAGTTACAACGCGTAACTAAGAAACGGCTATAGACACGTCACTTAAGTTTTATTTCGTCGCCTATCAAATCTCGAAGACGGCAGCACAGATCGAAATGAAACGGCTGTAGACTTATGTCTTCCGCAATATCGGGGTATTGAGGATTATCGAAACAATTGCTTTTCACTCACACTTGCAAGAAAGTACTCAAAGTAGTAGTAGCAGCACGTCGCAAAACTACTTACTAAAATTATTATTATTATTATCTGGCACCAGTCTTACCACGCGTATTTAACTAACAAACGGCTAGACCAACAACGTCACTTTAAGTCTTTATAGTTGTATTGTCGTCGCGTAAGCAGACTGTCTTTAGGAATTTTTTCGCTAGGAAATAGCTATTTATTGTTTATTTCTTCGAGCGCCGTGACCCGTAATTGCACTGATTATTGTAGTGTTTACCGGCGTTATATTAACTAAACTGGCTGACGCCGCTCTTACCAAGAACGTCACTTAGTTTTAGTTTTATTCTCCTCACGTAAGCGGACTGTTTCTAGCTTTCACTTCTCTCTAGGAATATTTTTCGCCAGGAGATGTTTACCGACTAATTATTGTAATTAACTCACTGGTGTTGTGAACCATGACGCGCTGCACGATTTCACCAACGTATACAACTTTGACAAATCGAATAAATACCGTTAACAGTCTACTATAATAGGTCTTACACAAAGTATCTGATCTCGTATGTTCTAAATTGCCGCAAAGTGAGCTTGGGCCGCCTGTGGAAATAGACTCGGCTATAGCCCAAGTAATAACGGTTTCTTACCATTTTCGCTTGCTTCACAAACATGTACACCATGGATTGTAACACAGGGTGGCATGCTGCCTTGTGTATATTATCAATAAACAACCACGTAGTTTCATGGAGAGATCCCTTTGATAAAGAAAGAAAACAGCTTTGTTAATGTTTATTTCGATGCTCAACAACTTTGCCAGTGCTACAACGGGAAGTATATGAAGAACAAAAATACAAATCGAATACTCCAAAAGGTTAATACACTACCGAAAGCGCGAGCGAAAGTACGGCAAACGTTCATGATCAGCTATCCATATTTTGATGGTTTTTTGGTGAAGTCCGAGGGAGCTCCGTATATTACTTTAATGGATTATTGTGTACAGGGATTGGGCAAATTGTTACTAGACCTAGCGTTCTCCACATGGGCAGAGAAAAGAGTGAAAGCTGTGAATCTGTGTGTGATTGTTTTGAGTCTTTTGACTGAAGTGCAAGAGTAACTAACAAAAATCTAAAACCAGCTGACCTCATGTGCAAATTCCAGCAATTTCTAAAAAAGAAAGAAAACAGCTTTGTTAATGTGTATTTCTATGCTCATTGGGTAATCAGCAAAACAATTTTTAGTAGTTCCAGGTCGAACCTTCACTTCAATCACCAAACGCTCTATGGATATGGGGTTTACAAGGTCCTAAACAGAAAGAAAACAGCTTTGTTAATGTTTATTTCCATGCTCCATTTCCATTACAAATTGTGAAAGACTTAAACGAAGAGAAGCAAAATTAACGAGCACTTGAGACGTATAGTTTGAGAACTTCTCAAGTTTGAAATACTTCCCAAGTTTGTACTTTGAAGTTTGAACTACAGTTTGTTTTGCGCGGCAGGACGCGCCTGCAAACAGGTTGAACTGGTTTTAAAGATAATTTAGTCACGTGTAGTGAGAGTGAACGACAGTTAGCTCGTTGTCTTTGTCAGGGAATGTGTGTATGTGTGTTTAACTGCCTCGTCCCCAGACGCCGCTAAAATGAAAAGTTGTCTGTGCAATATGAGTCGCTATATTAAAAGTTTAAATGAAGTATTGCATCGCGACTTTCGCACGTTGCATGTTTAAAGTTAGTGTAAATAAGCAGAACAAGAATCGATTATAAGAGATAATTTCCAGATGTTGATTTTGATGAACTTCTCGCACCGATTTACATGAATCAGTTTTTACTGCAAGTAATACACCACTACCAATCTGGAGTTCAGGATTTCTGAATTATCAATATTTCCATTTAGTATACACGATCATTGTAGGGACCTGGGTTAGTAGCAACGTCTCCTGATAATAAGATACATAGCAGTAGGTGTAGATTATTATTATTGATTTGAAACTATTAGCTACCAAACGTTGTTGCCATGACGAGCGACGCTGGACGAAATTACACCTTCAACAAGTTCAAACGGTTAATAATGAATAGTGTATTATTAGCCAAAAGACAAGTTTAAAGATAAGCGATGAATAGAACCAGAGGTATATTATGCAAAGTATAGTACCAAAATGGGCCAAAATATTTGAAAATATAGTGAATGATAAAATAAATATAAATAAAAAAAGTCCACTTTGAACACGCAGAACCAAGATACAACGCCAAAAAGTTGTTGCTAAGGAACGCGACGCCAGACAAAATTCAAATTTCTAAAATTACAACCGTTAAATTAATAAATGTACAATAAATTGCGAACAATACATCCAATTGACCGGAAATTTACACACAAGGACAGGAACACAAACAAATTTAGAGCGGGCGTCAGATCGATATATAGTGATAGGAACTAGCGTGCGACACAACAATACAATAATATACAAAAGGACGATAAATAATCCACAATAACTCTTTATGACAATACAGATCGAATCCAAAAATACAATACGTAAGATGCACAAGGTCTTTAGCTACAATTTCTAACTCAGTTATGACCAGAATAGGAGGCACACGACCATAAACCTTGGCCCTTATAATTATATTAAAAAATTTCTCTTAGATTTCCTTGATGGCAAGACAAGGTAATCATATAGAGCTCAACAGTACTTACAAAAAACAAACATTTATGTTCCTGGCTATGATCCTTATATAAAAATTGTAACGTGGTTGACTTTCCCACTTGCTTGGCTCCTTTAAAATAAAAGACGGTTTCAGAGACATAGATCACTGAAAGGTAATACTTACAACACCACAGCACCACAGTGTATGGTGTAATACGCAGCAACACCTTGCCCACTCTTCCTAGTCCCTACACCAATCTGTGTGGAATATCTGGAGGAAAAGGTTGCACATGTCATGTGTGAACATTTGCACTTACCCATCAAACAGATTGCACGAAAGATTCCCGGTTCCCCCATAAGCGTCTTTACTTGAGCAAATACGGGAGTAGGCACAAACTGAAAAAGGTGAAAACTTGTAAATTGGTTAGAAGAATTATGGTTATTGTGTATGTATGTCCGACATAGCAAATAAAGAGATGCCCGCCTCCTATCACTATTGTACTGGTTATTGTGTTAATGCAGTTTAGCTAGAAAATGCTTTATACTCGTCACAAGGTGTGTAGAGTATAATGGTTATTAGTCTGCTTGTCTGTGATCAAGATATAGCCAGCGGAGCTTTGGACGTATTTCGGGTGTTTTTGTGCGGGCGGGGCGGAGGTTGCGGGTTTGAAGTTAAAAATACGGCCAGCAGACATTCTATGCTTTTTTTTAATCACGCCCACAAAAGCGAACCAATCACAAGACGGGTTGAGTCTTGTCAATTTCACATTGATTTCATATTGTCATGTTAAATTTGATTTTTGGCACTTCCTGTGCGAACTTTTGGTCAGCCATGTTGATGCCGTGTGACGTCAAAGGATGAACGTGCTTCATCATGGTGTGTTCTACTTATAGTGATAAACGCTGTCGCGGAGGAAGACGTTGTGTTTCTGGCGGTCGTAACTTAGTAATTCCGCCAATAATCAAGAAACTAAAAGGATATATCCATGTATCTGTTTCCTAACGAAGAAAGAGATCATCTAATCCATTAATAACTGTTTTTGAAACTAAAGTGTTGAACGTTTAAAGTTTGTAAGTTTAAAGTTTGTAAGTGTTTAAAGTGTTGGACGTTTAAAGTTTTGACAATATCAGATTATTATAGTAGATTCAGTATGAGACACTATAGTATAGTCCATCTGTTCAGCAATAACTCAGTCAGTGAAACAGTTCCAGCTAAAATAATTTTAGGCAATACATCTTCCCTTAATTTCCTTTTTATGCCCAGAGATTTCGCAAAAGTAAAATTCGACGAATCTAGGCACGAATCTACCAGGTATTGAACAGCAGACACAAATCATGTGTGATGCGCGTGGATGGCCGGTCTTACTTTGAGAACAAAATTCACCCACTTTCTTCGCTTTTGTATAAATATAATACTTTTTTGTGTTGTTAGCTTGTGGTTTTTTGTCACCCATGCGATTCGCACGCATAAACTTGTTCACGTGTGTGAATTACCACACACGTGTAGTTTCGCTCACGAAAAGGACTGCACTTCAATTTTGTGCAATACTGTAAATAAAGGACCTCGCACAATCTATTTGTCTAAGTATTACTGGTGATAAGAAAATCTTATCTATAAGGTATATATATATATAAAGTACCACTTCTGGTAAGGAAATCTTTATAGTGTTCTCACTGGTGCTGGTATCCATCTTCCCTCTTTTCCCTCTCCTTAAGTAAAAGGGAAAAAAAAGAATTACACAAAAAGTTCTGGTACAGCTTCGATTTTCCATCGACCATCATCGGTTCGACTCGTGAAATGTTCAACATTTTGACTCGGGCCTTTAATATAGTGGGCAACCTAAAATCGCAGTTCTAGTTGCCCAATGAGCAACTAGAAAATTTTCTTAATTTCGACCCCTGTGCATGTTATGTTGTTACAAGGGAGCTGATATTTGCTGAGAAAACCGAATCAGAAGTAAGAGTATCGATTTAATACTTTTAGGCCGCCGGCGAGAAAGAGTTGTGGGCATAAAACTTATTTAGAATCGCCGAACTTAATTGACTCAAACATCGAACTCATCATGTGCCTAACACATGTCTACTTTGCAGGATATCAGCTGACACGTCAGACACATTCGTGGTAGGCTGGGGCGGTTCTTGAAAAAAAACGAAACCGAAAACCGTCAAGAAAAAAACGAAAAAAAACGAAAAACCGGTTTTTTATTTATAAATAACACGCAGACATAAAATAGTGTAGCACGTGCTTTCATTATGTGAAGAATTTTAGTTTTAGATGTTTAATATCAAAAGCTTACAGAGGTAGAAGACAGAGAAGAGAAGAAGAGTAGAAGACAACGTTAAAATAACATATTTACTATTTACAAGTTTTCAGCTAGGAACGTAAGCATGTCAACTTTTTCTGGCTTTAATTGTGTTCGAGATGGAGTACTGACCAGTCCTGCCTTGCTAAATAATCGCTCTGATGGAGAACTGCTAGCCTGGATCGCAAGATACTTTCGGGCAAGCTGACTGAGCAATAGGAAATCAACTTCGTTTCTCTGCCACCACTTCAGCGGATCTTCACCTCCGTCAATTACGGGGTACGTCTGGTACCGTTTGAGTTCTTTTGACAAACGATCACGAGGTGACTGAGCTGGCGTTGGTTGCTGTGGATTTTTTAAGCTAGTCAAAGCTCCAAGGCTAAGTTTTACCTTCTTTGGTGCTGGTGGCGTTTCGGATGCATTCTCTTGTTCAGCAACGTGAAGGAAAACAGCCTGCTGGAGAAGTTCGTCTTTGACCAAATCCAGCTGTGATGGCTCGGCGTCGTCGGTTTCTTCATCGCTCGTGGCCATGAAATCTGCTTTGTACCTCGGGTCAAGGAAGGTTGCTACATTCAACAAATGGGAAAGATACTGATAGTTTTCATCATATCTTGACTTTAGACGTTGCAGGATTTCTTCTTTGAGCTCACATGTCAGCGGAAGATCGTCTTCTTTACAAGCAAGTTCAACGACTGATAGACGATGCAAAATTGGCTTCACGGCACTAATGGTGACATATTTGCTTCCAGATAATACGTCGGTGAATTCCTTGAGTGGAGCCAGCGCAGCATTGATGCACTCTAGAACTTCCAAGTCTTGCCAGCTTGGTACAAGATGAGATACCTTCTTGTCATTTCCCAGCACTCTTCTTAATGCCTTCTTATTTCGTAAAACGTGACTGATCATATGCTGCGTGGATCCCCACCGTGTCGGGCATTCCTTTAAAAGTCAACATCAGCATGTTAAGCTAAAGTAATACCGATATACCGGTATACACTGTTACAAAATACAAGCTTCTTAGTTCTTTAGTCTTTACTAAAAGACTAAAAAGTAAAAGTAGAAAACTAGAAAATTTTCAGTTTTCTACTTTTACCTTTTAGACTTTACTCTTTTGTAGTAAAAAACTTACCGATGCTAATTGCTTCACTTTTTGTCCGGGTTCTTCTTGCAGTTGAGCCGCCGTCATGTCTCTGCGTCTTTTCCAGCTGGTGCCAATTGCAGCCACGATCTTCTTACAAGTTCCCAATGAACGCTTGACTCTTGATTCATTTGCCAGAGTGTTAGTGATGGCCAAATGAAGATTGTGACCAAAACATGACACGTTGGTCCAATTGTTGTCCTTACAGGCCTTCTTGACATTCACCCCGTTGTCCGTTGTAATGGCAACTTGTTTGGATTTGTCAAGCTTCCAATACGAAAGTACATCGTTCATGCTCTCTGCAAGGTTGCAGGCGGTATGGTCTTCTGGGACGTATCTGGTTCCAAGATTCCTCGTATTCAAGTTCCACTCACTGTCTATCCAGTGTATTGTGTAACCCATATAGGGTATCAAGCCGTGGGATGACCACATGTCCGTAGTCGACGAAAAAAATCCTATGCTACTTAGCTCTTCCATAACCGATTCCCTCGTTGAGTCATAAAGTTTAACAACTTTGTTCTTTG